>BLBF01000055.1:9584305-9606961 GCA_015471245.1 Laticauda colubrina | reverse complement strand
CATACATACATACATACATACATACATACATACATACATACATACATCTTATAAGATCTTCCTTCGGAGGTGATTCCTGCAGCTTTGTCACCCGTGTGTCGGAGATCTTTTTTTTTTTTTCCCTCTAATTTACGGTTTATTTGGGTTACCTTCTATTTCCTGACTCTCTTTCCATCGGAGGGACACACTTGCCAGAGTTTTAACATTCCTGGAGACTGTTCATTTTCCCCATAAATCTCGACTTTTTGGGCAACGGGGTCTTCAACCGCCTTTGCCCAATTCCTTGGGGGTGAATCGGGATGCTCCCTTCCTCCCCCGCCCCCTCCTTCCCCCCCTCCCCCCCCCCCTTTTTTTTTTCCCCCCCTGCTAAATCCTGCATGTATATCTTGTTTAGTTGTAAAGAGTTGAGTGAAACTTAGCTCCTGGAAATAGGGAAAGAAAAAGAAAGAAAGAAAAAGAAAGAAAGAAAAAGAAAGAAAGAAAGAAAGAAAGAAAGAAAGAAAGAAAGAAAGAAAGAAAGAAAGAAAGAAAGAAAGAAAGAAAGAGCCAAATCTATCACCCTTCTCCTCTCACACCAAAGTTTCATGAAAACTACCTTCTGCATAAACATTTGGTTGCAAGTGAGCCTGTAGTGCAAGCTAGGTGACAGGCCAGCTGGTGAAAAATATGGGAAGTCAAGCTGTTCACTGCCGAAGTGGGTGAATTCGACAGTAAAAGGCAGGGAGGTGGGGAGGAGATCTTAAGAAAGGAGAGGAAGTGCAGGGACTACTCCTCCATAAATAAAACACAATAATCAGGATCCGAATGTATGTAGATAGGACTATTCCTCTATTTCTGAATTTGTGGAGAGGAAAAAAAATAATCACTTCTCAAGCTGATTCAGAAAACACCTTGAGCTGGAGCTTCTGAGCTCCTTCTAAGATTTTATTAGACTCAATTAATTCCTCTCCTTTGTTGAAAATCTCTCACATTTACAGCTCCCCCTTCCTCACCTCTTAATATTGTGATGGGAACACACTTGGTAGAGCCGAAGTGCTTTTCTCAGTATTCCCTAAATTGACCTGCGGATAATCATTTTCCTCCTGGCAAAACCTGGAGAAAGTATTTTGCCAGCTCTGTCCGATGCAGTAAGGAGAGGCTGGCAGAGAAGCAAACTCAGGGTGTGTGTGTGCTTTTAACTTTTTGTACAAGTTTAATAGGTGAGGCAGATAAGAGTGTAAAAGGTACGCTCTGCTTCCCCCCCCCCCACAACCCCAAGCACTATTGGTGTACTTTCTGTTTTAAAGAACAAGGATTCCTGTTAATTTGGAAGCAAAGGTTTTGAGCATAGGAAAAAACCTAAATTGGAGTCTTTCTTTCTCTTTCTTTCTCTCTCTCTTTTATAAACTGGGGTGTGCATTCAGAAATTTATTAATGCTTGGGAAGGGCCGAAGGAAGGGCTGGTTATAATCTATGTGTTAATTAGTTTTCACAGACATAAGTCTATTGAATTATGTTGATAGCAATATTATTTTTTTTAAAGAAAAGAAACCTTGTTGTCTAATTCTTTTTTATTTACCATTTTCCATCTGTGGTTTTAGCTCGTAATCCAAACCAATATCTCTGTTAATCATTACCATTTGTTTACATTCTCTGTGTTTGACTGTAGTTGCATACGCATGGTAAAGTGTATAGGACAGGTTGTGGATTTTATTTACTGCAGAATTTGTACAATTTTGAGGGGGGGGGGGGAAATTCAACCCCTCCCCTTTTCTCCAGCCTGGCTCTTAATGGTTTTTTTTTTAAAATGCATTTTGTCAAATAAGTGTTTTCACCTGTCAGACTAAGCTATAGCTTGCTAAATGGTCTTAAGGCCCATTTTACATATATATCTTTTTATGAAGCTGTAAGGGGTAAAAATGTAAAATTGGAGGAATTTTGGTTTCATTGTCATTTATCAAGTCATCTACTGTACCTTTTGTAGGACCTTTTGTAGGACCTTTTGTAGGACCTGTACTTTTTGTTTCTTTGTCTTTTTTCAGTTTGGACAGAATTTTAAAACTCTTAGAACTTCACCTTAACTTTGTGAAGAAAATTCACGGCTTTCATAGGAAAGGACCTTATTCAGGGTTTTTTTCCTTTTAATTTTTTAAATCTGAGTACTGCTTTGGTTCCCATGACTTTCTTTTAACTTTGATCACAGAGAAAAGCTTGGGATGGAAAATCTGTAGAGCATCCAGTGAAAAATGAGGCAGAAATCTGGAGCGATATTTATAATAACTCAGTTCAGTTTTGTGAATTTCCATGTCCAACTGATTGATTTAAAATCAGGATAAGCTTAGCAATTTTAGGCAAGCTGATGATCCCAATATGTGCCTGTATAGTTCTGCCAACATGTTAGAAGATGCTTCATACAGCCCAAACTACATATACAAACTCTGAAATTGCAACACACTGGAAGCTTCTAACTGGATGGAGCATCCTATTTCTCTGATAGATATAATTGTCATATTTCTTGCTGGAGATTTTTTTTTAAAGGCAGCCATTCTAAATATAGTTAAGATAAGTCTAATTAAATTAACTTGTTCTTAATTCTATGTAAAACACATGGCTCTATGTATTCTAATTCCCTTTCTGTGCAAATAAGGCAATGTCCTACAGGAGTCTAATGTGGACAAGTCCAAGTAAAGTTTTGATTTCCATAAGCAGAGAATCTTGTAACAACATCCTCACAATCTAGAATTTGTAAGAATGACTGTGAGCTGAAAAATGCTTGTCGTGAACTTTAAAACTCTTCATAAATTCTTGCATATTGAAATAAGAAAAGAGAAAAGGAATACTTGATATTTGTGGATATAGATGATGTTAAATTTATGAGCTATCCAGAACCATATATTTATGCATGAATTAGTGCAACTTTATAGTGAAAGGTAGACTCTTCTCATACTAAAGATTAGAGAATTAAAAGAAAAAGGTATTTCAGGAAAAAATAAAGCTAACATTTTGATTGACTTGCTGTAAAAAGAAGGGGGGAACTAATTTAAGTCGCATCTGAGAAGGAAGATTTAAGATTCTTTTTAAAATATCTTAATTGTTGCACTTTGGAAACAGTGTTCCAAAGTGTATTCTTTTATTCTTGGTCTCCCATTACACTCAACACCAACAGGAAATATAGGAAAGTAGGCATTGCTGAATATCTCTCTCGCAAAGAATGTTCTGAAGCAATTGTGCCCAATCTAATGCTCCCTAAATTCACAAGTCTCATCATCCCAGACAGCAGGGGAATAATAGCCTAACCAATCTTATGACCATCAGCATAGGGTAAGTTGTACCGAAGGCTTTCCTTTAAAAGCCAAAGCTATTATTATTATTGTTGTTGTTGTTATTATTATTATTGTTGTTGTTGTTGTTGTTGTTACTCGGTCAACTGAACATTTAAAAAGGTATCACAAATATTGACATCATCATCACCATCATCATCGTCATCATCATCATTATTATTATTATTACACTCGGCCAGATGTTTGGCATTTTTATCCAGCTATCAAGTCCTTCTCAAGGACCTGGAATAGGCAGATGTTGTTGAATGACTGTGTTAAAAGTATCTTGGCAGAATGTAAACTGTCCCAAGTAGAGTTGCCTTTTGCAATTGATTGATGGGGATTGTATCAATTAACATTATTATTCATTCTAGACCAAAACACTGAAACTGGGAATAGCTACAAACTTCCATTCTGGCTAAACAATATTTGTCCTGTTTGATGTGAGGAGGGATTAATGCTTTTTCTCCCCCCCCCCCCCCTCCAGTTTGTTTGGAACTTACTTCCTTTGGATATGATTTTTTTTACTACGATTGGTTTTTAGGATCTCTAGGAAACATGTTGGATGTATTTTGTGACTGAGCTTGCCATTTGAATCCTTCTGAATGAAGGTTTCAGTAAATTTGTCCACTGAGGGGAAATAAGGAAAAGCTGAGCTGGAGTTAACTCTGAGGATGAAGTAAGAAACAATTTCTTTAGTGGAAGAACCTTGTGGTGTTTATTGTCAAATGTCAAACCAAGTTACTATCTTGTCCTTGGTCTTCAAAGAGTTACTGAGAGAAGGAGAAAGAAAGAAAGGGGTGGCAGCCACTTCCTTAGTTGAAAGCCATCAATCTTTAAAATGTTTGTGCATGAATACGGTGTGCAAAGTACGATTGGTACTTTGAGGGAGGGAGGAAGTGTGGTTCTTTTTCCAGCTTTTGTTGTGCATTATATCATGAAAACACAGGAATTGCGGCATCTTGGAGAAAACTAAAAGGATGCCAGTACTTTGTTATAAATGCACTCTCTTGTTTCAACCCAGGTGCTTTTTTGATAGGAATTGGATGAGGTTTTCTTGGTTGCCTTATGGAATTGATATGTTGATTTCAATCATGGTGCTTTTATTTAGATGTAGAGAGTACATATAGAGCAATACATGTGAGACAGAAAACAACTAGCTGGAGGGGAAGGAGCTGGGTGATTTTCACGGTTACACTAAATTTAATTACTTATCACAAACATGCCCACACACACTTATTATTGATTTGGGGGTGAGGTGTTAACATGCAGCAAGATTTACAGACATTTGCTGGTTGTTGACATCTTCCTCCAATTTTGGAGTAGTAAGTTCAGCATCCTTGTAAAAGCTCAAAAAAGAAGCCAATTCTCCAAATTTAGGTCATTTTGTATTAAAACAACATTGTGAAAAATGACACTTTTTTTTCCTAGTTCTTCTACTAATGCCAAAGCCTTCCTTGAAGGTTTTGTTTTAAGAAGGAGATTTGGCATGCCAAAATATGGTTTCTGTAGAACATCCCCCAGTCAGTGCTGTTCCTGCACATCAGCACAGCGGAGTGCTCAAGACTGTTTTTTCCAGCCAAAGTGAATAAAAGTAAGCTTGATTCTCTTGCAGTATACGCTCAAACCTCTTTCTACTTTCTTCTTCCTTCTCTAAATGTGCACCTTCGTTGAATATTTTATAAATTATATTCTTCGCTAATCCTTGGGATTTATAGATTTAGGCCATCCCGTGAAGAGGGAGGGGGGATGTTTGGGAAACTTAACTTTTTGTATTATAACTTTTTGTGTGATTTAAAAACAGCAAGGACCGCAACAGAGTGATGCTGATGTCCAAGTAGGCAAGGCTGCTTTTCTTTGTGAACCGACTGTTTGTGTGTTTGTGTGTGTGTTTGTGTGTGAGAGAGAGAGGGAGAGAGAGAGAGAGAGAGCGCGAGAGAGCGCTGAAATAACTCATTCTTAAACGCACTGCAATCCCTTCAGGGTTCAATTCGATATTTGGTCTGGTCATGATTGATCTGCATGTTTTTGAGGATCATTTTTTTAAAGTTTGAGATGGTCCCGCAATGCCTAAAGTGAATCAACCACTAGAGAGCAGAATAGATGGGAACACACATCCTTGCAAATCACTCCCTCACCTCACTGTGTTCCTAACTGTTGCCAGGTTGAGAAGCTCCTGGAAGGTAGTGTGTCCAAACGATACATGTTATAAATGTGGTGGAGTTGTTTGTCATGCAATAAAATCTAGATGAGGGAAGAGT
This sequence comes from Laticauda colubrina, assembly GCA_015471245.1. Lineage (NCBI taxonomy): Eukaryota > Metazoa > Chordata > Lepidosauria > Squamata > Elapidae > Laticauda > Laticauda colubrina. The sequence goes on along the minus strand of BLBF01000055.1, from coordinate 9,601,401 downwards.
TACAATTGTGCAGATTGGTGTGTGTGTGTGTGTGTGTGTGTGATTTGCTGTGCTTGGATTGGAAAAGTGTAAACTTAAAGTCCCATGGTGGCATTTATGTTGGGCCCTCAAGACTTTGTAGTAAAATGTGCCCCATTTTAACCCTTAAGAAAATGAAACAAAGTTGTCTTCCTCCCAAATCTGCTGGGAAGTTTTTGTCTATTTTCTCTTGTTTTCCAGTATGCATGATATTCTGGCTACTCCTGACCATTCTATTGGTTGGAGTAGGTGAGCATAATAAGTGCCGAATGTGCAGATACATTACATTAGCAAAGGCTAGTAATTTTACACTTTTGGAAATAAGCAGTGTGTCCAAATACATGTGCAATTGAGAGAGAAAGATTTTTGGCATCCCAATCTAACACCTGTATGATGGTAAACAGGTAGTGTGTGCTGATAACAGTAATTGTGGCACCATCTATAAAATAAAATGGAGCAAGCCAATCTGACTTTTTTATCTGTTTCAAACCCATTATTCACAAAATCATGAATTCAAGGAAAATATAAGCTGCATTTTTAGAACCAAGTGACCAACAATGCATGAATTAATAATGAATTCCAGTTTCACTTTTAAAACAAAGTCTTTAAGCATTATATTCCAATAGTTGACTTAATAAAATAGAGATATAGTGGCATTTATCTATTCAATGTATATCTCATTGATTTCTGTAAGAAAGTTAAGCACCTAAATCTTCCCTTCCTGTTCCTCTTTGCGATATAAATTTTGTCTTAATATATTACACATCACATTCATAATCTTAATTTAAATCTTCTTCCAAAAGATGACAGAATTGCTGATTTGGTTTTCTTGTGGGATAGCTAGTTTAGCAAAGGTTTATTCATTGCTGTTCTAAACAGTTGAAAAGGTTTTCATTCCATTTAAATCCGGGCATCTCATCAGCTTTTTCATTTTTCTTAAATTAAACACTGTTCTTTAATCTTCTCCTGCTGTTAGAGTAAACATTATATATTAGGTGTGTTTTGTTTCATCACAGTTATATTAAACCTTATATATTAGGTGCATTTTGTTTAAGTAACACAATTTGTTCATAGAATGTAAGAGGAAGGTCAAGGGATTTAGCAACAAACGTAAGCCAGCAATCCTCATTTATACCAACAAGAAAGTTTCTAAAGTTTCTAAAATGCAGTCGTAGATACTTGAAATCACATTAGAATATAGTAGGTTATATTCACTAAAGTCTTATTTGAACAGTTATGCTGCCCTAACATTCCTCTTTTTGGGACACTTTGACATACTGATTCTAAGTTGTGAAATAGTGTTATGCAAAGCCTCTTTATCCACAGCTAACAACTTTCTTTCCCTTAGCATAATAACACCATTCCATACTATTGCAATGGTGTGAAATTTGGCCTTGATCCTCAACAACAATGCAGTGCTAGTTCTTGTATCTCATCCATTTGTGAGAGACATGGAGCTCCTTCAAAAGGCCAGGCTCATTTTGTTGGAACTTTTAATTTTAAAAAATAATTCTCCAAGTTATCTGTTGTTAACAATTATTTATTATCATGGATAATTCAGAATCCTATGGGATTTCGATGTTCTATATTGCTTTTAATATCTCAATGATCAAATCTTTATGTAGTCACAATTCTTTTCTTAAAAGCATTTTTTTACATTTTCAAACTTACAAGCTATATGAGGCTTTAAAGGTGTTTATATACACATATAGTACACAGATGCAATGCTTCTCTACATGTCATGAATATTCTTTTGTTAAATAAATAGGATGGGCTTTCTAAGTTGCCGTGAAATGATGCATACATTGTTTAAAAATACAGTCTTCCGCTCTCTCCTTTACAAATTCTGCCTTTAAAAGAAATCCCTTTAATTCTGAAATACTGCAAATTCTCCTGAACAAAAAGTTCCTTGCCTTATAGTGTCTGTCAACATTCAGAAAATGTTTATTTTATTTGGGTGGATAAAGCTCAATTTATGCCTATCAATGATTTATACGCATGAAGAGTAGATGTTATTCAAAACTAATCTATACCATAAATGATATGTTGGCTTTTGAATGGGAGTTGTGTTCAAGTTATGCTTCTTTTCTAGATTCATTTTGCAGCTTTTGGTTAGGTAACCCTTTTTGGACATAGTAAAAATGCACACAAATATACGAAGCATGTGCAGATATGACCCAGTTTGGAGGAATATCATTTGTTTACCTAAAATTCTGTTCTAGTTTCATATTAATCTGTGTTTTTTAAAGCCTCTTTAAATATGCCTTTTAATAGAAATCTGCATCTTCATTTTCTCCCGAGCTGTAGATTTATAGGCAATACTTATGATGCTTAAAACACTTAAAAATTAATTGCAACACTAGAAATATGAATTCAGCAGATTTTTGACTTTCAATGATACATTATTTTGCTTCATATTCTTTGAACCTCTCCTTCCAACTATCTCCTCCTTTTCTAAGCTGGGATATATATATATATATATATATATATATATATATATATATATATATATATATATATATATATATATATATATACACACACACACACACACACACACACACACACACACACACACACATACTTTTTAAGGATCATTTTCTGTGCAATTGATGAAGTGAAGTGTAGTTTGTGAAATATTATGGTATAATGAACGGCTTAGCCTTTCCGCTTATGCCAAGGCTAATGTGTCTCTCCACTGCAATCATTTCTTGGGGCAATTTGCAGTGTCAGTTCCTCTGTCATTCTTTCCTCGATGCTTATGCGGTTTTTCTGTCACCAGATGTGGTGACGGCTGATAGCTTAGATGGCTATAAAACAAGGGAGTCAGACAACTTTGTGAAGACCTATTGCCTCTTTGCCACAAGAAGAAACTTAGGTCGCCAAAGAAGCATCTCATCTTTGTTGCATTTCCTGATGACCCATGTTAGCTGCTGTTCACCGAGAATGCTGGCCTAGATCCTACCTCTGTTTGATCACACAGGGCCACCAGGAGTGATGCAGATGGCGATCAATACCGAGTGCTAGATAATCTTGCAGAGACATGAGCTGATGGAAATTCCAAGCTGTTGATTTCAGTGGGAAGAGATCCAAGCAGTTTGATATACTTAAATGCTGGTAGGATTTTCCAGATTGTCAGATCATTATCTTTGAAGAGAATTGAGATGATCAGTAAGATTATTCTTTTCTCTGTGTAACGCCAATGTACGAGATTCTGAGCAAACTTTGTCTTGGACTTTTGGGTGACTTTTAAATATATTCAAATTTAATAAGAGTTTGATTTGGGCTTATTAAGCAGTATTAATCTGATTACTCCCAACCTGTTTCATATTTCTCCTCTTCAGTTTTTTTTTTTAAACAATACAACATAGAACTAACTTTTGGCTACTTCCAAAGATAAGGGTTTCAAATGGAGCTTCAGGGACTTGGGTTATATATTTCTGCTATAACCAAGTCAGTTGAATTTTAGGTGGCTGGGCGTGCAGGTAGAGAATAACATAATTATGTTTCATCTTAGCCACTGCAAACTGTAAAAAGGGCCCCTTTTAGAACAGCAAATTGAAAATTTTGACTTCTTAAATTTTAGTACATTAGGCACACAGCCAGTGAAAAGTTACTAAATTTATTTTCAAGGAATATTGTGAAAGAAATGAAATTGTGCTAAAACATGAAGTAGTGACAGCAAATTTGCTTATTAATTGATTTGGAGGTGGTATTATTATTATTGTTATTGTTATTATTGTTATTAAAATATTCCTTCCAATTCTAAGTCATCAGTTTATTACATCTTAAACAGAAAGGAACGGTATGTCAGGTCAGGAATGGATAGAACTTTCTGTGTTCTGTGTTCATTTTTTATATAACTTGAATTACCATTATGTTTCTGCCTTAACCTGGGTACTAAAAACAAATCCAGAAAACAGACTTTAAACTGCATTTATATTTTCTCATACTCCAAATTTGGGAGAAATATAAACCTGAATTCCATTCTATGCAGTAGTTAAAGACTGGCAGATTAATCCAAACATGGTCTGCTGCACACCCCACAGTTTGTATTTTTCCTCCAGATATTTAAAATGTAACTATGAAATTTCCTGAATCCAGCTATGCTTTTTTGGACTGATGGATGATGTAGTCCTAAATACAGTATATGAAGGGACTATTAGGTGTCAAGCATTTAAAGATCTTTCACATCTTCTAATGTTTGTTTTTCTTCTGGATAAGTTGTTAGACTTAAAAAATGTTTTCTGAGCTGTCCTGATAATTTTTTTTCTTAGGATTGCATATAAATTGTTCAGTAAAAATAAATAAATAAGGGAGAATGCTGAAAATTAACATCAGGAATTTCTGCATAAAACTGTGTGTTCTATCACCAGGTCATATCTTTGAAATTATTGGTTGAAATTTGGTTAACTTGGAGTTATGTTAGAGTATCAAAACAAAATTCTCCTGGAGTTTTGACCATGATTATTGCTTGATTGACTTCTGCATTCAAAGATGAAAAAATGTGTTCCTCCCTCCAACTTCATCACATCTGCCGTGGTAGCTATTTGGGGTCTTTCTGTGTATCTGTGTTGCATGTATAGAATATTCAATTGTAGTAGATAAACAAGAGTTGAAATAAGTTATTCCTTGATTTGGGTGGCAAGGAAGTATGCTGTAGAATATTCACATATTAAATATTTTTCTCTTAACTTTTTTCTTTGGCTATTGTTTTTATATGTTCAGAAGGTGAACAAGGATTTAGAGCTGTTCTGTGTGAACTGGAGCAAGGTATTTAGCTACCATCTTTTGAATTAGAGGATGACTTTCTATCTCATAGCTTGATAAATGTGGTGCCTTCCCCTATTGTCATGTCATGTAACATGGAAAAAGATCCGAGTTAGATCTGAATCAGTGGCAAGTTATTATTACAGGCTAAGCCAGAATGTGATTCAAGTAAATTATGGCTTAATACACTATGTGTTTAATTTGTCAGTTCGGTTTGTCAATATCAGCTGTGAGTTTTCCATGTGATTCTACAAATCATGGTTAGATATCCCAGTTTAGCAGAAGATGAATCCAAAGACAATCAAATAGGGATTTTCCTGCATTTTATTTGTTTGAAGGCTCCATAGCAGGTTCTTCTGAACATGGAACTGTATGGTTGCTTTGGTCCTTTCTTCTAGTTGAAGGTGCTGGCAATTTCACAAGTTCCGTTGTGAATATAATCGAGCAATTTGGCCTCTCAAACAAATCTTGGAGGATGCCTTTGATCCAAATAACTGAAAGGCAATAAGAAGGAATGTCCCTCTACTCTGTAAAAGTAAGGAATAAAACCAAAAATAAAGTTTAATTCTTAACTTAAGTTTTCATCTTCTATTATTTGTGACACAGCGGATAATGTGGTTAATTTGTAGTAAGACTGATGTGTGCAATGTCTGTGAACGACCAACAGTTTCACAGGCATCTAGATCTAAATCTAAATTAGAGACAGAGGAATAAAAGGTCCAGAATTCAGAAGATGGGGAGTTTTCACGCAGCTTCAAAAAACAAGCTGCTAGAAGTTTATTACTCAGGGTTTACCATATGTATCTCCTATCACAATTAATTCAAACTTGTTGGACTATAATTAAGCTTTTTGAAACAGAATGTGCTTCTGGACGTCCTATTAATAAAGAATCTCTTCCTGTTTTCAAATTATTATGTAGTGCAAAAAGATCTAAGATGAGGCATTTCTTAACGCCTTAAATTTTGAAGCCAGCCTCAGTACAGTTCCTCTAAAACTAAGCAAAGAAGTGTTAAACTTTCTGGTGAAATCACCAAGAATTTTGCTATCCAGAAATCTTGGCCATGTCCCAGCCATCATTCTAACCTTTTGCATTTTCACTACACATTATAAAACCATGCCTGTTCAATAATTGGCACATACATCTGCCTGTGAACGTTTTATTTTCAAAAAGCATTAAAATCAAAAGGAATTCAAGGGAGAGAGTGGGAATTCGAACAATTGCTATTTATTGAATTTGTTCATCAATCAGTTGATCGCCTGTGTGACTCACATACAGTTTTACTGACACGAGCTTATTCCTGTATCTCTGTCGGATCACAGAGGGAATTTATATATAGCTCCAGAGAAACATCTGATGTGGCCCAAACTGTTTCTTTGCTTTTCATTCCCCTCTCCCTGCTTTTATTTTATTATGTAATTGTAAGTATATTACATAATTGTGCACAGCATTAAAATATGTGAGTGGGAGATGAAATATGCAATAAGGAGGTCAAAGCTTAACTCCTTTTCCATTTATTATGATACTTCCTTGCATAAGTTGGATGCGAATTATTGTGGCAATTATTATAATTGTTGTGAATCTTCACACTTTGAGCTTTATTTTTTTTTATTTAAAAAATTGGCCTAGATGAATGTTGTTAAGAAGTTATCCTCAGTTAAATTCACAGTAAGTCAAGAATCTGTTTTGTTTATTTAAAAAAAAATAAAGAAATATTTATAGCTCGTTATTCCTCCTCCTCGCATCCTTCTTCATCGAAGCTAGGGAATAATTTATTAACATATGTTTTATCAACTGTCAAATTAGAACATTTTGATCCATGAGGAATTTAAGGAGGGAGGGAGGAATTTTCTTCTCTTTTTTTAAGCAGCACAAATTACACACAGGGAAAGAGAGGATTTCATTGCTTTCATGACTGAGAATGACATCCTTTAATGTGTAGTTCTGTGCATTTTATCTTATATATATTGCCTGTTGTCATATTCTCCTTTTTAAGTTTCCAGGAACTGCAAATTGTAGATTTCTCGCACTCGTCCAATTACAACCTCTAAAGGTCTCACTCCGGCAGGATGAAATATAATACTTAAATTACTTAAATATGTAAAGTAGGTGGCTTTGGAATGTCATTAATAATGATAGGATCAGCAATATTTACAGCTCCTGATACTCTCCCCCCCCCCTTCTGCTGCCTTGATGGAGGTAAAAAGGCAGCCTCCTCTGTTGCCAGCTATTTGAACAAGCACTTTTGATGTCAAAGCAGCCAAGGAAATCATCTTAATCCGTCTATCTGAGAAGGTTACGAAGAGCATCTCTGCCACTGAATTGCAATCTTTATTTCAGAAGTGTGGTTTGCATAAGCAGAATTAGGGTTTTGTACTGCTCTTTGTAGCCAATTCTAACTTGCCAGCAATTTAAGAATAAGAGGTTGGTAGCAGATGTTAAAAGCAGAGATGATCCTGGGGCTGTGTAGTCCTACGCACCTAATTTCTGGAGGGCCCTTGGGTTGGGGTTTTTTTTTTTGGGGGGGGGGGTGGCCTTGCTCAGAGAATCCCAGAATACATGTTGTCACTCAATCTTTAATACAGAGCAGTTTTAGATCTCACACTCTTACCGATCTCCGTTTTTGTTTCCCTCTCGGTTTGTCCCTAAAGCGCTGGGATTTGTAGTACCCACAGTGTCTGGGGGAAAGGTAAATCTGCAACACTGCACCCATCATCTTGTAGATTTTCAGATACGTACCCAGAGACACCATTGTGTAGATACTACACTACTACAAAGCTGAAAAAAACAACAACTAGAAGAGCTCTCAATTTTTCCTAGTTTCCAAAAGTAAATAAAACTGAGAGGAGAGTGCTGCACAAAGTTTTCACATTTTGCCCAGAAAGATCCATCAAATGACTTCTATTATTCATTTTTACCAATAAATTCTCCCTTCTCCCTTTCATTTTTCCTTTCCTTACCCCTTTCCCTTCTCCTTTCCCTTTTTCTTCTCTCTCTCCCTCACCCCCTTTTCTCCTTCCACCTCTCCCTTCTTTTCCCTCTCCTCCTTCTATCCCCTCCCCTTCTTTCTCTCCCCTCCCTTCTTCCTCTCCCTCCCTCACCCATTCTCCTGCTATCCCCTCCCTCTCCCCTTCCCTTCTCCCTTTCCCTCTCTCCCCACTCCCTCTCCTTCTCCTTCTCCTGTTTTTCCCTGGCAATGGTATTGTCTGTTGCTACTTCCTGCTCCTAATCTTTCATTCTAAGAGGCTTTCTTGAATGTGTCTAATGTTCTGTTTTCAGTGAGATTTTCTTGTAGCATTTATAGTAATTTATTTTGACTTTTAAGAAAGCTTGAGTGCTTGGTACATGGAACCAGGCAACGAGTAATTTTATAAATAAATACAGAGGAACATATATTTTGTATTGGTTTGTAAAAAGAAGAAGAAGAATGCAAAGCAGAATTGCTTGTTGCCATCTTAGGGGTTTTGATCCCACTGCTGAAAACTAACTCTTTGATTTTTGCTAAATTATAGTTAATCAGAAATGTCCCCTGGGCAGGATGGGTGCAGTTGAAGTTGTCTTTTTGACTTTTCCTGTCTCTCTCACACAAAGCTGCTATTAGTCCATGAACAGTTAGAAGATGTTGATAAAATTCTCATAAGTGGAGCGAGCTTCTTCCACAAATTTATTTAATTCCAAAGTGGCTGAAGTCTATGTGTGAATATCTTGCAATTTTATTCAGCTGTCCACAGTTCCTTTGGCTTCCTGGCTTGTTTTTATGTTCCAAGAGAAGATTTCATGTAGAAACCCTTCCAGTGCTATGTTGTTGTTGTTTTAAAAAACTAGTCTGGGAAGTGTGGGTAGCCAGGAAGTCTTCATGGAAGGGAAAAATGTATAACAGACAAACAACCTTCCAGTAGCATCATTCACTACCTCCAACTGGCATCTAAACTTGAAAACATCACCAGGAGAAGGAAGGACATAAAACAGAAGGTCCTTTTCCATTTGAAGGAAACTTTTTCTTTTTTTGGGGGGGGGGGGGGGGGGGGGGGGTGGTGGTAAAAAAAAAAAGTAGGGTAGATTTTGCAAAGCAATTTTTTGTTTTGACTTATAAGTGCAACACCACTAATTTCAGAGGGGAAACTACTTATAATCCTTCCCTATTTAATCTTCTTTTGCAAAAAAGTTATACCTTAGCAACTTTTAAGAGAATATGTCAGAAGGGAATAAAAAGGAAAAGGCTATTGAGAAGTCCCCACTCCGGTTGATAATCCATTAATATCATTTACCATAACATTATCCACAACCAGATTTTATTTGTAGTGGAGAAGAATTTGGGGGAGGGGGGCACAGGTCTGGAGAAGAATGACAGCAAATTAATATTTGCCTGTATATGCATTGAAGGAAATTGTCATTTATATAAGCTCTGTAGTGAGCAGGAGTTGTTTTTTTTTTCTCTTCCATACATGACATGTTTCATTGTACGCTGGAAGAACTTTCATGTGCAAACTCTTTCATTCTCTGTCCTCTAGTGCAAATTGAATAATGCGTTTGTCTAAAAACCCAGGGATGAGTTTGGCTTGATGGTGACACCCTAGGGATCTTATCTGCGTAAGGTGTGAAACAGCTCTTGTTAAAAAGCCCCTTTTTAGTCGTGATGACATTTTAATTAAATACCTGGAGGAGATTACAGCAGTATATGCCTTGAAGCTGTGCAAAGCCTGGTCCTTTTCCTTCCCTGAGCTTATCCTGTGCTCGCCAGGGGCTTCAATGCTTCCATTGGGAAGGGTATCCTGGCTGAACACAGGCAGCCTGTTCGGCCATGTGCACCCACTCTTTCACCATTGATACAAACTGGATTCCATCAATTTTCTCGGTCCTGGGCTTGAGCAATTCAAACCGGCTTCGTGGATATGAAAGGCAGCCCTGTCCAACTTCATGAATGGTATCACTTTTATCAAAACCTTTAGGGGGTGAAAAAAAAAAAATGTGCACGCACGCGTGTGTTTTAATAAAACCTTGGACAGCCAGCATTTTTTCCTTTGGCTGAATAATGAAAACAACGAGCACAGCCAAAATTTGCTTTCTCCTTCGATGGCGGTCGCCTCCCCCCCCCCCCTTGGACCAAAAAAGGGGGGGAAAAAAAGACATTTTCTTTCCTTCTTGCAAGGAAAGAAAAGTTTCTCAGTTCTCTGTTTAAAAATGGCCAAGTGTATTCCGCAGCTGCTTAGTGAGCCGGCTTCCCAGCCCAGATGCTTTATGGAAACAAAACCCTGTTTGCTTAGGAAGAGGTCGCATAGCAGTGTCTGTTGTCCCAGAACGATGAAGCATGTTAAATTGGGATGGGAGTTAATGGAGCAGAGACATACTGGAGATTTTAACACTTTTCCATTTGAGCTAAATATATAGCTTTAAATCAGCTCCGATGTTCTTGACACAAAAGATTGACACATGCAGAAGCCACTTCTCATTTTGCCAGAACGTTATGTCTGCTTTGCTGTGCCCCCCCTACTTCCCCCCCCCCCCCGCCCTTCTTTCCCAAAACCGGGACAGAGAAGGATCAACGTTATGGGAAGAATTACTGCAAATGTCCCTTTTAGCTCTTCATTACTGCAGCCGAGGGTAAATGTGAAAACAATTGTTCGAAGAAATATCCTTCTGGGTTCAGTTCCAAGTGGGGGGAAACTTGGAGGCTGTTCGGGAAGATGGTTTAATGGTGGACAGGACCCCATGGCTTGGAGCTCCAAAGTGAAAAGGACGATCACATGCTTCAGGATGTTGGGTGAAGGAAAAGAAGGGTCAAAATGCTGAGAGACCCTTAATTTTATACCCTCTGTTGGGCCCCACCGTAGTGTTTCCTGTTCCTGTTTAAGAAATGTATCCCATTGGATGTCAGACTCCCAGGGGCGCGAGTCTTAGCTGGACCACATGGCTTCACCTGAGTGCTGGCTGATGCAATCTTCCCAGGCCAGGTGGTGAGATAGGTAGAGGCCTTTGTTATGTAGAATACTCTGACCCAGGCCTTAATGGCCTGCCCATTAACAAAGCTTCTGCCCCTCTGAGTTTCTACTTCCCTTCTAGAGGAAATATTCTGCCTTTTTTATATTTCCTAAGATATTTCATTTTTCTAGGATAGGGGTGGGCACGAACTTCCTACACTAGGGAAAAAAACCCCCTACCTTCTTAAAATTGTTGCCTGAAATGATTTTATGTCGGCCAACTCTAGAAAAGGGTAAAATAATGAGGTGAGATTTGACCAGCCCAAAATGGAAGCAAAACATCCCAGATTTGATGGGTTCTTTAACGCAATGCATTAAAACTTGATTAAGTTGAAATTGGATCATCTGGGCTCCAGTGTCTTACTGGAGCTCAGCCATTATCTTAGCAGGGAAGATGCACCTGGCCATCGTGTTCAGCCACTTCGTTAAGTGTAGCAAGATCTAGAACATTTCGGTTTCCATCTTTTCTACAGGTAGTTCTTAACTTACGACCACAATTGAGAGCAGAAATCCAATCATTAGTAGTTGGGATTGTAAACTGAGGCACCCACGTGACCCAACCTAGTTTTTTAAATTATATTTTTCATTGTGGCCATTAAGTGAATCATTATACTTGTTAAGTGAATCGCACAGTTGTTAAGTGAACAGTGCAGTCATTAAGTGAACAAAATCTAAAAGTGGGCAGTTTTGCTGGAAACCAGCAAAAAAGCCACAAATTAATGTGATGTGGGTCCCTGCAGCCAGTCGTAAAGGTGAGCCATTTTCCAAGTTGCTGATATGCAACTACATGACTGTGGAAGGGAAGGGCAAAGCATTTTATAATGGCCAAGGTGCTTTTATAAACACCTCTTCCAACCTTATCATAACTCTGAACAGTTGTAAAACAACTGGACATAAGTTGAGGTCTGCCTATGTTTGGTTTCATCACCTTGAATTCTGGCCTAAGCAAAAAGATGGGGTGTCAATTGAATGAATGATGTGCTTTGGAACAGGGGTCTCCAACCTTGGCAACTTTAAGACTTGTGGACTTCAACTTCCAGAGCTTTGCTTGTGGAGAAACTCTGGGAGTTGAAGTCCACAAGTCTAAAAGTTGTCAAGGTTGGAGACCCCTGCTTTGGAAGACCAGTTCTCCCCCATGCAAGCAATAACACATGTGAAAACTCAGAGGAAACTGGAAGAACTACTACTATACATTTCTTCTACACTCTGACTCAGTGGTGGGCTGCTCCTGGTTCGCACCGATTCTACGGAACCGGTACTAACAATGATCAGTTGGCCCCATCCACTGACTCCCACCGTATCCTGTTTTACATTTCCTCCTTTTGCCACTCAGCTGATTCACATGGCAAAGTGGATTACCGTGCTTCAGCTGTTCTAGTACTGGAGAAGGCTTGAAGGTGATCTGGAGAGGCTCAAATTGCTCTTTATTTAATGCTCCCCTTGCACAAAGTGTGCACTCACAGATCTGGTTGTTAAACCAGTTGCAGCCCACCACTGCTCTGACTGGAAGTTGAATCATGGCAACTGGACTTCTTTTCTTGTTTGGGTTTGAAACGTATCACGGCTTATCCAAGTAGCTTCTTCTGTCTGAGCAAGCTGGCTAGGGGGACTCCATATATTAGCAGCCACCCAAACTTTTGGGTGCCAGGGACTGCTTCTGTGGAGAGAGGCTTTTCCACAGACCGGAGGGCATATGATTTCATGTGCTGCCTGCATTTTGTGCATGCATGGACAGGGCTTTGCTCATTTACATGGACCAATTTCTGGCAGACTGGTGGACTGGGGACTCCTGGCATAGATATGTTGTTCAGGGTGGTTTCATTTCTTAATCTAAATGTCTTATTAGTTGAGTAGGCAGAGAGTTGTTAAGGGACATTGCTCCTAAATTCTTCTCTTAGGTAGGTCATTAAGGGTGACTTCCCAGGGACTGATGCAAGAACAGGATAAAAAAAATGGCAGGTAGGTTGTTCCTGAGGCTTCCACCTTTACTGAGGGAAGGGAAGATAAACAGTTTGAGAGAAGAGTGGAGGAATCCATTTATGAGGAAGTGGAAAACCCCTTTCTTTCAATAGAAGTGGAGGTCCAGACCTGGATGACTTAGAATCGTCATCAAGGTATCTACACTCTACAACTACTGAATTTAAAACTGAAATGACATTGAACTGCTGCTGTGCATATGGAGGAGGAGGCGGCTCTCCCAAAGCTTTTGATGGTGCTTACACTAAGAATAGATACAGCAGGAGTGGACAACTATGGCACCTTTATAACCTGTGGACTTCAACTCCCCCAGAATTCAATGCTGGCTCAAGAATTTTGGGAGTTGAAGTCCGCAGGTCGTAAAGATGCGATAATGGCTGATCCGTGAGGGCAAGGGTTCTGGAGATCTTTGGTCCATACCTTTACTTGGGAGAGAAAAATTAGTCCGGGAGACATAGCTGACAAAGCCTATGCTGAAAAGTTCCTATGGACAACATGTCAGAGTATTCATGAACTGGCAGAGACATGGGTAACAAGGTCAGCCAATGGGAACTGAATTGGGGGCTGAGATTGCATTGTCTGGGCATGGCTTAACACTTAAACTGGTTAAACACTTAAACATGGCTTAAACTGAAACTACTTTCTGCTCTAAACTCTGAAGCTGCTGTTTTGTGTTTTGCTTATGTTATGTTGGAAGAATCTACTATGGTATTGTACATCTTATTGATATTATTAAGTATATAAAGAAGTTAATGAATCCTACTGAATCAGACATCTGTGTGTGCTTTCTGGATTTGAATTTCTGCTGCAAAATCTAACACAACTTAAAATTTTCAGGCTTTATATTTTTTGTTTAAATGTAGCATGAATACTAAAGCAATGCAGGAGATTTATGGTTTGATAATTTTCTCTTTTTCCCCTAAATATTAATACAGATGAACCTTAGGGTAAAACATTGTAAGGGACAACCAATGCAGAATCTCTCAGCTAAATAATCCATTTTCCAAATCTGATTTTTTTTACTTAAAAGGGAAGTTGATACTGATGCTAAGTTAGTTGGGACAAAGAAATAGGTACAACACAGATACCCGGAATGTCCTTTCCACAGGTTCACCCCTTAACTTTATAAATGCAGGGGATTTGAAGCATAATTTCCAACATTATCAGATTTTTTCTGATTCTTAGAGATCTGAACTTTGAAAGACAACATGTGTTAAATTAAATCAGGGAAATAGAGTTTTATTTTTGTAAAATGGATGTAGAAGAGGAGGAGCTTGATATGGCCCACTGTCCTTAATTTCTTTGGATTTTTCCAGCCATGTGGCCTTCAGATTTATTGGTCTTCAATTCCATAACCCCCAGGCAGCAAGGCTAAATGTTAGGAAAAGCTTGTCTATCTAGAATTCTACTCCTCCTTTAGAGAGCTGAAAGCCATTTAATAACGACCACCTGTTGGGATACTTTAATGCTAGTTTTGTACTCAATAGGGGTCTTGGACTAGAGAAAGTCTCTTCCAACACAAACTTTCTATGGTTTTTGATAAAAACTGCACCTTACATTTTCCTTGTGAGATGTCGAAATGCATCACTCTCCCAAAACAGGAGATGGTCACGTTAAAAGCTGACTTTTGAGCACTCCCATTTAAAAAAAGGGGAAGGAGAGACACAAACTATTAATAGAGAGGACACTCAGGAATGGTATCACACAATGATGCAGTGTGGCTTTCAAGAGTCTTGTGGTGGCTTTCAAGGATTTCGTCCAGTTCTAATTTTTTAGGCAAGATGCAAGCCTTCCATTTCTTAAATTAATTTGCAGGTGAGAAACAGGGACTCTTTTCTGTGCTTCTTCAAACTTTGTGATGCCATTCTTTGTTTGTAATATTTACCTAGATGGATGATTCCAGTTCATTTATAATTCAATAATATATATAGAAATAAATATAATAAATAAATGTAATTATTATATAAATATATTAGCATTTATATTATTTGCTCATTGGATTTACCCTTCTCTTTTTCTCCTCTAGCAAGCACTCAAGGTGGCTAACAGAATTTAAAACAAAAATATTAAAAACTTAACACATAAATTTAATCAATAATTGCCATAGGAAAACCATCTCACTCAGGTCTCCAAACTGGCTAGAGAATTCTGAGAGAAGCATAGCTGGCTGAGGAATTCTGGGAGTTGAAGTCCACAAGTCTTAAAGTTGCCAAGTTCGGGGACCCCTGATCTAACCATTAAAAGTTTAGCAAAAAGAATTCTAAAAATTCTATTTTTCTTTTTATTTTTGAAATTTCACGTAAAAGGAGTAGGAGCCAAATGCAGTTCCTAAATGGCTGGACTTAATGTGGGAACAAGCCAAGGGAAAGTCTTCTACAATAGCCAGGAAGAAAAAAAAAAAACCATCTGAAGATCTTCAAAAGGATCTTACCCATTGATCTAAATAACCAGACTAGTCCAAAACAGGACAAGCCATCTCCTAAATGTTTAGGCTCAATTTCTGTAAGGGTTTTAATATCTGAACGGCCCTTGAAAACTTTTGGCAAGTGCTACATGAAATTCAGTATAGGAATTCCACGATTCCTGTGTTTTGTGTCACCTGCATTCATCTGCAGATTTAAATTCAAAGAATTTAGAAGACGAAGTTTCAAATTAAATCTGAACTTGGCAACTCACTCTTAAGGTGTCAAAAACATTTGGGCTCTCTGGGTCATCTCATCGTTCGTGCCATATACATTTTTATGTGTGATGCACATTAAAAAATGGACTTTTGATCTTGAATTTTTTTACTATGTCATACAGACATTCCAACCCTGAGCAAGCTGAAGAAATCATTCACTCAAACTTGTAAGGCCATTTATATCCAACTCTGCATTATTCATGTTATCTTTCTTTTTTCTCCTTTATTTGTTCTTCTCATATAGACTTTTTCATTTATAGCAGAAGCAGTTCAACCATCAGGAAAGCGGGGGAAATGTTGCATTTATATAGCTGGATCATTTGAGACCAACCTCTAATATGGAAAAGTTGTGAATGCTGGCAAATCTGCAGTTGTTAAAAAGTAGTTTTTTAAAAACAACAACAACCAGAAGTTATCAAAATTAGACATATGGAGGCCCGAGGTGTGATGTTTTTCCTTTCATAGAAAGCAGCTTCAGTCATAAAATGCAGAGCATTTCTCTTGTGGTTTCAAATGCCACATGTGAGTATTGGCCACTGGTCAACTGAGATATATAATGTATTCTAAAATAAGAATATTATAGGTACACTAGATACTGTTTTCCTAAATTTAGGACATTCAGCCAAGGTCTTGAATTTTCTTTGAATAAAGTAGTCAATTGGAAGATTGTAGCCAAAGGCTGATTTAACTTACCTTCTGAATGCATGCAAGTGAATATTCATTTTATTATATTTTGAATCTATGGTTCCTTTCTTGATAAAGCTCCATTCATTTGCATGGTTTCGTCCCTCTTTATTATATTATGAAGTAATGTACCTTATGAAGTAATGCAGCCAAGAGAATCACATTTATTGTCCATTGTATCATGCAGGACATTCCAAATGTTAATGTTTTTCAGGATTTAAAAAATGTGAAATACAGTTTGGGTAGATTAGTACAATATCTGAAGTATTTTTTTTTTAGGATGAATAGTCATTAGGAATGCTGGAGGAGGGGAGGGAGAATAAAAATGGTGGCCAAACCATGGGTTTAGAGCTATGCCTGTTTTCTATGCGTCTCCTTTATATTATAGTCAGTGAGTTTGAATGCCAAACAGTGGGGTGTATCTGAGATAGGTGTGATTTATGTCAATGTAGCATATATTTATTTATATTTATCTGACCATTCGTCAGATGCTACAATAGATAGATAGATAGATAGATAGATAGATAGATAGATAGATAGATAGATAGATAGAGATAGATAGATAGAGATAAACAGACATAGACATAGATATAGACGTAGATGTAGATGTAAAGATTTCCCTGTCAATCATGTCCGACTTGAAGGCATGTGCTGATCTCCATTTCTTGGCCAAGGGAACCAGCCTTGTCCAAAGACAATTTCTGTAATCAAGTGGCCAGCATGATTACATACCAAAGACGCATGAAATGCTGTTACCTTCCCAATAAAGTGGTACCTATTTATCTACTCACATTTACATGCTTTTGAACTGCTAGGTGGGAAGGGGCTGGGGCAAGAACAGGAGCTTATCCTGTTACATGAAGTTCAAGTCTCAAACTTAAGCTGTCAGCTCTCCAAGCTTGGCATCTTTAAACACTGAACCATTGTGCCCCCCACCCCAGATTAGATAGATAGATAGATAGATAGATAGATAGATAGATAGATAGATAG
>BLBF01000055.1:9548557-9584295 GCA_015471245.1 Laticauda colubrina | reverse complement strand
TAGATAGATAGATAGATAGATAGATAGATAGATAGATAGATAGATAGATAGATTTAAAATGCTATAAAACTTGTATTTTCCCTAATATACCTCATCCATCTTTCCCTAACATAACAAAATGTCACATTCTTCTTTCCGAAACAGACATCCTTATCTCTCTTGAATATTTATATCATAAACTGCATAGCAAAATTTGAAATAATGCAATCATCAAAATAAACCGGAAATCTTGATCTCTGTATTATTTTGGCAAGTACAAATTTGGTTGCATCGTTTAAATTACCACATCTAGGACTACTGATGGTCATTTCTGATTGATGTTTGCTGAATTTGGCAAATCAATTGATTTTAATGTTTTTCAGAGCCCAAAACACCTTTCTGTGAAATCCATAGAAATATCAATAGTCTCTGACTTACAATGGTAATAGAGCTTGCTCATTATGGTCAAAAGTTGTGATAATCATAAAGTGGGTGATCCAGGACTGATTCTATGGCCTTTTTTGTGGCAATCATTAAGTGAACCAGTTATTTGCTATCGGCCGGTTTTGCCAAAAACTAGAAGTAAATGCTGGTTTTGGGCAAAAACATTGTAAAACGTGGTCCCTTGACTTTGAGATGCCACAAAGTGCCATAAATGTAGGCTGATTGCCAAACAATGGAAGTATGTGACCTTGGGGGAGTGGCCATTGAAACTTTGGAACAGGGTCGTAGTATCCCTGGGGAGGTCTGTGTCAAGTTTGAACAGTTTCTAAGCATTTGGTCATAAGTCAAGAAGTAACTGTACTAAGCAGAGGTGGGATTCAGCAGGTTCTGACCAGTTCTGGAGAACCGGTAGTGGAAATTTTGAGTAGTTTGGAGAACTAGCAAATCCCCCCTCTGACTGGAGATTTTACAGTATCCTTTCCCTTCCATGCCCACCAAGCCACGTCCACAGAACCGGTAGTAAAACAATCTGAATCTTACCATTGGTACTCAGTCTAAAGATAAACTGTGCCTCAGTCCAGGCATCAGCATGTGTTGCACATAACAAATACCCTGTTTCTCCAACAATATGGCCTCCCCCAATAGGAAGTCCCAGCATGTTTTATAGACATGAAATCAAATTAAGCCCCTCCCCCCAAATTAAGGACTATATTAAAACATGCAAAATAGGGGGGAATGGTGGAGGGGCTTGCCGTTAGGAAGTACTTTTGTTGCACACCCGGATATCGTGCTGCCTGCATTGACCCCGATATGAAGTGCCCCACCAACGCTGAGGTCAACATCCAAGCCATCGCCGCCCACCCACCCGAAGATGCAAGGGGTGGGGGAATTAAGTCACCCCCAAAAAGACAGCCTAGCCATTTGGGGGGGGGGGCTCAAAAAAAAATAAGACCCAGCCTTATTATATGAGAAACACGGTAACATTTTATCAGCTATTCTGGGTTTCCCCTTCTAAAACCCAGTCTGATTTGCTTTTGAAACCTAATACCCATATGCCCATTTTCTTCATAGATGAAACATTTTTTAAATTAAAATTAAACTTCTTTGTACAAATTGCAGTTGTATACCGAGAATGCCATCTGAGCCTGTGATTCTCGTCAGCATTTTAATTAGACCCAGTTTAACAGAAGGGAAAAGAAAAACGTGGTTGTGTGTTGTGTGTTTATTCTTTTCCGTGATCCATTCCAAATCCTGTTGGTGGGGATGGGAAACTTTTGCAAATTATGTGGTCAATTGTTTCTACTGTAGGATGTCAATGCACAAGTTAATTGCTCACGTTGGTGATGACTCAAGATAAGCATTTGCTTTACTGCTGAAGTTACTGATGAAAGCAAATTAAAGATATAATTGTATCTCTGAGATTCCCTATTAATCTGAAACACAATGACTAAATGGTAGCATAGAGCTTGGGGATTAGGATAGGAAATCAGATGGAAATATTTAGCAAGAATAGGCTTATCTGCTATTTCTGAGTCACAAACATCCTTCTTTCACACAAATTATTGATCTTAGTGATCAGTCTTTTTTCCTCTTTCTAGAACCCACTTCACAAGGAGGAAGAGAGAGGGGAAAAAGGAAATTAGAAAGATATACATGTTAGATTTGGTTCTGCCTGTTGTCAGTTTCTCACTTACCAACTGAGGAATGTGATCTTGATAAGAAAAATAACTTCCCTAGTTAACTTCCCTAATATTCACCTTTCTATTTTAAAAATTCTATCTTCCCATTTCAAACTGGAACTTCAGCTTGGTAGGATCAGATTAACAATAAGAGAATGGCAATAGAAAAGTTAGGATTGGGTTGGTTGAATAAATCACTTAAATATTTTCAAATTACAGGAAGAAATTAGTTTAAGAGCTTTTTTAAAATAAAAAATCGGATTCTCCCTCCATTGAGTAGTCTGCAGATGGCTTCTGTTCATACCATTATTTTTTTTTAAACATAAGCATAATGGAAGTGATGGTCTTAGCTATCTTTCATTCTTTTTTCTTCCATTAACCAAGGAAGATTGAAAAATATAGAATCCTGAAGTATTACTATATAGTTATTATGATTAAGAGTGCATAGACCTCCCTAACATGAAGGATAGTTTATATAAAGACTAGTTCCCTTTAAAAACTGATAAAAATATATGTTGGATCATCTTTGGTGTTCTTTCACTGGATCCTTCTATTCATCACCCCTGTGTCTTAATTACTATGGATTTCTTTATGGTAATACAAAGAGGTGTAAACCAGACTTCATTCACATGATCATCTTGATTCAGATACTTTTAAATTTGTTCTTTTAGAGGGCCCTCAACAAGTTATAACTCAATTGTAATTTTTACAAACAAAAAGAAAATAGTGATGAAATTCATGGGCACTAATCATACTACCTAAATTTTTAGTTAAAATAAAATAAATCAAATTTGCTCTTCTCTAGATCTCTAGATGTGATTCAAAGGCTACCTTAAAAACCTGACAACTGAAGAAGGCTTAAGCTTGGCTATCTTTCTATTATTAAGTCTTTTTTTTTTTTGCTGCGAACAGTCCTTATGCTTCCTGCAACCGTGGCACATTCAAGGGGGGTTAAAGCAATATTAAAACAGTATTTTATTATTAAGTCTTTGTATGTCAGCCTGATTATATATATCAGAATAGCTCAATTTTTATTTCATGTTGTGTGTAGTACATTCAGAAATGTAATGGTTAAAATGTGGAGGAGGAAGAGGAGGAGGACTAGGATCACAAAGATCTTAAAATCAAAGTTGAAATATTATGACATAAACTGGCAGTGGTAATCCCAGTGGTAATCCCACTTAGAAAATTCGTCTATCAACAAAATTTCCATCTGCCTATTAAAAAGACCACACTGCTTAAATCTGCACATATACTATGCTGATACCACATTCTAGTTCTTTCATTGCTGCTGTTGCTGTTGCTATTGTTATTATCTCTTTTATTTATTTAACATGAAGCTCAGTTAACTGAACATTTAAAAATATATCACAAATATTCACTTATTATTATTATAAATAATATTTGATAATAACATTAAAATAATAACATACGGCACAACTAAGTTATAACTGAATACCTTGGATGCAAAATCAAGAAACAAGGAGAAAAAAGAGTTTAAGAATGCATACCCCAAATGAGAAATCAGGTTGGAATATAAGATCAGCATGTTAAGATCAGATGCAAGCAAGCTAGAAAAGAAACGCAAGAACTGGTGAAAACAACGAAGATATTAAAATATTTTGGGATTTTAGAATTTCATAGAGATGAACACCTGCCACATAACACTCCAGGCTCAACAAATGCCAATAAGAAAGACAAAAAAGTCTCGTTAGTGGATGTTGCGGTAACTACCCCGTTGCAGTATAGAAGAACAGAATTGAAGAAAATCAGAAAATTAAAAAAAAAAAATCCTGAAAATAGAAGTTGAGTGACCGTGGCAATGAAAGCAGTGATAATTCCAACAATGATAAATACCTTGGGTACAATCCCAACATATCTGGAGCACCACTTGAATGGCATTGACATTGAAAAATTCCCACCAATCAAAAGGTAACTTTATGTGGAACAGCTTACATCCTGCAACCACTTCTTCAGCACCGTCATCAGACAACATTATCTGCCTATTGCAGATCCTTGAGAAGGACTCAATAGATCAACATCAAATCCAATCTAAACATTGAGTTGACTGTGCAACACAGCATAATAATAATAATAGATACCATACATGCATAAATTTCAGGCAAAGATCAGCTGACATTTATCAGGATTGTTATTGTAGGAATATAGGCAGTTCTCAACTTACAACAGTTTGTTTAGTGACCGTTCTAAGTTACAACAGCACTAAACAAAATTACTTAGGACCATTTTTCACACTTTCGACCATTGCACCATCTCCATGATCATGTGACGAAAATTCAGATAGTTGGCAACTGACTCCCATTTATGATGGTTGCCATGTCCTGGGGTCATGTGATCACCTCTTACAACCTTCTGACAAAGTCAGTGGAGTAGCCAGATTCACTTAACAGCCATGTTACTAACTTAACAACTGCAGTGTTTCACTTAATAATTGTGGCAAGAATAGTCAGAAAATAGAGCAAAATTCACAACAGTCTCGCTTAGTGTGATGACCCAGGATGGGATACAAAATACATAGTCATGAAAACAGGTGAAGCCCCTTTTATTCTTTCATTTTGCTTCAAAGCTCCAAATATCCCCGACCTGAGACAAAAAAACTCCCCCGCAAGCAGTTTCAAAAAAGAGGAAATGCCTATAAATTATAAGAGGTAAAAACAACACAAACCACACTGAAGCAATTAAGGGAACCAGGCAAGATAAGGGCTTGAATATCAGAACACACACGAGAGAAAAACGCCAAACTCGGAGAGAAACGACAGATTAGAGATATTTCCACACTTTATTTTCAGCACTGGCCCATACACATGTCCTTTTAACCAGTTCTCACAGCTGCAGCCCATGAAGAGGGTCAAGGCCCTTTTCTCCCCCATAAGACCACGCCATTCACGTCTCTCCCTTATCCTCTCCCTGCGTGCCCTAGGATGGAGAGGGGATGGGCCTGGATCTTCCTCTGATTGCCCAGCTGGTCTCTGCTCTTCCCCAGCCTCTTCCACGGAGTCAGTCTCCAACAGGGGCATGACACTTAGCCACATAAAACTGGGGGTCAATTATGGTCATAAGTCGAGCATAAAGTTATCCCCTTGAGCTTTCAGAGAAGAGGCAGAACATAAATGTAACAGGTTGCTAAACAATTAATTAACTAATAAATGTCTGAGAGTTTTTTTCTTAATTTGTCACTAATTAAAACTCCTCCCGAAGCTGAAGATATTAGATGAAATACCACAATTAGAATGGGAATATGGAAGTGTTTATTTTTTAAATTTTGTAATCCATGACATTTTGAGCATCCCAACCTGATGGAAGTTTAGTTGATATTCCAAGGGGCATCTTTAGAACTGCCAGAAAAAGGAAAGTCCTAATCAATCTTCTTATACTGTAAATGGCAGTAAGAATCCACAATGTTTTGCTTAATCCATAGCCTTCATGTGAAGATCAGCAAAATTAGGCTAAATAATTTAAGATTAAAGAAAGGAGCTGTCTATTTATGCCACTTGCTGTGGCTTCATGTTAAGAAGGGGCTGGTTGACATATAAGCTGCTGTAGCTCAAAAAAAAAAATCTTTCTAGATTATAGTGAACACTTATGGCTTAAGTATCCTTTAAAAAGGTCTCTAATTTGTAGCGGTTGTAAGTATAGGATTGGTTATCCGGAGCTGTGGTTGGACTACAAACTGGAATCGCAAACACCTCTTATTTTTATCAGAAAAATAATGGCATTGATTTGAAGGAGAAAAGGTGGTAGGTTACACACGTTTCTTCTGAAGAAGGCAGAAAACAGTCGAAGGATATATAAAGAATAGATATGGTGATCAAAGGATCCATTTAGTGCTTCTTTACTGATCTCCTATAATTTCATTTATCGTAAATCACTTTGTCTAGTTTATCCCATTACATTGTCAGATTATATACATCTGCATACATTAATTTTAATCACCACTTTAGGTATAAGGCTAAAATGTTTTGCCTGACCCAGACCGGGGTGATGAAGGTTGAAGACAAGGCACATCCACCATTTCAGATTGTAGTTGACAATGTATTACCTACACCAGGGGTAGCTAATCTTTTTGGGCTCCTATGCCAAAAATGGTATGCATATTTGTGCGCGTGCACCAGTGGTGGGGTTCAATATTTTTATTACCAGCTCTGTGGGCATGGCTTGGTGGGCGTGGCAGAGGAAGGAGACTGTAAAATCTCTAGTCAGAAGTGGGATTTGCCAGTTCTCTGAACTACTCAAAATTTCTGCCACTGGTTCTCCAGAACTGGTCAGAGCCTGCTGAATACCACCTCTGGCGTGCACTCACATGCACCCAGAAGGCAATGTATGCTCCCCCACGCCCCCTGTGCATGCATGCACACACACCCCATGCACTTGGAAAACTGGCATGTATTTATGATGGTTGCGCTATCCTAGTGTTGTGTGATCACCTTTTTGTGAAGGCAAAGTCAAAGGGGAAACGAGATTCACTTAATATCCAAGTTATTAATTTAACAGCTGCAGTGATTCACTTAACAACTGTGGCTACAAAGGTTGTAAAATGGGGCAAAACTAATTTAACAACCATCTTGCTTAGCAATTGAAATTTTGGGCTCAATTGTGCTTGCAAGTCAAAGACGTGATAACCTCTTTTGGACCCTGTGGAGAATCTTCCCCTTTTTATCTTCCTCCTTCTCTCTGCGATTCAGGAAAAAGAAAAGGATGATAGAATTTTGCAGAAGAAATATCTATATGGGAAAGATTAATCTTCTGCATAGAGAGATCCATCAGAATTTGTACATGCTAGCCACGGGTTCTGCATTTAAGGCTAGATTTTCAGGACATGATAGGCAAGGCTAAATTGAAGTCCATAGTCTTTAAGTGGCCAAGTTTTGAAGAGCCTGATTTAAGAGATACCATTGGGCCATGCTGAACATTTATTTATTAGTTTTATTTATTTGTTGAGCATGTATTAGATAACAAATATAAATATAAACACGATTATTTAAATACATAAAATGGATAAGAATAAAAGGGAGCATTAGGAAAGGGGTGGTAGGCACTTTGGTGCGCTTATGCACGCCTCTTAATGACCTCGTAGGAATGGGGTGAGGTCAACAGTAGACAGTCTAAAGTTTAAGTTTTGGGGGTTTTGGGAAGAAACCACAGAGTCAGGTAGAGTAACATGTCTACCTATCTAAGTTAGTTCTATCAGTCTTGTTGACAAAGAGGAGTCTAGGATCTATCTGATTCTCATTTGGACCCAACTTAAAGTTTAGCATAGCTCTTGGGTCCACCTTGCAATTTTTTTCCTGAATCCTCCTGGATTAAAATTAGCCATTATCTTGTGTGGGAAGCCTCATGGAAATATATCAAGCTCAGAAAGCAGCAAGGGTTCTCCTGTTCAACCCCGAACTATATATAGTCTCTTCTATTGAAATAAATAAATGTTTCAGGAAATAATGTTTTAATTTTTTTTATTGGTGCTTCATACCAATGCACAATCCATGTTGTTTGGGGGCAGTTTATAAAGCAGTTGCTGGAATCTAATGTATATTTCCCTGGAAGTGAATCTCATTAAATTCACTGAGATTCTACAGGACTTATTTTTCTGTAGACCTTTTTACTGTAATAAGCTGAATTGAATGAATCCAACTACTGAATCAGTGCACCCAACTCACAGGTTATTCTTCCTTCTTTCTGCTCTCTACCTTTTGATGGTCTTTCTGCATGTCTCCCATCTCCTTCAAAATCTTACCTTATAAATTTTTGACCCTGCACCCAGCCATAATAATATGACACTGTATTAAACTGAACGGCATTGCTCGATGTATAATCTTTTTGGGGGGGGTTGAGAATTAGCTGAAGCTACTGAGATTAGCACTCGTCTTCAACACAATATTGTAACACCCATAAACTAGCGTAGTTTTCCCAAAAATTGGAAGTGAAGCGACAGTTTTCAGCAAAACCAGTCCTCAGGTGAACACAAGATGCTGCAAAATGGACATAGATGCTGCCCTGTTGCTGAGCACCAGAGCTTTCATCATTGGAGGGGGGCATCTGATGGAACATCAGATCCAGAGGTTCTAAGTCCCCGCTTTTCAGTTGGTTGTAACATCGAATGGTCACTAAGCACCTGGTTGTAACTTCAGGACTACTTGTAATTAGTTTCATCAATTGAAGTCATATTGTAGTAGTTCCACAAGAATTTTATAACAGCAGAAAGCAACCCCTACTTGACCTTGCTGATCTTAGAAAACAGAATAACAAAATAACCAAGTTGGAAGGGGTCTTGGAGGTCTTCTAGTCTAACCCCCTCCTGCTCAAGCAGGAGACCCTACACTATTTCAGACAAATAGTTGTCCAATCTCATCTTAAAAACCTCCAATGTTGGCGCATCCACAACTTCTGGGAGCAAATTGTTCCACTGAATCATTGTTCTGTCAGGAAATTTAGTCTCATTTCTAGGTTGCTTCTCCTTGATTGGTTTCCATCCATTGCTTCCTGGTGTTGGTTTGGAGATTAGGTTGACTTCCTCTTCTTTGTGGCAGCCCCTTAGAGTTCACCACCCTTAGAGTTGGACTTTGCAAGTCTGAATGGCACTTCCCCCCTCCCTCCCTTTGTCTACATGAGAACTGTATTAGTTCTCATATCTGAGACACTTTCTCAAACTACATTTCTGTCGTGGACTTAGATTTCTTTTATCTGACCAATATCTTGGCTCATCCTTCTGTCCCTCAAGGTTATTCCTTCTGCCCATTACACCAGCATACCAGTGGTGGGATTCATTTTTTTTTACTAACAGTTCTGTCTTGATGGGCATGGCAGAAGGAAGGATACTGTAAAATCCCCATTCTCTCCTCATTCCCACTAGCCTGCTTTCCAGCTCTGTTTTCCTGTGCAGGGCAACAAAAGAAGAGCCAGCTGATCTGCTGGGACTCAATGGGAAGCAGATAATAGATGGGGGCAGGGCCAGTCAGAGGTAGTATTTGCCTGTACTCCAAACTACTCAAAATTTCTGCTACCAGTTCTCCAGAACTGGTCAGGACCTGTTGAATACCCACCTCTGCAGCATACATAACCATACATTACACAAGCATACATAACCATCTGAGGTTAAGAGTAGCATGGAAATTAGTAAGTGGTTCAAAGTTCCCACATGAGTAAGAGTGGCTTTTGATCTGAATGACTTTTCCAAGCTTCTTTCAAAACAATCTGTAACTTAACCTTTTCTTTGTTTAATTGTGCTGGCCTAATTTGTTTGGGTTATTGCCATTTGAATAAACTGAAGCATGCAAAAGCCTCCAGCTTTCCTTTCCCCTTGGTATTAACTGAAAACCAGGTCAAGAAACAGCAGTTTCTAATAATTTCTCATTACTTCCAAGATGATGCAGAGATCATCTTGGAAGACTCTCTTATGAGTCTGCATAAGAGACTCTCTTATGCAGAGAGTCAATTTGGCCTATTGGTTGAAGCACCAGGCTAAAAATCAGGAGACTGTGAGCTCTAGTCCCACTTTAGATGGGTGACTTTGGGTCAGTTACTCTCTCTTAGTCCACAATATCAAGTTTGGGTGACAAGCCAGTTGGTCAGCCTCCTTTCACAACCAATACTTAGTTGATCTGACCCATCGCATATGGGGAAATAATAGGGAGGGAAAAGTTAAAGTGTTTTATATAAAAAGAGTCTTTGTTCTAATTTTTAATCCTGGTTTCAAATTCTGTTTTCTTTAGAATTTACTAGCCATAGTCTATAGTCATGGGAAGAAATGAAACAATAAGCTGCCCAGATCCGAAGATCCAAATATGAATATTTGTTAGATTCTAGGATGGACTTCTTTAGAAAATCTTTTCTTCCCTAAGCTATTGTAAGGTGCAGGTAGTTTCAGGAAGCCATAATGCACATAAAAAAATCTTCTGGGATTATTGCAAAGACCCATTTATTCCTCATACAACATTACCTTACAATTGCTCAAAAAATTGAAACAGACTTTGGTTGTTGTTGCTTTCATATTATTCTTAGGATGCTTGAGAATTTCTTGAAAATTTGCTTTGTTCCTGAAGATGATGGCAAGGACTATTGCTACTGATGTGTGTGTGTGTGTGTGTGTCTGTCTGTCTGTCTTTCCCCTTCCTGTTTATTCATGAACTTTTCTTCAGTTTATTTGTTTTGCAATTCAATTCATTCCTCATTCATTTTCTCTACATGACTGAACCACTTTAGCACATATCTTCAACGCTTGCCCCTCGGTTTTGTCTACAACATACATTTATTCAGCACCCATTCATCCTTGACCCTATCTCTTCTAGTTTTATCACACATACTTCTTAAGTACTCTATTTCCACTCCATCCAACTAATTTTCATGTTTCTCGTGAGACACCCTGCTGTCCCCTCCATATAAGAAACTGGGAAGAATTACATTCTTATACACAGCCATTTTGGGTTCTTTTGCAAACATTTGTTCCTTGCAACAGATCACATACTACCTTTTTTCCAACATTAGTACATCTTAAAAAAAAAATCTTCAAACAGTTTTCTATCTTCAGTAAACACTTTAGAGAGCTATGCAAAGTCATTTTCTTGCTCTAATTTTTCACACTGATATATAACTTAGAATTATATATACACTTGGCATAGTGCATTTGTTCACTCAAAAAAATTGGCCCCATGTTCCTTACTGCATCACACGTTCTAACATTCCTGCAAATTGTTTTAAGTTCTTAGCCCTTAACATAGATTTATCTGCATACCTAAGTATATACACATTTGCTTTCCAAGCCAACATGCCGTTACAATTATTACATTCTTTATGCATTTATTGATAAATTCATCAAATATCCTAAGGATATCACACTCCCTTGTCTTATTTTCCTGCTCCTTTGTTAAATGTTCTCTTTATCCTCGACCATTCTTGTTACATTCAACTGCATTCAGTCCTTAACTTCTGTTTGACTTCTGTTCTGCGGGCATACAACACATTCATTTCCTTTATTGATTTTATGTGATAATTCCTGCTATTATCATTTACTTCTCCTACATTGCAAGCCACAATCTTCTTTAATGATGTTGTCATCACAATTAAATTCATGATGGACTATCTAGTTCAGAAGAGACTGGACAGCCATTTGTCTGAAACGGTATAGGATCTCCTGCTTGAGATCGAGCAGCTAGATTTGAAGATCTCCAAGGTCCCTTCCAGCTCTATTCTGATTCTGATTCTAATTTATTGGTTGGCCATCTTATCACAGGGTAACTCAATCGCAGCAATTGGGGTTCATTTTGTTTGTTTATTTGTTTGATTTATATGCTGCCCATCTCACTTAAAGGCAACTCTGGGCAGCTTACAAACATTAAGAAGTGGCAAACATTAAAACAATAAATGATAATCATGATAATTTACAATTGGAAAATGGGGAGGAAGGCAGCACAAAATGCACAGGGACAGGTGGGGTCTTCTCTTAATCCAAAGGCCACCTCTAGAGTGGTGCACCTTTATTGGGGTCCCAAGCCAACTGGCAGAGCCAGGTCTTCAGGCCCTTAAGCAGGGGTGGGATTCAATTTTTTTAACAACCGGTTCTGTGGGTGTGGCTTACTTAGTGGGTGTAGCTTGATGGTCATGTGACTGGGTGGACGTGGCTTGGTGGTCATGTTATTGACTGAGTGTGGCCAACTCAATATCACTCACATCGAGGCACGCATCTCCTCGCCTGGCCTCCCATGACTGTGGGGATGCTGCAACAGTTGTAAGTGTGAAAAAAGGTCATAAGTCACTTTTTTCAGCACCATTGTAACTTTGAATGGTCACTCCACACAAGCAAAGTACGAGCAAAGGAGGGAAAAAAAACTCCAGAGAGTTCCTGAGACAGGAAGTCTAGTCCTGCCAAGAATGTAATAAGGATTAACGGAGAGGCAGTTTTTGTAAGCAACACCAGAATGTTTCCTTCCTGCCTTCCTTACAGGATTAGGCCAGTAATTTCTTCTAACAGCCGGTTCTCCGAACTGCTTAGAATGTTAACAACCAGTTCTAGTGAATAGGTGCGAACTGGTGGAATCCCACCCCTGCCTTTAAGGAAAGTCAGAAGGTTAGGTGCCCATCCCACCTCATGGGGCATGTTGTTCTAAAGGGCAGAGCTACATAAGAGAAAGCTCTTAACCTGGACCCAGTCATCTGGAATTCCTTGACCAATAACATGCCTCTTTTGCCAGCACATCTGGGGTGGGCCAATCCCATTGAGATGAGACAGTTGCTCAGACTGGGCTCACATCATGAAAGTCTTGAAAGGTTCAACACCTTGAATTGACTGTGGAGATTCTTAGTCATCCAGATCATGGTTGATCCAAGGGTGCTTTTTCAAAAGGCAACTGGACTCTCTGTTTTTTTTCCTCCTGAAGACATTTCGCTTCTCATCCAAGAAGCATCTTCAGTTCTGACTGAACGGTAAAGAACCATTAACCAATGTTTGTCCCCTTTAAAGCCCTTGATTGCTTGGGACCAGGTTATCTGAGGACGTCTCTTGCTGGTTATATCTACCCGACCCATTATAGTGGGGAGGCAGGGAATGTTGCGGGTCCCACCCCTGGGGGAGATACACCTGGTGAGACCCAGAAGAAGGGCCTTCTCCATGGTGGCTCCCTCTCTCTGGAATATCATTCCCCCAGGAATTAGAATGACCCTCACTCTAACACTCTTCCGGAAGACCTGGTTCTGCCAGTGGGCCTGGGAAACCCAGAGCAGGATGGAGCTGATCAAATGGCTCATGGGATCTGCTGTCGTCAGGGCACGGGATGAGAGTTGTGGGATGATTTTTTATTTATTTTTTCCAGATTTTGTTCTCTTGTTTGTTTATTAATTTATTTGATTCTTTTTATTAGTTTTTATTGCTTTTTTTAAATTTTAAATATGGTTTTACATTTTGTAAGCCACCTCAAGTCACCACGGGTAAACAGGTGGCAATATAAATTCAATAAATAAATAATAAATAAATTCAGTCAGAACTGAAGATGGCTTCTAGGGTGAGAAGCAAAATGTCTTTAAAAGAGGGGAAAAAACACACCACAGAAATTCCAGCTGCTTTTTGAAAAAGAATATTTGGGACGACACCTTGAATTATACCTGGAAGCACACAGACTGCTAATATGGCCTGTGGAACAGTGGAGTTACATGAGCCAACCTAGGAGCCACAAGAACTGCCCACATTAATGCATTCTGCACCAGTTTTACTCTAACTTCTGAATAGTCTTTAAAGGTAGCCCCGTGTAAATTCCAGTGCAATAGGCCAGGCAAGGGGTGACCAGGAATTGAGTGTATGAGTGGTTATAGTACACTAGCACACACATAGAGAATATTCTGGGTGTCTACACTCTGCAGTCTGAGCAAAAGTTTTGATAATTCCTTCCTTAGAGGCTTAATGATAATGATTTACATGATGAGCCAGGGAGATTCCAGATAGCTGGACAGTTCATCATAGAATTAAATACATGGCATTCAGTCTTATCTTTCATCTAATTTCCATTTAAGTAAGTGCAATAATTCACAAAGAAATCATAAAGATTTCACCAAATTCTCTTCCCCAGCCCAAGAAATTTTTGAAGCCTGTCCTCTGTCAACTTAAATTAGCAACAATGGGGAGATAAAATGCAGGATCTCCCCCCCACACCTGACACTAATTATTCGGAACATCACATAAGCAACTACAAGGACAAACAGCTCTTTCTTTGTTGCTATTCTTCCAGCAACCAGTTTCTAGGCACATAAGATTGCTTAAGTACCTCTTTAGGTCTGTCTTTGTGAGCAACATGGCAGATGTTGTTGATGAGGATTACTGATCAGGCTTCACACGAATATTACACCACCACACTTAACGCCGGCCGCACTGAAAGGATGCATCTGCGAATCCTGGCGTATTAACCAAAGGTCTTGGGAGAAGCTACTATTAAAGCATCTCCCTTTGGTACTTGTACCACACAACATTCATTTGCTCTTATAGAGAGAAAAATGGGGAAAGAAGAGGATTAGACTGATGTGATGTGTTGATGACTTTGTCCACCTAATGAGAAGGAAGGACTCCCTGGAGAAGAGCCTAATCCTGGGAATGATTAAGGGCAATAGAAGAAGAAGGGGACAGCAGAAAATGAGGTGTCTGGATGGAGTCACTTAAGCAGTCGGCGTGAGCTTACATGAACTCCAGAAGATGGTAGAGGACAGGAAGGCCTGGAGGAATGTTGCCCATGGGGTCATGATGGGTCCAGACATGACTTTGCAACTAACAACAATAACAACAGGTTGATATGAATCAGAAGAAACAATGCGCAGAACATGGAAGTGTTGGTAGGAAGAAATAATTATGCATTGGGCAAAACATGGATGGTGGTGAAGGAGAGAAGTCTGTGACCAAACAGCCTTTTAACTCTTCAGATTGACTCTCTCAGAAAATACATTGATGTTTTTTTTCCTGGAACCTTCTGAACAGGTGTTTTTTCAAGAGCCAACTGGACTTTCTTGTTTTTCTTTGAAGAAGTTTTGCTTCTCATTCAAGAAGCTTCTCAAAGCTGAAGAAACTTCTTGGATGAGAAGTGAAACATCTTTAAGGAAAAGAAAGAAAGAAAGTCCAGTTGCCTCTTGAATTAGAATTATAATTCTTTTATTGGCCAAGTGTAATTGGACACACAAGGAAATTATCTTGGTGCAAATACTCTCAGTGTACATAGAAGAAAAGATACATTTGTCAAGAGTCAAGAATCATAAGGTACAACACTTAATGATAGTCATAGGGTACAATAAGCAATCAAATACTAGGAAACAGTCAAAATAAATCGTAAGGATACAAGCAACAAAGTTACAGTCACAGTCACAAGTGGGAAGGGATGGGTGATGAGGAATGATGAGAAGATTAATAGTAATAGTAGTACAGACTTTGTAAATAGTTGGACAATGCTAAGGGAATTATTTGTTTAGCAGAGTGATGGCGTTCAGGAAAATGCTGTTGTTTCTAGTTGTTCTGGTGTGCAGGGCTCTATAGCGTCATTTTGAGGGAAGGAGTTGAAACAGTTTATGTCCAGGATATGAGGGGTCTGTAAATATTTTCACAGCCCTCTTTTTGACTCGTGCAGTATACAGGTCCTCCATGGGAGGCAGGTTGGTAGTAATTGTTTTTTCTGCAGTCTTAATTATCCTCTGAAGTCTGTGACTGTCCTGTTGGGTTGCAGAACCAAACCAGACAGCTATAGAGGTGCAGATGATAGACTCAACAATCCCTCTGTAGAACTGGATCAGCAGCTCCTTGGGCAGTTGGAGTTTTCTCAGTTGGTGCAGAAAGAACATTCTTTGTTGTGCTTTTTTGATGATGTTTTTGATGTTAGGTGTCCATTTTAGGTCATGTGATATAATAGAACCTAGAAATTTGAAGGCCTCTATTGTTGATACTCTTGTCTAGCACTGTAAGAGGTGGTAGTATCAGAGGGTTTCTTCTAAAGTCTACCACCATTTTTATGGTTTTGAGTGAGTTCAGTTCCAGTTCTGGTTACACCACGAGGCAAGTTGTATAACCTCCTGTCTCTAGATAGATTCGTTGTTGTCTCGAATGAGACCAATTTCTGTTGTGTCATCTGCAAACTTCAGTATTTTAACAGATGGAGAAGAAGAGAAAAGAAGTGGAGAAAGCACACAACACCTTTGGGATAACTATGACTTAGATGACTGAGAATCTTCATAAACTTCTGAATAGATGTATAATCTATAATCTCTCAAAGTTGTCATCTTAAGAACCTCAGAAGAGACCCCCTATTATAAATGTCCATCCTTCTGTCTGCTTTGCCTGTACAGCTAGTCCTTGACTTACGGCCATTTGTTTAGAGATTCTTCAACGTGACAACCGCAATGAAAAAAGGGACTTATGGCAGTTTTTCACACTTGCAACTTTGCAGCATCCTCATAGTCATCTGATTAAAATTCAGACTCTTGGCAATAGGCATGTATTTATGATGGTTGCAGTATCCTGGGATCTCACAAGTAAAGTCAGTGGAGAAGCCAGATTCACTTAACAACTGTCTTACTAGGGTAAAAATTGCAGTGATTCACTTAACAACTGCGGAATCAACTCATAAACCATTTTGTATACACATTTTATAGTTGTCAAAAGAAAGAAGGGGGGAGTTTCAAAGAGCAGGGAGCAATATGGAATCGAAAGTACATTCCATTCATATTTTCTTCAGAGACCAATTAGATGACTGAAGCTTCTGCCATGCAAAAATCTAATTGGAGAGCATGACTGATGACTGCTGGAATCCTGACATGTAGCAAGAAAGTTTGTAAAATTGGGCAAAACTCACTTAACAACTATCTCACTTAGCTATGGAAATTTTGGGCTCAGTTGTGGTCATTAAGTCAAGGAGTACCTATATATTTGCACACCTAGAACTGTGCAGCAATGCCAAAAATACTTTGCTATGGAACCCCTCCTACATATTAAGTCTTTAGTTTTAAATTTTTATATGTGGGAGGGGGTCTTGCAACTCAGACATACTTTTAGAGCCACCTTGGTAAGACACCCCTGCAAAAAAAAAAAAAAAAAAAAGCAGGAGGGGAAAATTGTTATATTAATTCACTAACGCATTCAGGATAGTGAAAGTGTGGATTTTGAGACATAACATTTTCAGTGAAAAGTGCCTTAGACCATACTAGCAGCTATGGCTTTTTAATAATCCAGCAGAGTCTTTGGTAACTGAGGTAGGCTTCAGTACATAATAGCCTTCTTTCACTCTGTCAGATTAGTTCCCCAAAGTAAGGTTTGGGAGGGAGCTGTTTTCCAACCCAACTTTCCACCGCTTTCTTCAATACCTCGTTTGACTGGCTTCAGCCTTTCTTGAGTTGGTAGGTAGGGCGGTATGGCTTGTTGAACAAAGAATGGATTTAAACAGAGGTGGAACAGAAAGAAGGAGGAAGATTGTTCTCTCCTACTTCTTGCCTCCAACTTCGTTCCATAACTTTCAACAGGACATTTACTGCCAGCTCTTAAAAAGGGAAGGGGGAGGGAGAAAACAGGAAGGAGGAGGAGAAGAGAAGGAGGAAGGGGGAGAGGGAGAGGGAGAGGGAGAGAGAGGGGAAGGGAGGGAGAAAAAGAGGAAGGAGGAGGAGGAGGAGGAGAGGAGGAGGAAGAGAAGAGGAAGAAATAATAATAACAGAGTATCAAAGAATCAAGATTAAATTGTCTGGTCAAAGTGTTGCGGGACCTCACTTGCACTTCAGACATGATCCTATACCAGAGAGTCCATAGTCCATTATTTCATGATTTGACTCCATCCATTTGGGGTTTTTTCTATGTCTGACCAGATGTTTCTTGGTAATGCTGAAGTGAGGCATGAAATAAATAGTCTTTCATTATTGTCTCCTGCATCTCATTGCTGATATCAGAGGTCTACTGCCTCCCACAGCTCATCTGGCTAATAATTGTAGAATGATTTATTCATCTTGAATTGGTCTAATTTGATGTAAATGCCACTTTAAAATATGGGGCATCATAACATCATGTTTTTGAAATCTCTGTATATTGGATGCAAGAAATTGCAGCTCTCCATCTTGGCATGTGATCAGCATGTCACAATTAGTGTGAAGAAATATGTTGATTGCATCTCCCATCCATCTGCTTCACTGGATGATAGCAAATCCCACTATTAGAAGAGGAGGAAAATTCCATGTCATGTGAGTTTATTTCCATGTAAATTACATAGATACATTTTGCGTAGTGAATTTCAGAAAAGCAAAATAAAGTCATATCTGAGTAATGCACAGTTAGGGAAATTCCTTGGCTAGAGAGCAACTTAAACAAAATCCTGGACCTAGAGGAAAGGACAATAGGTCATTTCCATATTGTTTCCGTAAAACCTACATGGGCATGTGTCAGGCCCAAGCTGATAAAAAACACAATAAAATCCAATTCAGTCCAATTTCTTTGTTTACACCCAGTTAACTTGCCAAACTATCACCTTCTCAGCTATTGGGTATTTCCTGAGAGATTCTAGGATGTGGCTACCCCTGTGTCACAAGGCATAGAACTGCAATTTCTTGTATTAAAGTTTACAAGGATACCTGTGGCCATCAAGATAAGAATGTGATTTCTTCAGGATGTACTCGATTTACAACCACATTTGAGCTCAAAATTTCCATTGATAAATGAGACAATTTTAAGTGAGTTTTGCCTCATGCAGCTGTTAAGTTAGTAACCCGGTTGTTAAGTGAATCTGATTTCCCCATGGACATTGCTTGTTAGAAGGTCCCAAAAAGACCCTGGGACCTCATCTAAAATATGAGTCAGTTGCCATGTGTCTGAACTTTGATCACATGATCAGGGGGAATGCTGCAATGGTCGTAAGTGTGAAAAATGGTCATAAATCACTTTTTTCAGTATTGTAATTTGAATGGTCACTAAATGGACTGTTGTAAGTCAAGCATCACCTGTAATTCCTATTGTTTTTCTCTTCAGAGTTCTTCTGGGAATGTACAGAATTAACAATGAGTGTTTATGCCATGGAGTCCTTAAAATTAAGCTCAATTTGCAAATACCTCAACCCACTGACATCTTTTAGACTCCACACAAAAAAATTGTCATAGTTCTGAACTCACAAGGAGAACTCACAAAGTTCTTTTGCATCTGATAAATTCTTAGGTGGTTTGTTTCAAGTAAATGGTACAGAGTAGTTGAGTTAACTTGTTCATCAGCAACAGAGAAGTTGTTCATAGAAAATTGTAATTAGAAGATGTTTGGCAACTCCCTTCCCTTTGATGCTGATATTTTGGCATGCCATGCTTAGCCAACCTGGCTTCTATGTTTGCTAGAAAATTGCTTCAATAAAGGAAAGCAAGAGAGGTTAGCGAAATCTTTGTAATTTGGGGTCCTATCAGCCTTTAAGGATGAGTGATACATGGTCATGTAATTCTGTTTTAGTCCAAAGTAGAATTAGAATGTGTAGCATTTAAGCAGATGTGTCTATTTTAGTTCTCTGATCTCCCTCTACACATCCTTTTTTGCCAGTTGTTCACTGAAGCTGGAGTGATGTGATAATTCTCTAGTCCCTTGTATCTCAGCCATACCACCTCTCCTGCAAATAAACACATTTTTCACTGGATGCTATTTTACTACACACACACACACACACACACACACACATCTATCTATCTATCTATCTATCTATCTATCTATCTATCTATCTATCTATCTATCTATCTATCTATCTATCTGTCTTGATCAGTTAAAATGATCTGTGTTGGAAACTGCTTTGCCACTTACATTTTTGCTTTTTGGGTGACAGATGGTGTCTAAAAAAAATATGACACCTCCTTGTGATGTTGTCCAGATATATACTCTTATTTTTGCTAAACCACATGTAGTTTGAAAATGCAGTTGCTGGGTTCTCTTATAGGTTTTTAATAAATTAAATATGGATGAGGTCAGAAAGAGCATTTCATTTTTAATTTAATTTAAATTATTAAAGGAATCTCCATTATTCCTTTTTTGACAAGGAAAATTCCAGGTTTGGGAACACTGACCAAATTCTTAACAAAAGATTTTCAAGGGTCCTATCTGTTCTATCTTCTAGATCAGGGCTCCCTAATCTTGGCCACTTGAAGATGTGTGGACTTCAACTTCCAGAATTCTAGGAGTTGAAGTCCACATTATAGATCCTATGGAAGGATGGATTAATAAATCTTAGATCCTCTCTTCTTCTTTTTATTGCATACATCATATCAAATATGGCATTTGTTCAACATGTTTAAGGGTATTCAAGATGTTCAGAAGAGCAAACACATTTCTAAAAGGTTTGTAAGACTGGAATGGAAATATTAACTGATACAAGGAAATGGAAAACTGGGTAGAATCAACTAAGGGAGAACATGACAGTTAGCTAGAATCCCTAAACTAAATGATTCATCTATACTTGTTATTTAGAAATCCAACTGCTCCTTCAACTGATACTTGGTGATCTGATCTACAAGATCTACAAGATGTTTTTAATTGTCTTTTGAGTCTTGATACATTTACAGATGTTTCACTGCCCATTGGTATGATGGGTGAATTGTACAGCACAGATAAGTGCTGTTGTCTGACAATTAATAGCTGGGTTCCCACTAAACTCATCAAGACCTAACAATCCACATTGTGGCTTTGTCTCTTGAAGGAACACAGCCATGGTTCTTTCTTCAACATAAAGCTTAATATGTGAACCGGATCATACTCATTTGGTCTTGGTTTCATTGATGGACAATCTGTTCAGGAAGAAAGATAAGGAAATATTTCTTTATTCACTGTGCAATTAACCTATGAAGTGAATTCCCTTAAAATGGGATGATGGACATTATTTCCAAAGGGTTCTACAAAATATTAGATCATCTCTACATTTAGGGGAATGATACACTTCTGATAATCTTGTTAAAAGTGGTCAGTTATTTATATTTTGAATTAGAAACAACTTTGAGGTAAGAAGCAAAAACTGATATTGTAAAAACTATGCACTATTTGGCAAAGATCCCTGTTCCTATTGTACCTTATCCAAACCCTCTTTATCCATCAGATATATGGACTTAGACAGCTCCAAAAATGCTTAGCAATGATCAATTTGATCAGAGATTCTGAAAGTTGGATTCACTTAAGGGCCCACATTGGTGTAATACTGAATGCAAATATTGAGCTTCTCCTGAATATATAAGTTACATCGAGTGATTTGTTGATTGTCAGGAATGAGTACATGAACTGAAGGACTAGATATGGGGACAGCTGTCTGTGGAAAATGTATGTCTATCTACGTGCAGGGTGATGAGTGGTGTTGGTGAGGTTGAAACTCATGTCCCATCAGATGAGAGACAACCTGGTCTTCTTTCTTGTGAGTCAAGTCAGAGAAGACTGAAATGGATCCATTTGGACAATGTTAGCCTACTTAATTATGTCCTTGTTACTTCTTAAAATCATGTCATCATTACTTAATGACACTAATATCTAGAAGTTATGCCATCTAGGTATGAAAGGAGTACTGTGGACCATCCTAACCTCAGGAAAAACATCTTTCTCATCTATTCCAAAGCAATATTTATCAATGAAACTAATTCAGCAGCCAGTCATTCCCCCCCCCCCCCCCCATGCAACTCACAGTAGGGAAATCAAGAACCATACGCCCATCATTGAGTACTGGAGGACTTTTCTCCTTTCAGTGAAGAAAACACAGCTACTCTGTTTTTGTTCTGGCATTTATTATATTTCTCCTAAATTTAAGAAGAAAAAATGTTTTGGATTTAAAAAGATGGACAGTGGTATGCTACGAAAGGTGCCAAGTGGTTATTTTAAGATGTATTATGGATCTGTCTATAAAATTGCCAGTCTTCAGAGAGAGGAGGTGAGGGTGCAGCTGCTTTTTAGATCACAAAGGTTTCTCAGTGGGGGAACATTAAGCGGGTAGGGCGAAGCAAAAGAGCAGGAAAAAAAAGGGGGGGGAGGAAGTTTCCAGGCTGTGGTAGAAGAGTTAAAATAAACAAACAGCAATGGGTGATTGTATCTCTCCATCAA
This sequence comes from Laticauda colubrina, assembly GCA_015471245.1. Taxonomy (NCBI): domain Eukaryota; kingdom Metazoa; phylum Chordata; class Lepidosauria; order Squamata; family Elapidae; genus Laticauda; species Laticauda colubrina. The sequence goes on along the minus strand of BLBF01000055.1, from coordinate 9,562,647 downwards.
GGCTTCTTTATTCTTGCATGCTCAGCCAGTGGTCAACATGTTAGACGCCCTTCCTTGGTTTATCCATTCCTCCTTTGACTGCTTTAGTTTATTCAGCTGGGGTTTTGTGGTGCTTTATGGGAACTGCTGTAGAACAACAGACATGAAGGTAGACAAAATACCTATGTAAGGAGAACAGACATGCTAGTTTCTTTCATGTGTCCCTGGAAGGAGAAATCAATGTGGTCACTTGATAACACACAGGTACACAAACACACAGCCCTGCTTGCTCTTTCCTGTGTGCCCTCCTCATTTGAGTGATAGAAAGATCTCTTACAGAAGGTCTTTCTCTCTGATTTGGTACAAGGGTACAAGAACATTCCTTGGAGGGAGAGACATGATAGATACCTCAAGTCTACCACTTAGAATAACAGAATAACAGGCTTGGAAGGGATCTCTTCTTGTCCAATGCCCCTCTCATGCAGGAAACTCAATACCATTTCAGACAATCTCTTCTTGAAAACCTCCAGTGATGGAGCACCCAAAACTCAGGAGGTCATTCCACCGATTAAATGTTTTAACTGTCAGGTTGTATCTCATCTTTCCATCTTGTCCTGCATTCAGGTGCTTTGGATAATAGGTTGACCACCTCTTCTTTGTGGCAGCCCTTCAAATATTGGAAGACTGCTATCATGTCCTCCTAGTCCTTCTTTTCTTTAAAGTAGACGTGCCCAATTTCTGCACCCGTTCTTTGTATGTTTTAGCCTCAGTCCACTAATCATCTTTGTTGTGCTTCTCTGCACTCTTTCTAGAGTCTCAGCATCATTTTTATATCGTGGCAATATAGAATTCTGGATTTTAGAACACTTATGAATATGAGAAGTGGGTTATAGGAAATTGGTTTACTTTATGCAAAATGACTTCTGACTCATTTCTGACAATTATAGTTACTTTCATTTCAGGATTAAAATAATCTCTCTGCTCTTCTCCTTCCAAACACATGCTTAAACACTGTCATAATACATACACTTCTATGCATCCAAGCTGGAATTAAACATTAATCATGTTTTCTAAGATGATATAATTTCAGAATCTAACCTGCCATGGATACCAGAGTCTATATTCTCATTGTGCAACAATACAAGTTTGGTTCATACCATCTCCAGGTTACAACAGAAGTAAAAAAAACAAGTGAAGCTAGAAAGCAAAAGGGACTAAGGCTGATACTACATTTCCTTCTTTTCTTTATGAGAGCTCCATTTCATGGAGTATCTCCGGGAAATTCTGATTATCTTCATTTCATCCAGTCCATATTTCTTGTTCTCTTTCTCTTTTCTACTCACCTAAAAGGGAGAAGGAGAAGATTCATAACAGCGAAAAGACTGTGAAGTTTACAGTAAGAAGGGAAAGTTTAACGAGCACCAATGCTTAAATCTAGGAAATGGATTTTGATAAAATCTCCATTAGAACAAAGAGAGGTCCACTTAGTTAATTATAATAAAATGACAATGATCTGGTTCATTCAACATGCTGAACCCACTTATTCAATTAGCTACTGCTGGGATTCCTAAAATACATTTAATTTATATTCTGAACAGATAAGAAACTGGATTTCTCTAGTGCAGTGTGGCTCTCAACAACAACAAAAGGTTGCATGGATGCAGCTGCTTGATGTGCAACTTATCTAGTGGAGTTCTTTCGAGAGCAAGGCAAAAAATGCATTAACGGTTTAACTTAACAACCTCAATATGGAAATAAAACCAAAATATATTTAAAATGCTCAAGGCCAGGAAAGACAAAACCCTAAAAAGGCTAATCTATGTTCTTTGGGTGATTCAGTCTGTAGCATTGGTTGGAGCTTATGGGAATTGTGGTCCAAAAAGATTTGGAGGTCAGATAGAAGACACATGGCAAAAAAAAAAAAAAAAAGATGTATTTTATCTCCTCCTCTAACTAGATTGAATTGGATTTTCTATTCCAGTCCTTTCTGTGAAATATAATTCAATTATTAATGAAATTTAAGTAATTTTAGTAGTGAAATTGTTATTGACATGCAATTGCAACTTAATTTTCATAATCCATTCCCCCCCCCCCCAAAAAAAATACACCCAAGTGCATCTTTTTGGGGAATGAATCCCTATTAGGATATTAAATTGAGTAGTAGCTGGAACAGTAAAGTGTACAATAGGCCAGAACACACAGTTGTGGTAGATTACTTGGAGAGTGCTGACTCATGCATGAGGGAATCTGTGTTGTGATTGGTTGCCGTGAGTATTAAGGGGGTGTTTCCCTTTTTCTCCGCCTTTTTCTTCTGTCCGTTATGTATACTGTTTAATTTACCTCATGATATTCCCATGTTGGACTATCTTGTGTTCTTTCTTTCTCTCTTTTTCTCTCTTTTTATAAATACATAAACACATATGTATATGTATATGTATGGTATTCAGCTTTGTTCAGGTATTTTCCCATGTCATCATAGTTGTGCTTTTAAAGTTGTAGCAACGTTTCGGCAGAATCTCATCTGCCATCATCAGGCTTCTGTATTGTGTTCGTACATAGACATGTACATGTACATGTACATGTACATATACATATACATATACATATGCATATGCACATGCACATGCACATGCACATGCATATGCATATGCATATGCATATGCATATACATACACATATGCGCGCACGCACACACACACAGGCACCTACCTACCTATATACCCACCTATCTATATATGGGATTGTCAAGGAATTGGGTAGCCGGTCTGTGTGTATATGTGTGTGTGTACACGTGCATGTACATGTGCATGCACGGACATACACACACACACACACACACACACACCACTAGCTACCCAATTCCTTCACAATCCCATAACTTTGGGGGGGAGGCATACAAGAGAAGGCCGTTTCTTTTATACCTGTAAACTGTTTTAGGAGACTTGCAATTCTGAAAGTGGGATATGTAGAAATGATTCTAAGATTGATGATAAATTAAAGCAGGGTGGATGCTTTCAGGGAGTAGATATTCCCACAGCAATTTTAACTGCTTGTGATGATTTTGGAACCAAAGATTTCATGATTGATAATCTTTCTCTGTCTCTTATACACACCCGTGATTTTTCTCTACAGCCTGAAGTGCAAAGTTGACCTTTTAAGTAGTAGATTGAGAACTACATTGAAAAGAATTAGGGAGAAAAAAAAAATCTAGGAACTTAGAGCTCTTGGTTGTCAACAAACATTTGGGCAACCCAGTAATATCAGTGCTGACAATAAGTCCTTCCACAGTCCTTAACGGTCCTTAACTTTTGGGTGACTACACAAACAATGAATGCCCTTAACACATGGGTCAGGAATAATGGCTTTTTATGAGTTGTGGACTTCAACTCCCAGAATTCCTGAGCCAGCCATGCTGGCTCAGGAATTCTGGGAGTTGAAGTCCACAAGCGTAAAGCGGCCATCATTTGCCTGTATACATTTTTTATTTCTGTTTCTTTAAATACATCTTTGGGTGAACAGTGCGCTTCCAAGCAGTGGTGGGATTCAATTTTTTTACTACCAGTTCTGTGGGCGTAGCTTGGCAGGCATGGCATGGCTTGGTGGGCGTGGCTTAGTGGTTGTGGCAGGGAAAGGATACTGCAAAATCTCCATTTTGCAAAATCTCCTACTCCTGGAGGAAGGTTACTGTTGGTTCTCCAAACTCCTCAAAATTTCCGCTATCGATACTCCAGAACTAGTCAGAACCTGCTGAATACCATCTCTGGTTTCAGGTCTTTAACACTTTAAAGCAAACATGACCATCATTACATATTCCAACGATTAACTTTCTTACCTGATTTCATATTATTACCTGTTACCAATTTGTCATTCAATATTCTCACATGTTACTTTATATCAATCTCTATATTCTTAATGTCATCATTTTAAATACATGTTCCTGTAATCATCATGTTTCCAAATTTTATCAAATTATATCATTCAATTAATCATTCCTAAATTCATCTTAATTTATATTATCCAGTATTTCCCCCCTTCCACCTCTGCTTTAACAGTTAATCTATTGATTAAAGAATAAGCTTTGATGATGTAGAGTATGCTTTAGTTTCAGTTTGATATAATTGATTCTTTGGGCTGGTAATAAAGTTCTTGCGAATGAGATGAAAATTAATCATGCTTATCCAGTAGTAAATTGGATCAGTCCAACAAGATTTGCTTTCATATAAAATATACATGGGGTCAGGCTAGCTGTTTCTATACTAGGTTTAACTGAACTAGGATTTAATGTTAGTTCTTCAGACTGGCTTGAGATGATTGTGAGTGTTGTCACCCATTATTAGTAAAAACAAGTTTTAATTTGTTATTGTTGCTATTTTTTAATCTCCTGAGGGAAATAGAATGTATATGCAGAGTTTTATTTTGTCATTTTATTTTATGTTATTTTACTATTTTTTTTATTATTTTTTGTGCTTCAAATGCTGAAATAAATCAGGCATTTTTACTGGGGCCTTGGTTTGGAATTTATGTGAGGGTGTAGTCAACACCGTTGGGCAAATCTTAAGATTCCCAGTTTCATTCAAAACACAGAAGCTATATCTCCTCAAATGCTGTCTTCTCTTCAATGCTAGGACCCCAGATAAATCTCATATAATAATTTATTAAAACTGACTTGTGCTTCCCTTTCCATATAATATGCCCATTCTGTTAGAAAACAGATGCAGGGTTGAATAAATAATCCTGACCTCAGGAAAGACCGGTGGAGGAAAAATTATTAATATTTTGTATTCAAAAATGTGCACATTTGAAAATAGTTCTGAAAAGCTATTCAGCTAATTAATGTCTATTATGTATATTTTTACTTTAGAATTGCTCTGATACGCTTCGTAGAATGCAGCATGTTATTAGTATTTAGGGCAAATATGGTGATGTTTTGTATGTGTGTGTGTGTGTGTGTGAGTGTGTGTGTGTGAGATGGTTTTTATGACTGCAATTGGGACTGGAATATTAGTTGTTAAGTGGTGCAGCCATTAAGTGAGGTCTCACGTGGCCACACCTTATGTTATGACCTTTTCTTTGTTAGGCGAAGCACTATAGTCATTAAATGGGACATCACATGATCACAACTTGTGACCATCCCTGCTGGTTAACTCATGAACTTTTCATTGAAGTTGATGATGATGATGATAATAGCAATACAAAATTATTTGATTTCTTTATGTGCAGTCTTTGGGAAATCACTTCTGCCTAAATTGTAAGAAATGTCAGGAAGTTGAAAAAAATATTATATTGGCTAAGGCTAACTAGGTTAATCATGGAATAATGGGTTTCAATGAATATAGTAACAGTTTAGTTATCTCAATATTCCTCTAAGTCAGGGATGTCGAACTCACATTGTCATGGCGGCGTCTCGTGACTTATTGTGACTTTTTTCCCCTTTGCTAAACGAATGTGGCCAGCATATGATGCATTCAATCTGGGGGCCATGAGTTTAATAGCCCTGCTCTAAATGAAGGTCCCCAAAAATTAAAATGCATACTAATAAATGATAAGATACTATCAAACTTCCTAAAACTAGTAGAGTTCTGGTACAACCCTGAAACACATTTAAACATAAATCTAATTCAATTTTACTACACTTGCTTTGTGTGTTAGAACCATTTATTTACCATCCTTTGTCCTTTTTAATATTAAATATATCTGCTCAAAATTAATTAGGATTATTTATTTTTTATTATCAATTTATATATGTCACATATCTCACTATCCAAAGCAGCTACATTTAAGATTACAACCTTAGATTTTTCTAACACATTAGAAGCCTTTTTCTCTACCAAATACCAGATTGAGACCAGATTAAAATCTTATGCTTAAATATTGATGCTTTTTGAGTTGGTATTTTACTGCCTATAATATTTAATTCTCCAAAATAGATGCTTGTAAATGTATACGCAAATGTTGTCCTCAAGACATATGTAGAAATGTACACATTTGCAAAATATGCATTAAAATATGTCACTCTGCTCTGTTTCTCTAAAATAAGCATATCGACACCTTTAAAACTTGCCTAAATGTTAAACAGTGTTGTGCAATACAAAACAAGTGTTCAGGATAGAACTTGTGTTTGTTGTTAAGATGTTGGTGATTATACATACATTAAACAACACAATTCAGAGCATGAATGTCACACATTTTCATGTTGGAGGGATTCTTCCAGAATTAATTTTGTAATATTTACATGCACTTTTGCTTGTTTACAAAAAGCCTTGTTCAAGGAGAAATGTATGGTTTTAAAATAATACAGAATATTATTTTTATATGGCATATCTGGGAGAGACAGAGGAGAGAAGGGGGTGTAGTCAAAATTGCATCTTTGCAATAAGTATTAATGAATTATTATCTATGAATACAAAGAAAACTTTGAAGGCTAATGTTAGCGGCTAGAAAAAAAAAATGTGGCCCATGGCAAAAAAAAAATATGAACTTGAGTTTGAAAGAGGTCAGATTGTTAATGGGAGTTGAAATTATTGCTCTGTCTGTGTTTGAATATGGACTTTAATGTGCTCAGTAAGCTGACACTAGTTTGCAACTAAATTTCAGGGGTTTAAAACAGCTTTCCCTGAAAAGAATTTACTGCAATTTGGCAACAATTCAGTCCTGTTACATTTGACAGTTGCAAACATTTGTGGATCTTCTTGTAGAATGGCAAAATATTTGAATAGACTAGACTAGACTAGAATAGAATAGAATAGAATAGAATAGAATAGAATAGAATAGAATAACAGAACAGAACAGAACAGAACAGAACAGAACAAAATACTTTATTGGCCCAGTGTGATTGGACACACAAGGAATTTGTCTTGATGCAAATGCTCTCAGTATACATAAAATAAAAGATACATTCATCGAGAGCCAAGAATCATAAAGTACGACACTTAATGATAGTCACAGGGTACAATAAGCAATCAAATCATACTAGGAAACAGTCAATATAGATCGTAAGGATACAAGCGACTAAGTTACAGCCATACAGTCACAAGTCGGAGGGGATGGGTGACAAGGAGTGATGAGAAGATTAATAGCAATAGCAGTGCAGACTTTGCAATAGTTGAACAATGTTGAGGAAATTATTTGTTTAGCAGAGTGATGGCATTCGGGAAAAAAACTATCTTTGTGTCTAGTTGTTCTGATGTGCAGTACTCTATAGTGTCATTTTGAGGGAAGAAGTTGAAACAGTTTATGTCCGGGATGTGAGGGGTCTGTAAATATTTTCACAGCCCTCTTTTTGACTCATGCAGTATACAGGTTCTCAATTGAAGGCAGGTTGGTAGTAATTATTTTTTTCTGCAGTCCTAATTATCCTCTGAAGTCTGGGTCTGTCCTGTTGGATTGTAGAACAAACCAGAGAGTTATAGAGATGCAGATGACAGACTCAATAATTCCTCTGTAGAACTGGAACAGCAGCTCCTTTGTGTCTCAAAGTAGCCAGTTTATTGGAGGGAAGAAGTCCAGTCAATTGTTATAGTTAGGAGCTTATCTTCTTGTCCTGAAAGTCAAATTTCTTGTGAGGAGTCCATTATTCCCCCCATCTTCATTGACCCCCCCCCAATAAAAACAAACCATAATCATGGTCCAACAGGAATAATTTGTCCATATCAATGTTTTATATCTTTAACAAATGAAGTGATTATCATAAATGACTTTTTTTTAGAAAAAAAAAGAACAGATTAACACTACAAAGGTTAATCTGGAATGGTAGGTTAGAAGGATAGGCAAAGCCTGGAGGTGGAGTTAAGATTGGAATCCGCTTGGAGTCCTTGCATTCCCATAAACATCTAAATCCAGCCCCTCTTGAATTCCAATTATCTGTTATCTAGTGCTGACTGTCAGTTAAGTAAATTCGTGTCTACAGACATGAGCAATAAATCAGCTTCAGTGGAATTTAACACATGGTCCTGATTTTTTGCAGCTGACAAGGATGCATCCCATCCAGGCAGACTGATAGCATGTTTTTCCCACCAGATGTCAGCTTGGTTTGATGGAAGATGTCCCATTACATGTATGATGAATATACATGAGGATCATCGTATAACTAGACATTCCCTCCCTGTAATCTGTGTTCACCAGTCCCAAGATCTATTTGAATCAACAGTATATATCTGTAACAGAGTATGAGTAAGACTCTTCTCCCTGTTTTGGGGACCACCAGAAATTATGCGAGTAGATTTTAACAATATGAACAGTTTGACAGTATCCAAGGGAAATTATGTACATCTTCATATAATGCTTCCTTGTTGTGGATTGTATGTATAAATAGCAGTTATCATAATAAAAAAGAATGAAGGTATCCCTGTCATTTTAAAAAAAGGTAAAAGAATGCCATTATATTGGAAACTTTAATACGAATGAAGATGACTATATGCGTCCCAGGATAATGTTGTAGATCTCTGGTCCCGGTGACCAACCCAGATTGGATCCTGAAACTTTAATAAATTATGGAATTACTTAGCTGCTTTGATCAGTTGAAAAACAAATCTGAAAATGTTCCACAGCTGGTATCGTGACTAACTTCAATGTGACTCCTACTGAATACACTTTCTGAAGTATGTTCAGCCTCTGTACAGTACTCCCAGTATTTAGTTAAATCATAAAATAAATAAGATATAAATCACAAAACTGAATCTCTGACCCTGAATTTTGACTTGTTATTGATTGGAATATTTTATTTTGAATTTAATCCCCCCCCCCAACTCTGATTTTAATGACATTGGTTCTGACATTATATATCCCTATTAGCATTACTTTCAGTTTGGTCTCTTTGGTTATTTAGCCTAAAACCGAAATGTGGAGGTGCAAATTCAACTAATGAATTGAAAAACTAAATAAAAAGAAGCCATCCCAGCAGGAGTTGGGAAGAAATAGAGGGGAGTCTTGATATCAAGCTCTAATGAAAGCAAAGGATGAATGTTGTAGTTTTAATTCAGAACCAGCCAAGCAGAAGCCCTCTGAATGGAAAAAGTTACTGATAGGGCTTGGCTTTTAGTACTTGTCAACAATAACCACTTCCTGCTGCTTCCAGATTTGTGCTGATGGAAATCTATTGTCTTTGACATGCTGTGGTCCTTCTGAAATGCTTCTTAGGGTTGCAGCCATGATTGCATCCCAAAGACATTTCTCTTATGATGGCTGTTTAAATGTTGGTGGTTACTAGAAGCTGATATTTTTTGAGCAACCGAAGACTAACCTGGAATTATAACATGAGCTGAAAATCATATGCTCACTTCCGGCATTAAACCAACAAAGCAGATGCCAGTTGTCATCTCTTCATATTCGTAAGCTCTGTAACTTTCTTTCAGCATTTGCCAGTGATTAAATGTTTTGATCATAAGGCTGTGCAGATGAAAGAGTTGACTACTTATTTGAAATTAGCAAAAGAAAAAAGAAAAAAAAGTCCCAATTCTCTATTCAGGTGTCTGAAGGAACTCTGTGAATTCCAAATTTAATCTTGGTTCTTAATGATGAAAATTTACTTCCAATATATTGAATTTTAGATGTTGGAGGTATGTTTGTTATGTCTTGTTCCACCAGATATTAAATCTAAGATAATATTGATTTTATTATTTATTTATTTATTTAATTTTTATGATGCCCATTTTCTATCAAGCAACTGTGGACAGATTACAGCATGATAAAAACAAATAAAATATGAAAATGATAAATATAATATATTGAATACTAAAATTATTACATATGAGCTATCAAATATTGGTGGATTCCTTCCAGAAAAATAAGGAGTAGGTTATTTGTAAAGTATCTATCTGTCTGTCTGTCTGTGTATTTAATCCAGGTTTTGCAGCTATTGTGATCAAAATGATCTACAGTTGTGTCATGTGAGAAAGATCAGGTGCCCGCATGAAGGTTCAATTAAGCTGATTTATTGCTAAATAAACTAATGGTCAGAACTTGGTTAGAGTAAGGATCAACAGCACCCGAGGGGTTAAACTTAGTTTATTTGTGGCTACATAGGGATTCTAAGCTGTTGCCTCATTTCACTTTGCCCCCAGGTTCTGCCGTTCCTTCTCTTACAAGTTGATACTAATGCAAGGCTATGAATTGATCAGATCCAGAAAGAGTATTACTATACTATAGCCAAGAAAATGGGTCAACTTTTTCTTTCTTCTACACAGGGCTCTCCAAACTTGGCAAGTTTAAAACTTGTGGATTTCAACTCCCATGCTGGCTGGGGAATTCTGTAAGTTGAAAACCACAAGTCTTAAACTTGCCAAGTTTGGAGACCCCTGTTTTACACGAAAGCTAGAAATTCCTCCAGCTTCTTGATTACGGGAAAACACACTGAAACCTAGGATGGACATATTTCCCCTTTTGAGTATGTTCCTTCTGAACCATTCAAGAAGGACACAAGTGGAGGACCTGGGAACCATTGCCTCAATATAAATTTAATCAATTCAAAGATCAATCAGATCATATCTAATCTTAGTTCCCGTCTATTCTGCTCCTGCCTACATTTTACAGTGTCGTCTCTCTGGCATCTCAAAGCTGTTCCCCATTTTTGACTAGTCATTGATCTTAGAATCTCAGGATAGGAGGATCCCTCTTTTCTCAGTATGGATTCTGGAACTGTTGTTGTCCCTGAGCTGCCTCTCTTTTAATATACCACTTTTGTACCCTTCTGAGTTGTGCATTTGGAACATCTGTTCCTATCTTCTCTTCCCTCCCATCCTCACAACTGCGGGACATGCACCTTGACTTCTTCTAAGCAATGTTTTGGCAACTGCTGTCAACATAATTCACTTTGATTTTCATTTACTCGAGCTTGAGTGCTAAGCTCACTTAATTGAAACTAAATTGCACTAGAGGAGGGTTTAAGGTGGCTTTTTTCTGGATGCTGGTTGGATAAGACTTTCCTTGTTCAAAATGTGTTAAACATGCCATAGTTTTCCCTCTACTGTTATTTTTCTTCAGTCTTTTTTTTCCCTTTCCCCCTAATAACATGCACGTGTCTGAAAAGGGGGGAAATGATTGATGTGTTCGTAGAAAGTAATAATTAACAGATTATTATGTTTCAGAATGATTGACAGCTGAAAGCTAATTTTTATTTATTTAGCCTCATGATTTCTTTTTAACAGTAACAAATGAGAATTTGGAATTTTTGAGAAACAATCTTTATTATGTTTCTTTTTGTATTAAAAAAAATAACAATTGAGCTAAATGAGTGGGAGATATAGACATTTTAGCATGCCAAGGAAGCAACTGTTGAATATTTGTCTTCTAATTAATGGACTACTTTGGGAGTTGGTGTCCACCTAGAATGTTTCCTGGTACCATTTGTTAGGAACAATAAATGAGTAAAATACAAATTTAAGTCAATTTAAATCCAAGTCAGAGTAGATCTACAAAAATTAATGATAGATAAATGAGTTTAGAATAAATTAAACTTCAACAAATAACTTTTATGAACTTTAGAACACTTTTATATTTAGTCCCTAAGCCAAGTTCACACAATCCACTCAACCCAGATTATTGCACTTGCACAACCTATTAAACTTTATTTATTTTGGCTTAATATTTAATTTGGCTTAATGTTGTGTGACCTTCATTTATATGATTAAGATTCAAGGTACTCTACGGAAGATGTGTTATTTCAGTATCAAGTTAAGTGTGTTGTAAGAACAATATAAAACAATGATAGCACATGTTGAAAGATATATCAAATAATGAATTTATGCACATGTGTGAATAGTGCATACACATTGCTTTAAAGATATTGGTGAAAGAACAAGCATCTGCATTCATACAACCCATGAAGGGTGTTTAGTATTAATCTTGGTTAATTTTTCAGCCCATTTATGGTTTATAGCAACAGCCCCTAGATTTACATACCGCTTCACAGTGCTTCACAGTCCTCTCTAAGCAGTCTTACAAAGTCAGTCTATTGCCCCCAACAATTAAGTCCCTCAGATTACCAACCTCGGAAGGATGGAAGGCTGAGTCAACGTTGAGCCAGTGGGACTTGAACTGCTGAACTGCTGGCAATCAGCAGTCAGCAGAAGCAGCCTGCAGTACTGCATTCAAACCACTGTCTCACCACGGCTCTTCCTTATGTTTAGTTCATGTTTTTTATATATAGAAAGTGTGATAATTTAGTTAAGTTCAATCTGTTGTGTGAATCCAATCAGTGACCTATGTATAATCTGAAATATTCTTCAGATAAAGGCTACGTTTTTCTGCAAAAAAATAAATATATAAAACTTTGGGGCTTTTTTCTGTTGCACATGGTTTTTTTACCAAATTAGACCATCACATGCTTTCCCTGCACCCTTCTCCAATTTGCAAGCTGATTTGGGCCACCCTCTTTTATTCTCTGCAACACAGATGCCTCTTTCTGTGCCTTAAATTTCTGTCCTGCTCTTTTTCTTTTAAGACCAATGGAAGTCAATAATGGGTATAATAATCTATCCAGTGGTACAATTGTTCAGTAAATTAAACAAAAGAGATGTGCTAAATTAACTGACTCTCAACTGCACTGGGTGACCCCGAATCCTAATATTTGAGCTATAGAGGAACAACATATTTTTCATTAATGTTGAATGTACTGTGCCGGTCCTGTGTGAAATTCAAAGCTAAAGACCGAGCACTTTAAAAAAATTCAAAAAAGCTGGCGGAAAACCCATTTTATTCCTGGATATCAAAAATTAGATTATTTAGCTCTGATCAAGCCTCTCAAGAGTTGGTAAGAAAACAGTTTAGTTTTAGGAGAAGAAGGAGGGAGGTCAATTTTTTGAAGAAAAAGAAAAGGGAAAAAAATAAGACAGAGTTTAAACCATCTTGTTATATATCCCATGGACTTGGAACTGTCAAAATGGCAAAGCTTGTATTTGAATGAAAAAAAAAAAAAAGGTTTCTATTTCTGTTGAGATTGTCTGCTCCGAAGTATACCAACTATAATTATCCATAACCATGCAGGCCTGCTTTTAATGCTGTTTTATAATTACAGGTCTTAATGCTAGATTATACAAAATCATTTATAAATAGGCAAATGAGAAGGACTTGGAGGCTTTGCAAACCTGTAGATTGCAGGAAGGTTATGGCAGATGACGGGATTTTAGCTGCATCTACATTTAGATGTGGTGTTAGCTGTGTAATGATTGATGAATCCCTTAATTAATTCCTCAACAAGTTCCAATTTATAATCTCCTTCCTATCTTTTCTCTTGGCACATTGGGTGTTTGTCACTTTAAAGGACAGGGATAAACCATGCCTCTCCTCCCCCCAAAAGAAAAACCCCTTTTGTGGTATTCTTGACAAATTTCTGGAGTGTATTTCTTGCTGAAGGAAGCAAGATTAGAGTACACGTAATTTTTTGGTCTGAGCAATTGGGAAGGGGGGATTCATGATGGCTGCATGCACTTCGACAATTTCTTTTTGTTTTGTATATGAGGTGCTTTGCCGCTGTCATGTTAAGAACAGAAGATGCCAATCAAGTCATCCTAGGCTGAAAGAACCAAAATTGGAAAGCTACCAATATAGCTTAACAAAGAGATGTGGGTGTTTTCTGAGCTTGGTTGTTTTCTTGCAGATGTTTCATTATCCAACTAAGTAACACAATCAGTGCTAGGGTCTAGTACTGCTGATATTGCCTAGTTGGGTAATGAAACATCTGCAAGAAAACAACCATGTTCAGATAGCACCAAGGAAACCCCACAGTTCTGCCCTGAGCTAAAGATATTCTCTTCTATTAGTAACAAAAGGGTATACACTTACAAGCCCCTCTCCTTGCAAGCTCAATTGTCATTAATGGGGACTTTACAGAAACAGAGTTACATCATTTATTTTAGTTCACTTTTATTGGGGGATATTTTTTGAGCCTATATGTCTCAAGCTTGCACAGCTTCTATCTATGCCAAACTAAAAACAACTCATTTCTTTGCAGGCAATGAATTGAGGTATTTCTGTTTCTCCTAAATAATTAGAAGATAAATCTCAAGTTGAAATAGAATAAGCTAGAAGGGACCTTGGAGGTCTTCTAGTCCAACCCCCTGCTCAAGCAGAAGAATAGAATAGAATAGAATAGAATAGAATAGAATAGAATAGAATAG
>BLBF01000055.1:9470593-9532202 GCA_015471245.1 Laticauda colubrina | reverse complement strand
TATCTATCTATCTATCTATCTATCTATCTATCTATCTATCTATCTATCTATATATTAATCATGATTATTCATTCTTTGTGGCCCAGAACAAAATGATCCATGGACCAGTACCAGTCCAGGGCCCAGTGGTTGGGGACCCCTGCCATAGGGTACAATGAGCAATCAAATCATACTAGGAAACAGTCAATATAAATCGTAAGGATACAAGTGACAAAGTTACAGTCATATAGTCACAAGTGGGAGGAGATGGGTAATAAGGAGTGATGAGAAGATGAATAGTAATATTAGTGCAGACTTTGTAAATTGTTGGACAGTGTTGAGGGAATTATTTGTTTAGTAGAGTGATGGCATTTGGGAAAAAAACTGTCCTTGTGTCTAGTTGTTCTGGTGTGTAATGCTCTATAGAGTCGTTCTGAGGGTAGGAGTTGAAACAGTTTATGCCCGGGATATGAGGGGTCTGTAGATATTTTCACAGCCCTCTTGTTATGCAGTACACAGGTCCTCCATGGAAGGCAGGTTGGTAGTAGTTGTTTTTTCTGCAGTCCTAATTATCCTCTGAAGTCTGTGCCTGTCCTGTTGGGTTGCAGAACCAAACCAGACAGTTATAGAGGTGCAGATGACAGACTCAATCATTCCTCTGTAGAACTGCATCATCAGTATGATACTGATTTCCCAAGCCGTCCATAGATATGTCATTGCTTATCCTTTAACATAGTTTAAGCAAAAGTTTCTTCATCCATACACAGGGCAAAGGGATAAAAAATATGGGGTGTGGTTTATTTCTTTATTCCTTAGTCAAATCTGTATAGCTACCCACCCCATAAAAAGCAACCCAGGATAGTGGGTTGCTCTTTCAACAATCCAATAAGACAACACAAACATAACAACTGCAGTGATTCATTTAACAACCGTGGCAAGAAAAGTCATAATGAAGCCAAACTCAGTTCGCAACAATCTTGCTTAGCAATACAAATTTGGGGCTCAACGTTGGTTGTAAATGGAAAACTACCTGTACTGTAGGTTCTCTGCCAGACCCAATGAGGTGAGCTCATGTGACCTATGTATTTATTTTCTGCTAACTAACTCGTGACAAAAATGAGCACCAACTTTTACAGGGGGATTTGATTGTGAAGTGGGGCTTTGAAGACATTAGCAGAGTTTTGGCTAAAAGTACAAGAAGTGACAGCAAGCGAACTTTGGAAGTGCATCATAGTTTTTCTGCCAGGCAGGAGTATGCAGATCAGGTTTTGATTTTCAGCAGATCCCTGAGAATTGTATGAGTGTGGAAAAGGGAAGTGCATTGTACATTTTGTTGCTTTTGTGAGTTTTAATTGTTTTGGGTTTTTTAATGCATTTGTAAGCTGCCATATTAAATTCGCTAAATTAAATTAATTTAGAGAAAGCATAAGATCGCACGAGTAGAATTGAGTTACAGATTGTTAATCAGAGATGTGGAGCTGAATTTTGCTTGCTGAAGGCAATAAGAAAAGTGCACAATGAAGGAAAAGCATGTGGGAAGGGAAGCAAAAGAAGATGAAGAACTGTCAGCCGTGAACGGATCCTGAATACTTCTGGGATTTAATATCAGAATGAGAAGACCAGAATAAAGAAATAGACTGAGGACAGGTGGATACAGAGAGAGAATAAACAAGGGACAAATCACAAAGAAATCGATGAAGAAGTAAGTTGCTTGAGGGAAAGGGGAAGACTAGGAAAATAATGTTAAGGAAATTTTCCAAAAGAGAAATGAGAAGTTCAAGAATTAGGACTGCAGAAAAAAACAATTGCTACCCACTTCCCTTCCATTGAGGACCTGTATCAAGTCAAAAAGAGGGCTGTGAAAGTATTTACGCACCCCTCACATCCTGGACATAAATTGCTTCAACTCCTTCCTTCAAAATGACACTGTAGAGCACTGCACACCAGAACCACTAGACACAAGGACAGTTTTTCCCCGAAAGCCATCACTCTGCTAAACAAATAAATCCCTCAACACCGTCCAACTATTTACTAAGTCTGCACTACTCTTGATCTTCTCACTACTCCTTATCACCCATCCTCTCCCACTTGTGACTATATGACTGTAACTTTGTCATTTGTATCCGTACGATCTATATTGACTGTTTCCTAGTAATTTAAGTAAAAAATAAGTAATGATTGCTTATTGTACCCTGTGACTATTATTAAGTGTTGGACCTGATGATTCTTGACTCTTGATGAATGTATCTTTTCTTTTATGTACACTGAGAGCATTTGCACCAAGACAAATTCCTTGTCCAATCACACTTGGCCAATAAAGAATTCTATTCTATTCTAAGAAGAAAAGCCAAAGTTCTTTTTTTTAAAAAAATAGTAAATTTTATTTAGTTTTCAAAATTTAAAAACATAAAATAAAACTTTATACATCATTATATCAATGTCAATACATCTTTTACATTTTTTTATCATCTTTCTATGTACACATTTCTTTCATTATACAATTTCATCTTAATATATAAATAAATATGGATAGATATGAATATAGATATAAGTATTTACATAGTTTCTTATTCTATACCTGATTGCCATTTTGATTTCTTTTTATTCTTAAACCATTCATACCAGGCATCCTGGACATTATAATATATCGACTCTTCTTTGTCTCTTAATTTCACTGTTAAATCTGTCCATGTGGTGAAAGCAAAAATTGTTTGCAAAGGTATTCCTCAGCTAACAACCATTTCTTTAATGACTGTTTGAAGTTACAATGGCATTAAAAAAAAAGACGACAGGTCCTTCCACTTACAACTCTCACGGTATCACCACAGTCACAGTTGGTGCCTTGGGGCAACTGGCATGTCTTTTTGATGCTTGCAGCATCCTGGGCTCATGTGATCTCTGTTCTATATGTAAAGTGGGTGACTCCAAATCTGCAAACCTGATTGGTCAAATAAAATAAACATTGGATTGGTTCACTAGGAACCAATCCAAAGAGCTGCTAAAGGGTGGCAAATCTAAACAACTGCCATTGGCTACAAGCAGGCAAGCCAGACTGTATAAAAGGCTGGCCTCAGCTTCAGCCAAGTGTTCCTATTTAGTGACTAGTTAAAGAATAAAGTATTTGTTGTTGGAACCCGGTCTACCTCGTGTGTTTTCCGAACAAAACACTGGCGACAAGGGTGGGATCATCCTGAACGGAAAAACCTGCATGCGGTGATAAGAAGTCCAGATGACAACCAAGATGTCTGGAAACAACGCACCGCCCGCACCCTTCAATCCCAACGAAGAGGATTGGGATTCCTATGCTGATCGCTTCCAGATGTATTTGGAGAGCAATGAAATGGAAGACATTTCAGAGCAACGCAAGAGAGCTGTATTCCTGACGCACTGCGGGCCAACAGTTTTCAAGATGGCAAAGGCCCTTGCGAAGCCCCGAGATGTTAAACAACTAACGTGGACAGAATTGCAAAGAGTCCTCAAAGCACACTACGCTCCGATGGTGTCAAACTTAATAAAGCGACACGAATTTTACCACAGAGACCGTCACCGATTTCATTGCTGCCCTTTGACAATTAGGGGGTGAGTGTGAAGTTTTGAACATTGACGAAGCAATGAGGGATCGCGTGGTGTTGGGCCTGAGAGACTCGACCACACAGAGTAAATTACTCAACAAGCCCAACATCACCATTACCGAAGCCATCGCGGAAGCCACAGCCACTGAAGCCGTGAAAAAATCTGCCATAGCCATGAAAAAGATGAACACACACAGCGAAGAAACACCAACCAAAGACAGAAAGCAGCCTGCCACCACAACCCACTACGAAGAGTCGGTCGAAACAATTGAATCGAGCGAAGAAGACGACGAGGTCCACTGTTTGCTAACGAACAGAAAAGAGCGCGAAAGAAGAAATTGGCGGGAATGCGCTAGCTGCGGAGGAAACCATCCCCGAGCCGAATGCAGATTTCTCGATGCCATCTGCCAGCATTGCAAGAAACGAGGGCACATCGAGAAAGTCTGCAGGAACAAAAAATGCTACAGCCCAACGAGACGCAGAAATTCCCCAACATGAGCTGAGCCTAAACGAGCCGAGAGAAAGTGGCAACAAGAGAAGCGAGCCAATACACACCAAATTGTCATTATAAAGAGCGCTGAGACGGAAAGTGGGAAGAAAATTAAAGTCATCGTAAAAATCGAAGGAAAACACTGCAAGATGGAAGTGGACTCGGGGTCCTTCCTCTCCATGGTATCGTGGGACACAATAAGACAGCTAGTCCCAGGTATCAAACCCAAAGAATTGAAGAAGCAGCACCTAACCCTCAAGGACTATCAGGGAAACCAAATCCATGTGGTAGGCATGGGACAATTCCGAGTCGCCTACAAACAACACGTCAAGGTGCTACCGCTGACCATAGTCGACCAAGACAGACCAAGCCTCCTGGGCATCGAATGGTTCACGCCATTGGGCATCGGGATGACCGGGATCGATCGAGTGACTACAACTGGCTGGGAAGACGACCTCATCCGAGAATTCCAGGACGTTTTTGACCGCTCACTTGGCAAGTATCGGGGAAATCCCATTTCTTTCAATCTAAACCCCCAAATAGCCCCACAAAGAATAAAAGCCAGGCGAGTTCCTTTTGCACTAAAGGCAAAAATAGAGGAACAGCTGGACAAATTAATAGCCCAAGGGGTGTTAGAACCTGTGGACCATGCCAAGTGGGAAATGCCTATTGTCACACCCATAAAACCTGACGGGTCCATTAGAATCTGTGATGACTATAAGGCTACCGTGAACCATGCATTACAACCAAGCGCATACCCGGTGCCAGTAGTCCAGCATTTGCTTCACTCCCTGGGAAAGGGCAAAGTTTTTGCTAAACTCGACTTGGCACAAGCCTATCAACAACTCCCAGTGGACCCAGAAACAGCAGAAGCACAGACTATAGTCACCCATAAGGGCGCATTCAAATGTCACCGGCTCCAATTTGGAGTAAGCGTGGCCCCTGGCATTTTCCAGAGTCTGATGGAACGCCTCCTAAATGGCATACTGGGAGTCGTTCCCCATTTTGACGATGTCCTAATCTCGGCCAGAGATGAAACTCAATTAAGAAAAAGATTCAAAGAAGTATTAACTAAGTTTAGGGAATCTGGCCTCAAGGTAAAAAGAGAAAAGTGCTGTTTAATTAAGAATAGCGTCAAATTTCTGGGCTACTCAATAGACGGAGAGGGTATCCACCCTACAGACAAAAAAGTTAAAGCAATCAAAGACGCACCTGAACCAAGAAATAAAACCGAACTACAAGCATTTTTAGGACTAATTAATTTCTATAATGTGTTCCTGCCAAACAAGGCCACTATAGCAGAACCGTTACACCGTCTTTTAGACAAGAAGGCAACTTGGACTTGGGGTTACAAAGAAAAAAAAGCCTTCCAAAATATTAAAAGCTTGCTAACATCAACAAACGTTCTCATCCAATTCAGCAACACACTGCCATTAAGAGTGACCTGCGACGCCTCACCATACGGAGTAGGTGCCATCCTGAGCCACCAACTACCTGATGGCAGAGAAGCACCCGTCGCATATTACTCTAGGACTCTATCCAAAACCGAGTGGAATGACAGCCAATTGGACAGGGAAGCTCTAGCAATTATCGCTGGAGTAAAACGCTTCTACGAGTACTTATATGGGCGGACTTTTCAAATCATAACAGACCACAAACCGCTGATGGGGATTTTGGCAGGAAACAAGCCAACACCTAATATACTGTCCCCAAGAATGATTAGATGGTCAGAGTTCCTAGCAGCTTATTCCTACACTCTGACACATCGCCCAGGGAAACAAATTTCCCATGCGGACGCTTTGAGCAGAGCACCCTTACCAACAACCGACGAAGACCCGGCACCAGCAATGACAACACTACAAATTGAGACTTGCCCCGATCTACCTATATCAGCTTATGATGTCACCAGAGCCACTGCGAAAGACTCATTGACTGCCCGCGTTCTTAGCTGGGTAGGTAAAGGCTGGCCGGAGAATCAAAAAACTGAAAACTTTAAACCTTTCCGGTCCAGACAGACTGAACTTTCAATCCAAAAGGGGTGTTTGTTGTGGGGTGATCGGGTGGTAATTCCTGCCAAATTACAACCCAGGGTACTTAGCAACCTAAGTACATGAAGGGCACACGGGAATGGTTAAGATGAAAAGCCTTGCTAGAAGTTATGTTTGGTGGCCGGGTATTGATAAGGACATAGAGTATTGGGTAAGCTCATGCCACAAATGCCAGGGAATTAGACCATCCCCACCAAAAGCACCCGTTAAGGACTGGGAAACCCCACGGGGACCTTGGTCAAGAATACACATTGATTTCGCGGGTCCTACCAAGGGGCATACCTTTCTGATTGTCGTTGATGCCTATTCGAATTGGCTTGAAGTAAAAGTTATGCCATCAACGACAACAGAAACTGTAATTAAAAAGCTGGACAACCTTTTTGCCACCCATGGCATACCGGACGTTCTTGTCTCAGATAATGGGCCACAGCTAACCAGCATACAATTTGAGCAATACCTAGCCTCCCTAGGTATAAGACATGCCCTAACTGCACCGGCTCACCCGGCTGCGAACGGCAGGACTGAGAGAATGGTCCGGTTTACTAAAGAAGGTTTAGAAAGAATGGACGCCGGAGATGTCCAACAGAAAGTAAACCGTTTGCTCACACTCCAGCACATAACGCCCAGTACCATAACCAACAAGTCCCCAGCAGAATTACTTATGGGGCGAAAGTTAAGATCATACCTTGATAGGTTACACCCAAATTTTACTCCAGAAAACCCTCCTGACTCCTCTATACGGCTTAGACAATTCGAAATAGGCGATTTAGTATACGCTAAAAACTTCACCGGGGACCCGGTATGGCTACCAGGACAGATTACCCAAATCACAGGCCCCAAATCCTACCGATTAAAAATAGAGAATGGCAGGGAATGGAAGCGGCACATAGACCAGCTTTGATCCCGAATTATAGAGAGAACCACAGACTTACAACCATTCACCGACAAAACCGACGAATTGCAAACCAAGGTGGGGGGGGAAAGACGAGAAGTAAATAAAGAACTGTTTAAAACCAAAACCAATGAAACATATAATCAAAAAGAGCAAATAAAAGACTCACTGTCTGGAGAGACTTGCGTGAAGAGCCCATCGGAAGGGGCCAGCCAGGCCAGCTCGACCTGCCCGGAGGAAACGGGAGGGAGCGGCAAAACCGCCAGCCTAAGAAACTCAGGCGGCGGTAAAATGGCTGACTCACCCTTCCAGACGGTTCCAGGGAGAAGGACGGACAACACAGCAGCCCCATCCGAACCGGTCGAAGTCTTCACTAAGAATGAACCGCGCAAGTCAAGTCGAGTCCGGAAAAGCCCCGCCTACCTGCGAGACTACGTCACCACGTAGGACTGAACTAAGGGGGGAGGGGTGTTCTATATGTAAAGTGGGTGACTCCTAATCTGCAAACCTGATTGGTCAAATAAACTAAGCATTGGATTGGTTCACTAGGAACCAATCTAAAGAGCTGCTAAAAGGCAGCAAATTTAAGCAACTGCCATTGGCTACAAGCAGGCAAGCCAGCCTGTATAAAAGGCTGGCCTCAGCTTCAGCCAAGTGTTCCTATTTACTGACTAGTTAAAGAATAAAGTATTTGTTGTTGGAACCCGGTCTACCTCGTGTGTTTTCCGAACAAAACAGTCTCCATTTGTGACCTTCCATGCCTCCTTCCAACATTCAAAGCCAATGGGGGAAAGCTGGATTTACTTAAATGATCGTGTGATTCATTTAACAACTAAAGTGATTCATTTAACAGTCATGGCAGAAAAAAAGGTCTTCAAATTGGGTGTGACTCATTTAACCTGCCTTGCTTAGCAATGGAAATTCTCGTCCCATATGTGGTTGTAAGGTGAGGACCTCCCGTAAAATAAAACATGTGGTACAGTGTAATATCTTTAAGTATGTTCCTTATCTTTGGCTTAACATTGCTTTCCCAATTCTGTATTCTGAATAATTCTGCTGACCTAGAAGGCAAGAATTTGATTGGTATCTATGTAACACTGAAGTGTGTATGGAGATTCTCAGTCATCCAGGTAATAAGTGTCTCAAAAATACTTTTTCAAAAGGCAACTGGACTTCCTTTGTTTTTCCTTGAAGACATTACGCTTCTCATTCAAGAAGTATCTACAGTCAGAAGTGAAGAAACTTCTTGGATGAGAACAGTGGTGGGATTCAAAAATTTTTTTTCTACTGGTTCTGTGGATGTGGCATGATGGTATGGCGTGGCTTGGTGGGTGTGGCAGGGGAAGGATACAGTAAAATCTCCATTCCTCTCCCCCCACTCCCCAGGGAAGGTTACTGCAAAATCCCCATTCCCTCCCCTCTCCTGGGGGAAGGTTCCTGCAAAATCTTCATTCCCTCCTCACCCCACTAACCTGCTTTCCAGCTCCGTTCTCCTGTGCAGGGCAACAAAAAAAGACCCAGCCAATCAGCTGGGACTCAGGAGGCAAAGAATAGATGGGGGCGGGGACAATCAGAAGTTGTATTTGCCGGTTCTCCAAACTACTCAAAATTTCCACTACTGGTTCTCCAGCACTGGTCGGAACCTGCTGAATACCACCTCTGGATGAGAAGCGAAACATCTTCAAGGAAAAACATGGAAAATCCAGTTGCCCTTTGAAAAATCACCTTTGGGTAATGCTAACGCCTGACTTCATTGCCTTTTAGGCTTTTTCATTATAGAATGCATGTTTTCAGAACAAGAACTGGGCAAACATCTACTAGTCATTTCTGGAGCAAACCCTGACAGCATATTTCAAAGGCACCCAACTAATATCAGGTTGATGTTGTTTAATGACTGGAACTTATGATGAAATATGTTTGATGCTGGCCTTTGAAGTGGTCTACTGTGGAAAGAGAAAGGAGTGGAACAATGCGGGATTTAAATCAATGCGTTCAATGCTAGTCGCAACAGGCCCAGGCAAACCTTCTGTAGGGGTGATTGGAAAGTTCAGAGCCCAAGCAACGGCCTCCGTGCATAAGGGTGCGGTTGGCTGGCAGAGTGTTGTGGAGGAACAGCTGTGTGTGTGAAGCCCTGCCATCTTTGAAGGGACTCATTGGGAGTCAGTTAAGCAGAAAATAATCACCTGAAAAGCAAACACCTTGTTTTATGTATGTGCTGGGAACTGTATATCTTCTATTGTTTCCAGCCGTTAATGGGCACACACCTAGCGAGGACAATTGAATTACTTGGACAATTGAATGACTTCATACCAGAAAATATTTGCATTTGAAGCTCTGCATCTGCTGGTTTATTTGGGCAGCTGAAAAACTGTGTACAAACCAACGAGGTGGAAATGTATTGTAGACCTTGATGTCTGCTACCGTTGTGGCAGATTTTTTGTTCTTGTTCTTGTTTCTTCATCAGTAAAAGTGAGCAGGATTTAACACTGAATGGAACACAGCAAGCCTTCTCATGTGAATCTTGGAAACAAATAAGCCCCATCCCAGTGTCTTGTTAATTTCCAATGGATAGAAACTAACCAAGGAAAGAAGCAACCTGGAACTAGGGAGAAATTTCCTAATGGTGAGAACAATCAACCCGTGGAACAACTTGCCTTCAGAGGTTGTGGGTACTCCATCGCTGGAGGCTTTCAAACAGAGAGTGGACAGCAGGGGTGGGATGCAAATATTTTTACTACCCATTCTATGGGTGTGGCTAGGTGGGCATGGCTAGGTAGACATGGTTATGTGACTGGATGGGTGTGGCTTCTTCTTTTTTTTTGGGCAGCACTCCCCCCACCCATTCCATGTTTTTACCTCCTGGGCCTCAGGGAAGCCTCCTGGACGAAGCAGTAAGACAGCGAAGGGGATTCTGGCACAATTGATCATCAGAACAGATGATCATCAGGAGGAAATAAAAAAAAGAAATACTGGTTCAGCCGAACCCGTAGCTGTTTTTTTTAGTACCGGTTTGGCTGAATGGTAGCATTTTTTTACAACTGGTTTGCTCAAACCGGGCCAAACTTGTAGAATACCACCACTGGCAGACAGCCATTTGTCTGAAATGGTACAGGGTCTCTTGCTCAAGCAGGGGGTTGGACTAGGAGACCCCAACTCTATTATTCTATTCTATGTTCTATCTGCAGGAAATTTGGAGGGGATAACCTGCCCTGTGGCTGATGTCACTCAGTGGCATCTGTTATTGCAGACACTCAAGTATTTAGCCAAATGTTGGCTGAAATGAAGCCATGCTGCCTTCCATGTGCACTAAATAATCTCTCTCTCTTTCTCTCTCTTGACTTCAGTTACAGGTAGTCCTCGACTAACAACTATTTGTTTCGTGACTGTTCAAAGTTACAACAGCACTGTTTTTTTCACTTGACCATTGCAACATCCCCATGGAGATCAAAATTTGGATGCTTGGCAACTGACTCATATTTATGATGGTTGCAGTGATCCCCTTTTGTGACTTTCTGATGAGCAAAATCAGTGCAGAAGCCTGATTCACTTAGCAACCATGTTACCTGCTTAAAAACTGCAGTGATTCACTTAAAGATTGTGGCAAGAAAGCTCGTAACATGGGTCAAAGGTCACTTAACAACTCCATTGCTTAGCAATGGAAATTTGGTGCTCAATTGTGGTCGCAAGTCGAGGATTGCCTGTACCAATAGCTATGTTGATATGTCCTTTTTCTTTTCTGACATCAAAAGGGAACTAGTTTGCCATTGACTTCTTTTGTATTCTTTTTTTTTTTAATTTCCCAATCTAGCCCCAAGAGATTTCTTTACAGGGATCCATCTGAAAACTGTCCAGATCTACTCCTGTTTGCCTTTATCAAGTTCAGTGAAGAGTGGGCTGCCCAGTGGTGGGATTCA
This sequence comes from Laticauda colubrina, assembly GCA_015471245.1. Taxonomy (NCBI): domain Eukaryota; kingdom Metazoa; phylum Chordata; class Lepidosauria; order Squamata; family Elapidae; genus Laticauda; species Laticauda colubrina. The sequence goes on along the minus strand of BLBF01000055.1, from coordinate 9,521,307 downwards.
GCCAGTTCGCGCCACTTTGGAAGAACCAGCCGTTAATTTCCTGAGCAGTTGGATGAACTGGTTGTTGGAAGAACTCATAAGGGTAGAGAACCTTGCTTGTTGCTAAGTTATTTGCATCCCACCACTGGTGCTGCCTCCTGCTGTCCTGTTTTATATGGGGCCCCTTCCGCTTGCAACCTTCTGTATGAAAAGTTTCCTATTGCAGACGTTTGCACTCAATACATGAGTGCATGTAATAGCATGCAAAGTTATGATGGACCAGGGCTCCTTTTCCTGACAGTGAGAACAATTAATCAGTGGAACAACTGCCTTCAGAAGTTGTAAATTGTTTCAACACTGGAAGCTTTTAAGAAGAGATTGGATAACCATTTGTATGAAGTGGTATGGGATTTCCTGCCTAGGCAGGGGTTAGATTAGAAGTTCTCCAAGATCCCTTCCAACTTCTATTCTGATCCTGTTCCTGTTCTGTTTTACTGTATACATTTCTATTCTGTTCATTTATGTTTTAATTCTACCCTACTCCACTCCATTCCATTCCATTCCATTCCATTCTATTCTATTCTATTCTAAATAAATATTGCTAATAGGGATGAATAGATAGGAGAATATCTTGATAATCTTTCTGAAATGTCCTCCTGCAGTCAGATGATAGCATTTTGGGTGCTCAGCAACCAGTCTGCATTTACAGCCTTATGCAGGGTTCCATGTTCATATCACTACAATGTATGGTGTTTCTTGCCAGAAACTAGCATTTACTTCCTATTTCTGGCAAAAAAAAAAAAAAAGCCATTGAGGACAAGGGTTCACTTCACAACTGCAGCATTTGCTTGTTTGGCCACCCCAAAAATAAAAGTCTTCATATCAGGTGTTTTCTGAATGACTTCGACCTGCATGACTTATGAACCAAATTCTGGGCTCAATTACAGCCATAAATCGAGGACTACCTGTTGTTCCACATTGATATATAGACTGGCCTTTGCATTTAGCCATCTCTTAAATGGTCTTTATTTGTGAATGAGCAATTGGGATTGTGGGTTTGCCTAATGGCTTTGCATTGCTTCCATGTGAGATCACAAAATCCCATTGTCTTTGTTAAAGGACATTTCAGTACCCAGATAAGCCTGCAGACAGGCTCATCACTCTCACATCATTTGTAGTCATTTTGATACCTAATTGACCACAGTAAAGCCTTGAGCAAAAGAAAGGAAAACCAGCATCAGTGACAGTCTGTTTTTAGGCAGTTAATTAAGAGTTTTCCAAAACTGTCCTCTTTTATTTTGTTTTTCCCCCCTCCCTTGTCCACACAAGCTGCAAAGTAGTTCAGTGTTGTCTCTTTGCTTGCCAATGAACAGGCAGCACACATGTGAATAAACAAGCGTTTCACCTGTTAAAGATGGCCAACAATGTCCCTGAACTCTTTGAAATGAACATCACAAGTTAAAAGCAATTGACTAGAGCTTGCATCTAAATTAACTGAGGATGACTTGAGCCACAGATCTTCAAACAATGCTGTCCTTATCTTGGGGAGGGAGCCTTTTGCTCCAATGTTATCTTTTTCTTTGGGCTTTGGAAGCACATACATGGACACAAAATCAAGCTGGCCCCAAATGAAATAGGACTTTGGATACCAGATTACCTGTTTACAAGCTACCAATGGGATGTAGGCGAAACAGGCAGTAAATGCAGGACAGGGCTTTGCAAACAAGTTCCTGTTAAGACAGTTTTGCACCTGATAATTGTCCTTGTTCCTCTTGTGACATGATATCCCTTTGATTGCTCAGCATTGACATCATGTTAATAATTAATTGCCTCTTTTGAAATATGAGGAAGGTGTGTTCTGCTCAAGAAGAATGAAAAAGAAGCTTTTCCCCCTCTACCTCTCTTTTTCCATAACAACCTGCTCTATGATTCAATAAACAAAAGAGGCTGCAGTGAAATCAGTGTATGGGGTGCACTGAGGCAAACTCTCTTCTGTAGATTAGCTATTTCTTTTTCAATTCAGTTGGTCTGTAATAATGCTGTGCCTTGCAGTTTATCAGACCTCACCTTCCTCCCTGAAAGAAGCTTCTGTTTTTCCACCTGTTTCTCTGTAAAGCTTGAGGATGTCTTTCAACACATGTTCTGGTAGTGATACTGAGCCATTGGAGATAAAAGAGGAAGCTACTGCTGCGTAATTGTTTTATTCTGCACGTCTACCTACATCCATTGGTATCTGGCAGAAGTCACCATGGTGCCATAACCTCTACAATGTCTCTTGATTTCTTTGCCCACCTGCAGACACCCATGTTCTCATCCCATTGAGACCTCGTTGACTGCCCAGACTTCTCAATCTGAAAAAGATCTATCATCATCTTGAGAAAAGCAAGGTATGTTGTGGGTCCCATCAATTAGGGATGTCCTTCTTGGTGGTAGCCCCTTCAGTATGGAAAATCATTCCCTTGATGTCCTCTGTGTGTGGTAGTTTTCTTGCAGATGTCTCATTACCCAAACTAGGTAACCTCAATCAGTGCCAGTGACTAGCACTGATGATGTTACCTAGGTTGGAGAATGAAACATCTGCAAGAAAACTACCAAGCTCAGAGAACACCAAGGACCCCTCATTTCAACCTTCAGCTACAAACATTCTCCCTTATTGGTAAAATCATGGTCCAGAATCCCTCTCTGCATCCGTTAAATTGCTGTTCCGCACAACCATCTTGTCTGTTCCCCAGTCCTACAGTTATACAGCCATCTTGTCTGTTCCCCAATCCTACAATTATACAGCCATCTTGTCTGTTCCCCAATCCTACATGCTAGCATGAAACCAGCCCATGATTGTTCTTCTGATACCAATCCCCAAATACAGAAAATAGCAATAGGGAATAAGTGGGAAGTAGAATAAGGCAAGAACCCAGTTCAGGATTAGAGTCTGAAATGAGAATATTCACCAATGGAGAAACTGAATGGTGGGTTGGAGCAATTGAGGAGAAATTCGTAGAATTGTAGAGTCATAGAGCTAAGCCTCCTCTTCATTAGACTAAAGATACTGAATTTCCTTAAGTGTTCATTATATAATTTAGCTTCTGGACCCTTTATCATCTTTGTTGCTCTTCTCTGCACTTTTTCTAGGGCATTTCTATAGGATCTTTTTGGTAAGTCCAAGATCTACTGTGTTTTTCACAAGTGCTCTAGAGGAGATAGCAATAAATCAATTAAGCTCTAAAACAGTAGCTTTTAAATATAATTTTATTGAAGGTTTCAAGAAACAAAAATGGAAATGGAAACTAACATAAAGGAAGAAGGAAGAAATTAAAACGAAGAAATCAAAGAGAAACGGAAGTGCAAAAAATTAAAAAAAAACGATAGAATAAAAATTGAAGTAACTTTCAATTTTTACAGCAGTTGTAAGTACATTTATAGATTCAGATAACAGATAATCAGAGTTGGAAGGGACCTTGTAGGTCATCTAGTTCAATCCCCTGCCCAAACAGGAGACCCTACACCATTTCTGACAAATGGCAGTCCAATCCCTTTTTGATGGTCTCAAGTGATGGCGCTCCCACAACTTCCGTGGACAACTTCTGTTCCATGGGTTGTTTGTTCTCACTGTCAGAAAGTTTCTCCTTATTTCCAGGTTGAATCTCTCCTTGTTCATTTTCCATCCATGATTCCTTGTCTGGCTTTAGAAAATAGCTTGACCTCTTCCTCTCTGTGGCAGCCCCTCAAATATTGGAAGACTGCTATCCTGTCTCCCCTGATTAGAGGGGAGTCTCTAATCTAGTCTCTACCTAGTCTCCCCTCTTCACTAGACTACCCCTCTTTCCTTAAAGTTATATTGTGGTTCTCTTCTTACTACAATCTATCCTATCTAATCATCAAAACCATAGATTGTAAGTTCATTCTTTTTCTCTTGGAGAAAATGTAGATACTATCTTTTTTTCCTTATTACACAAATTAATCGGCCATCTCAACAAGTTCTATCATCTTCACAAAGCATTCCTCTGTTCTAGGTATTACCAAGTATTGTGTGTTTCCAATAATCTCACTGTGATTGAGATGGTAGTTTTAAGAAAACTCAGTCAATGAGAGTAAGCCAGATCTTTCTTTCTTTCTTTCTTTCTTTCTTTCTTTCTTTCTTTCTTTCTTTCCTTTCTTCCTTCTTTCCTTCCCCTTCTCCCTCTCCTTCTCCTCCTCCTCCTCTGATCTATGATGATTTGAGGGTTGAGGGAAATGATAGGGAGGAACATTGATGGTAACATTAAATTGCACCCATCAAATATTCAGCTTTGTTAATCAAAACAGGAACATACATAAATGTGGGCAGTCAAAGACTTATATTCTAGCTTCCCAAAATATTTTTCCCTGGATCATGTTATTTCTCTCTTGTTGAGTGTCTTGAAGAAGAACTTGCTTGAATTGGCCCTTAAATTGTCTCTTTGGATCGTCCCAGGATCAGTTTCTGTTCCCAGCAGAAGTGGGGAATTTAAAGTGACTTAATACCTTTCCTTCTATTGTTTCTTATTTTGAAACGGCACAAAATTGAGAAGAATAAACAATTAAAGCCACACCTCTTCCTCAATGCCATTTGTTCTTTTTAAGGTGGTTGTGCTCCTGAATGAATTCATTTTGAGAGATGTTACATTCTGCTCCTGAGGACAGTGAATGAGATTGATGCATCCCTAGGAAGCAAGGGAATATCATAGCTGGTCTCAGAACAAGGAAGATTCTTCAGATCTTCGATCATCCATTATACTGAGGCAGTGGTGGGATTCAAATTGGTTTATCACCGGTTCAGTGGGCGTGGCTTGATGGGCATGCTTTGTGCGCACTTTGCGCGCAATCGGAAAAACGCATGCCTTGTGCATGCGCAGAGGCTTTTCTTCTGACCTTCTCCTGCACTCCTGCACTCTCCTTGTGTCTTCAACAGCTGATGCGTGGCAATCTGTTTTGCCATGCGATGCAGCTGAGCATCAAAAATAATAAATAAAGGTCAGTATGGAGCTAGGGCAGGCAGGTGAGCTGGTTGATCTTCAAAGCTACTGGTTCGGTTGAACCGGGCTGAACCTGTAGAATCCCATCCCTGTACTGAGGTATACATGTGCTCCTATGCACAAATGCACACTCCACACAATTCATAGGAACGGGTAGAATTGGCTTTCCTCCTTGAATTTATTACAACTTACAAATGCTAGAAACACTTATGTGGAAGCAAACAACAGGTTTTGTATCATTTCATGATGACATTTATGTTAAACACACAGATACCATACAGGTCATAGGATGAGACAGAATTGGCTTTCCTTCTCAAGTTCATTCCATCTTATAAAGACTACATGGAAATGCTTCTACCTGAAAATAAACAGCTACCTGGAAGTAAACAAACAAACAAACAAATAAAACAAGTTGTTGTATTATTTAATTGTGACATATTAAACACACACACATATACTCCACACAATTCATAAAGCCCCTGTCACACTGCACCAACGGATGCAAAGAGGATGTAAAACGGACAAAAAAGCTTGCCATCTGTTGCAAAATGCGATGTACTCACTGCCCCCGTTTTGCTTCCTCTCTATCCGTCCAACATCCGTTTATTGACGTTTCATCCGCTCAGAAAGTTTTGGGCTGCTCAAAACTTTTGTGTGGAAAATGTATCCAATGCGTCCGTTCTGCATCCGCTACGCATCCATTCTGCATCCGTTATGCATCCGCTATATCCGCTAGGCATCCGCTGCGTATCCGCGCAACTCGCATCTTCTCGGATGCAGGGAGGAAGCGGAACGGACGCAGAACGGATGCAGAACGGATGCAGAACGGATGCCAAGCAGAAACAAAGCGTTTAAAACTGGAAAAACGTCCACAGAGGGGACCTATCTCGGATAATAAGGATGTCTACAGGATGCCTAGAGGATGCCTAGAGGATGCAAAGGGACACCTATACAGCCTATAAAAAGGGGGAGCAACACATCTGGATCTCACTTTCAGAACAGCAGCCCTGTGGTGCGGACCTCTGCAGCCTTCATCTGCCTCTTCCTCTTCCACAGCATCCAGTCATGTCCACCGTGGATCGTAACACGGTCCTTTTGGCAGCCACCATCCTTCTGCAACAGTGCAAAGCCATCTACAGGCTCTGTGAACTCTACTACAGGAAGAAAAGGAGGCGGCCAAGAAGCGTCTGGGTCCGAAGATGGTTCGCTAGAAGACCAGAGGACAGACTGTATAACAAGCTGATGGTGGAGCTCAGGAGCGAAGACACTCGAGCGTTCCAGAACTTCATGAGGATGCCTCCAGCCATGTTTGACGAACTTGTGCAGCGGCTGACACCCAGGTTGACCAAGGCAAACACCAACTTCCGGCCCAGCCTGGACCCTGGGCTCAAGGTGGCACTGACTCTGCGCCACCTGGCCTCAGGGACCACCTACAGGAGCATGCAGTACAGCTGGAGGGTGCCACCCAACACCATCAGCATTGTGGTCAGAGAAGTGGTGCAGTCCATCATCGAAGAATACAAGGAGGAGCTCCTCCAGTGCCCCTCCACTGAAGAAGGATGGAAGAAAGTTGCAGAGCACAGTGGAATCAGAAGTGGAACTTCCCCCACACCGTTGGAGCCATAGATGGCAAGCACGTGGCCTGCAAAGCTCCAGCCAAGTCGGGGTCCACTTATTTCAATTACAAGGGCTTCTTCAGCATCATCCTCTTCACCATGGTTGATACTGACTACAAGTTCATGTACATCGATGCTTCAGGCAACGGCTCATCTTCAGATGCCCAGGTATACAACGCCAGTCACCTCAAGGAGGAACTGGAAGGCCACCTCATCGTGGGCTTCCCAGATCCAGACCCCCTGCCCAACGACACACAAGATGTGCCCTACTTCATCGTGGGGGATGACGCCTTCTCTCTCACAACCTACCTCATGAAGCCCTACACTTCCAGACTCCTCACCCGTGAAGAGAGGATCTTCAACTACAGGCTGTCCAGGGCAAGGCGGGTGGTGGAGAACGCCTTTGGCATCCTGGCCAACAGGTTCCAGGTACTTCTCACCACCATGCAGCATTGCCCAGAGACCGTGAGGAGGATCATGGAAGCTTGCTGCATCCTGCACAATCTCATGCGCACCTGTTACCCAGTGTTGCAGAACAGGCTCGTGGACCTCCAACAAGGCAATGGGGACATGGAGCCTGGGGAATGGAGGCAAGGGCGAAACCTGATAGACACTGAGGATGTGCAAGGCCCCAACAGAGCCTCACATGAAGGGAAGAAGCAGCACAACCTCCTGAAACACTGGTGCAACTCCCCAGCTGGAGCAGTGGAGTGGCAAGACAGGATGGTAGATGCTTAATGGATGCTTCCTTCAGCCTGTCTCATCACACAGATGAGATTGGGCCATGTATGTTTGGTTGGCCTACAATGAACAGGGCGTTTAATAAAGAGTTGTGTTTATGTTGACATGTGTGGATAATTATTACATTATTATTGATAATAAAGGGCCGTAGGTGTGGCACCTGGGAGGGTGGACCATACAGTCCCACTATGCTTGCACTGGAGGTTTATTTATCCCACAGCTATTACCCATCCGAAAGGTATCCCTGCCCATCCCACTGCTATCTTAACCCATCCCACAAGCATGCAAAGGCTTAAACCATTTCTAAAAGTTTCCACTAAGACTTTATTAAAAAAAAAGAAACGAAGCAAGTGTATGAATCAAAAATAGACTTTATTAACAAGAAACTATAAAACAAAAATGAGTCTCTGGTACTCCTCTTGGTCGCTCAGTCTCAGGGATGAAAGGTCCAGGTGCTGTGGAGGTGGCTGGTGCTGGAGTGCTTGTCGTCAGCTCCTCCAAAAGCAGAAGCAGCAGAAGCCCCAGCCCCAGAAGAGCGAGCCCGTGCTGCAGAAGCCCCAGGAGAACCAGAGTGAGGGCCAGGGGGTGGGATGGTAGCCCTGTCCCTCTTGCAAGGGCTGGCAGCAGATGGCTGAGGCTTGCTGTGCTTCAGCATGGTTGTGGGGTTGCTGGCTGGCAGGGAGGCTGGCAGGAACCAAGGCTGGCAGGAAGGCAGGCAGGCAGGCACCAAGGCTGGCAGGAAGGTTCGCAGGCAGGCAGGCACCAAGGCTGGCAGGAAGGCTGGCAGGCAGGCAGGCACCAAGGCTGGCAGGCATGAAGGCACCAAGGCTGGCAGGAAGGCTGGCATGCAGGCAGGCAGGCACCAAGGCTGGCAGGCATGAAGGCACCAAGGCTGGCAGGCAGACTGGCTGGCAGCAAGGCTGGCAGGCAGGCAGACAGCAAGGCTGGCAGGGAGGCTGGCAGCAAGGCTGGCAGCAAGGCTTGCAGGCAGACATGCAGTCAGGACAGGCAAGGCAGTCGATGTGTCTGGAAGCAGGTCTTTCCTCTGAATGGCGACCTGCTTCCAAGCTGCTTCCGTTATATCCGCGGGGCTGATGCAATGCATCCTCCCCGCATGCGCAATTAATGCTCGGTATCCGCTAGGCTTCCGCTCTGCATCCGCTCTGCATCCACTTCATCCGCTGTGCATCTGTTCCGCATCCGCTTTGCTGCGGCCCCCCGGAAGCCTAGCGGATGTGCCATCCGCTCCCATCCGCTTCCATCCGCTGGGCTTCCATTCTGCATCCCCTTTCCATCCGCCCTGCATCCTCCCCACGTCCGTCTTATCCGCTCCGGTTATGCAAATGTTTGCCCCTTCTGAGAGCAGATAACAACGGATGGAACATTTTTCTCGTCCATTGTGTCTGTTTTGCATCCATTGGGCAGTGTGACATGGGCTTTAGAGGGAACAGAATTGACTTTTCTTCTTGAGTTTATTTCATCTTACAAAGTCTACCTGGAAATGCTAGAAAGACTTACATGGAAGCAAATAACAAGGTCTGATACTTGATTATGACATTTATATTAAAGACACACACACACACACCACTCCACACAATTCATAAGATAGGATAGAATTGTGTTTCCTCCTTGAGTTTATCACGTCTTATAAAGTCTATATGGAAAAGCTTCTACAGGGAAGCAACAGTTCTTGAATCATTTATTGTGACATGCATACACACACTCACACAGAGTATATATTACGTTTGTGTGTGTCCCTGTCCATATCTTGGTATAATGCGTGCACTCAGAATGAAGCTGTCATGCTTAAATCATGCAGGAACTATCCTTGCTTTAATTCCAGCTTATGTCTCGATCAGTGTTTAATCCAAACATGAAAGCTGTCTGTGTGAATATCTACATCCTGTCTTTGGCCCAGCATGTTCCTTCGGTACTTCATTTTTGGCATGTTGCTTAGCACAGTTTAGCATCAGCTATGAGTTGAAGAGGGAGCAAAAGCAAATTTGGACTGGGGGAGAAAATGGAGAAGATATATAAATTAATTTTGAAAGTCTACACTCACTAGAGCTGGTGTAATCAACCTTTTCAAACCAGGGGCCACCTTAAGACTTTTACTTCATGTTAATTTATTTTTTGTTAAGCTCTGCAGAACAGGGCATGGTCAAGGAAGCAAGAACCACCCTGAATTTTAATTTTGAAAAAGCTTATTTTCTGCTTCAGGAGTTGCTACTGCAAGTCAGGGAAACAAGCCGACGTAAGCACAACAAAAATCTGAATCAGTTCACATTGGAGGAAGTGTCAGTAAAGGAGCTGACAATGGTTGACCAATGTCCAAAAAAGCTTTGCCGTTTGGTCAAAGATGGCTGAACTCAGTCTATAAGAGGTGGTTATCTCTTTTGGACTGCTAGTCTATCAAAGTATTCTTATAGATCAGAGGTCTCAAAACTTGGCAATTTTAAAATTTGTGAACTTCAGCTTCCAGAATTCCATAGCCAGCATGGTTGCCTGAGGAATTCTGGGAGTTGACGTCCACAAATTTTAAAGTCTTGGTTGTCCCAAAGGTACTTTTTTCCAAGAGGCAACTGGATTTTCTGTTTTTTCTTTGAAGATGTTTTGCTTCTCATCCAAGAAGCTTCTTCAGCTCTTCAAGCTGCAGGTCTTGAAGAGCTGAAGAAGCTTCTTGGATGAGAAGCAAAATGTATTCAAAGAAAAAAAAAGAAAGTCCAGTTGCCTTTTGAAAAAAAAAAAAAAGCAACTTTGGGAGGAAGAGAGTTGTATTTAAAACAAACTGGAGCTAAAAGTTAGCATGCAGTTGAAAATAGGAGAAGATAACTGTTTGCAAAATGATGCAAACCCTAATATTACGATGGAAAACATTAACGTGTTTTCTCAGTTTGCATAAGGCACTGAACTATAGAACAAGCCAAATGAGCTAGATTCACACAATACACATTAAGCTAGGTGCTTGTGTGAAGGGGACACAAATCAAAATTAAAGGAAATCTGTGCTCATTGTGCAAAGACAGCTACTAAATCTTTCTGCCTTATGGAAGGGAAAGAGGATCTCACAACAGAGCTGACATTTCCTGTGGCAACCTAATACTCTAAATAGTAATTCTGCCTTCAAATGCTAGATTTGAAATGTTAGCATGCATAATAAATGCCAGGGGTTTCCCATGCAAATCTTCTAAGAGGACCATTGCATTTTGAGAGATTTACTTGCTTTGCAGTGTAGAAAGAAGGATGTTTTGCTGTGTTGCTGAAAAACATAAATCATTTTTCTTCATCTCTTTGGGGAACTCTCAAGATTTCTTTGGTTATTCCCTATTTTTATTATTTTATACAGACAGAAAGTGTCTCTCCTTGCCCCATTTCCCCCCCCCCTTCCCGATTTCAGGCTGAATAAACCACTGAGCTGACAGTTAAAAAAAAAAAAAGAAACTCCACTTTCTATCCAGCCTTAAACTCTTAACATTTATAACCCTGACTATCTCTTAAACGTCTTTACCTAAAACACTGCTATGGTTTTTATTATCAGGTTTATGCCAGTAATAATATCCGCATCAGCTTTCCTAGGGATAATCTTACAGCAGAACCCTTGGAAGAAAAGCTTTTGGGGAAGGGGAAAAAAAAGCGGGAAATGCGCATTTCAAAAACATGAAACATTGGGTATAATCGCCCCTTTTGATAGCTTAACATGACAGATTGGGGAGAAAAAAAACCAAGCTGATGGAGAAGCTTGATCAATGGATTATCAAAGTCATGAAGGCTGAAGGGGCACGGAAGAGGACATTGTGGTTCTGTAGGCGTCTGAAAGACACTCAAGTTTGCATGGCTAAGGAAAATGTCAGTCCATCTCAGTCTGATTGGCGGGGATGTTTTAGATGGAGAGCTCAGGAGAGGTTTACCACAGTGAATTTCACAGGCATTGTCATGACCATTGTACAAAGTGATATACAGTGCCAATTGACTTGAGCGGCTCCCTTGATAGCAGGCAGTTTACAGCCTCTTCAAGCCCAGATTATTGTTTTATCTTGTCACTCTAAATTAATGTGGCAGCACTGCGTTAAACAGGGGTGACCTCTCCATCGGTGGAAATGACTGCCTGGAAGGAAGAGCGTGTAAGGCTGAGGTGCTACCTGATTTGTGGCATTTGGGGGACAGGTTTGGATGCATTAGAGTTGTATGTTCCTGCCTGGAAATGGAGCCTGATGGAATTGGTCCTGCTTTGCAAGGAGGAAAAAAGTGAAGGAGATGAACAAGAGGAGGGTGGTTTTAACGTTCAGCCGAGAAGAGTTATGTGCTAATTGGGCCTTAGTTTAATTAATGGGCAGGATATTAAGCCTTTGTTTGTTCTGCTTTATGGAGATTGTCAGCCTTGTGTATCAGAAAACAAGAATCAGAAATAGCTCAAATGGTCCTTGACTTACGACCACAGTTGAGCTCTAAATTTCTGTTGCTAAAGGGAGACATTTCTTAAGTGAATTTCGCTCCATTTTACAATCTTTCTTGTCAGCGTTGTTGTCAAGTGAATCAGTGCAGTTGTTAAGTTAGTGGCACAGTTGTTAAGGGAATCTGGCTTCTCCCACTGACTCTGCTTTTCAGAAGGTTGCAAAAGGTGTTCACATGACCCCGTGATACTGCAACCATCATAAATATGAGTCAGTTGCCAAGCCTCTGGATTTTGATCACCTGACCATGGGGATACTGCAACCATTGCAACTGTGATGAATGGTCATAAGTCGCCTTTTTTTCAGGGCCCTTGTAACTTTGAATGGTCACTAAACAAAGTGTTGTATGTGTTGTGGTTTGCTGGCAGCCTGTGCAGACGGCAGTGGAATTGGACAGTGGGGAAGAACGTGGACCAGTCTGGAAGTTTGGGGAGGACTTGGACAAGGGTCCTGCATCCGATGCAGAGATGGGGTCAGAACCATCTGGGAGTTATGTGCTGGCAGCAGACAGGCAGAGGAACAGGGAGCCTGTTCCCAGGGCATGTGTGCACAGAACTGCCAGAAGGCAAGAACAGCTAAGACAAAAGGGCCAACTCAGGAGTAAGGCTTGGAGGTGATTGCCCCTCCCCTAAGGTGAAAAGGACAGGCAAAGGTAGAGAAATCTTTGCAGGAAGCAAAGTCATTCGCTCTGTTCAGATTAAACCTTGAAGTTGGCTTTTTATAGCTAATTTGGCACTTTAATTAATTGTTGGCAGCAATTCAAAGGAGATAAAGGTGGGTGCTTATCTTGAGAGACTGTTTCGGACTCATTATAGGCTGGGAATGAACATAATTCCCAGTGCTGAAATAAAACAAGAGTTGTTTGGACTAAGCTTGTGCTTAATTATGGTCTCAGGAAGCCTTGGTCAGAACAGTATGTCAAGGACTACCCATACATGGTCCTTCCTTCCTTCTATCCATCTGTCACAACCAACCTGTCCCAATTATGCTGAGTTTGTTCAATATTTTCTTTGAAGACAACTTCTTTAGGGACAACAGGATGGTAGGGGGAAAGGATCATCCAATTGTCTCAGTACCTTAACTACATAGATTGGTATGTTTCTCAGTTTACATGTATATATGATGGGGACTTTCTTCATCTTGACCTACATGCTAAATCAGCAATACAGATACCAAAAGATGTCTCAGGCTAAGAGCCATGTATTTTGAGAGACTTTCCACAAACAGCAATGATGTCTTAATATTTAAGAAGAGGAAATCAGAGGTGGTATTCAGCCAGTTCTGACCAGTACTGGAGAACCAGTAGTGGAAATTTTGAGTAGTTTGGAGAATGGGCAAAAACTACCTCTGATTGGCCCCACCCCCATCTATTCTCTACCTTTCGAGTCCCAACTGATCGGCTTCTTTGGTTGCCCTGCACAGGAGAACGGAGCTGGAAAGCAGGTTAGTGGAGTAGGGAGGGAATAGAGATTTTGCAGTGACCTTCCCTTGCCACACCCACCAAACCATACCACGCCCACCAAGCCACACCCACAGAACCAGTAGTAAAATTTTTTGAATCCCACTACTGAAGAGGATGGCTTGCCCCTTGCTAGAAGATAGAAATGAAAACTTTGGGGATAATTTGGGGTAGATAAGATGGGATGGTAAATTTTCTATAAGTGGATTACAACAGCAATTTGATAACAGAGAGTTTTAAAACTTTATTTTGTTTTAGAATTACTATTCTCCCTGTTAACTATTTCATCACTAATATAATATATAGAAGACAGGTTATTAATTTTCAAATTGACTTATTACTTTAAATTTGGGGGGGGCTGTTTTGCAACCAATGTCATAGTAATGTATCAATCAATATTCAGTCACAGGGGGATAATATGTGAAAATGTGTTTTTCTTTTTTTAAAACATTTTTTCTTTTTTGTTGGTTTTTTTAATTTTAGTTTCTTTTTAGTTTTGTATTTTCGATTTTAACTTTGTCTTGAATAAAATAAAAATAATAAAAAAGAAGATATTCATGAAGAACTGTGTCCCTGGCCTTCATGGTTTTTTTTTTTTTTTAACAGATTCCAAACAAGTCAAGATGCAGACCTTCCCCAGTGAGTCACCTTGAGTATAACAAAGCTTATCCTAAGGGCATGATGACGAACTTATGGCACCTATGAGCCCCAGCCAAACTTACCTGTACTGCGCATGCGCATGCCTCCCAGATGATTTTCTGCCTGTTTGAGGCTGTTTTTGCCCTCCCAGAGGCTCAAGGGAAGCATCTTCAGCCTGAGGAGGCTGAAAAATGGCCTTCTGGAAATACCTGAAGTGTCGAAACGGGCCTGTTTTCAGGCTCCCAAGGCTTCCCTTGAGCCTCCAGGAGGGCGAAAACAGCCTCAAATAGGCTGTAATCAGTTGGGAGGTACACACGTGCACAGTGCAGGTAAAGGGGATGGCCGGGGGTGTTACATACGCATGCACAGGAGGGCGGGGTGCATTGCATTGTGGGTGCCGGCAAACACGTATGTGAGCTATTTCAGCACACCACAACGAAAAGGTTTGCTATCACTGTCCTACGGTATTCAGTATAAACCTTTTTTTCTGCTGCCTAATGATCGAACAGCGTGCTAACATAGAGAAACTTGAGAAGTTCAAATTCTATATAAGATTCCTTCTTTTCCTCTTAGATCAGGGGCATCCAACCTTGAAAACTTTCAGACCTGTGGACTTCAACTCCCAGAATTCCCCAGCCAGCCATGCTACCTGAGGAATTCTGGGAGTTGAAATCCACAAGTCTTAAAGTTGCCAAGGTTGGACACCCCTGATCTAAATGGTAAAAGGGCTTTGAACCTGTAGAGTTATTTACAACCAGGTTGGCTATTAATGCAACTGTTAAAGACTCTGGCAGGCTACCTCTGTTCAGCAAAAAGCAACCAGTGCATTTGAGCCACTTACAGATCCACTTGTAGCCATCCAAGTTTGCCAAATTCCAAATCTGATCATCCAAATTCCATCCTGATTCTATCCCTTCCTCTTCTTTTTTTTACAGCATGACAAACACGCACATTTGGGGGAATAAGTCTAATCGCAATGCAGATAAAGAGAGAGTGCAAAAATTAAAACAGATAACAGATAATCAGAGTTGGAAGGGACCTTATAGGTCATCTAGTCCACCAACCTGCCCAAACGGAAGACCCTACACTATTTCTGACAAATGGCAGTCCAATCTCTTCTTGAAAATCTCAAGTGATGGCACTTCTACAACTTCTGAGGGCAATTCCTGTTCCATGGGTTGATTGTTCTCACTGTCAGAAAGTTTCTCCTTATTCCCAGCTTGAATCTCTCCTTGTTCAGTTTCCATCCATTATTCCTTGTCTGGCCTTTGGATGCCTTGGAAAATAGCTTGACCCCTTCCTCTCTTTGACAGCCCCTCAAATATTGGAAGACTGCTATCATGTCTCCCCTGCTCTTTCTCTTCACTAGACTAGCCAGGCCCAGTTCCTGCAACTGTTCATTGTATGATTTAGTCTACAGTCCCCTAATCATCCTGGTTGCTCTTCTCTGCACTCTTTCTAGAGTCTCAATATCTTTTTTTATAATGTGGTGACCAAAACTGGATGCAGTACTCTAGGTGTGGTCTTACTAAGGCTTTATAGAGTGGTATTAGTACTTCCCTTGATCTTGATTGATCAAGAAGTAAATCTGAGAAGCCCTCACAATCAGTTTAGCTCCACAAACCCCCAGCCTTTCTCCTTTCCAAACCACCCTTTCAAAGTAGCAACTGTTACCTTCTCCCCTCCCAAATCATCTTGGTTGCTTTTCTCTGTACTTTTTCTTGAGTCTCAATATCTTTTTTATAATGTGGTGACTGTAATGTGGTGAATACATGCATATTTAGAAGTGTTCAGAAATAAAGCCCAGATGGATGGTATGCAATACTCACAGGGAGAGAGAAAATTAGCCTTATCGTTCATTTCACATCCAGCTGAACCATTTGTGGGCCACAAGTCCTGGGCAGACTGTCAGCCTTCCTTCAAAGGTCCTCTCCTAATGCATATGAGCCAACAAATAAGAGTTGGTCTGCCACAAGGATCATCCCTGACTAATCACTTTTACATTTCACACGTGGTTGACTCTGTTGTAAAGCCACCTTTGGGGATCAGGAGCTATGACACAATGTCCAATATGTGAATGGCCAAATCTTTTGCATGTCATTAGAATATGCTAATCCCCTGCCACTTTCCTTTTGCCTTCCATCTCTTAAATACCTTATTTTCTACCTATTTAAAAAAAAAGGGAGAGACTGTAACTAAAGAGCCAAAACCAAGGACAACAGATAAATTCTCCTTCATGTTGCAGAAATATTGAAATAGAGCCACGTTATGGTGAAGGGTTGAAGGACCTTGGAATATTAATAGATAAGAATATTGGATTGACCTAACACAAAATACTGGGTTGCGTAAAATGACTATGATACACTCCAGATTTCCCAAAGCAACAAGACATCAAGATGCTAGGCTGAACCATTTAATTTCTTTCTGAGAAAACGCTTTGGGAGATTCACAAGAGTCTTCTTGGAATAAGTGTGTTTATTTATACAAGCCAGGAGTGAGCAAGAAAAAAAATGACTACAAATCCCAGTTGCTGCTTATCCTACTTTGTGGTTTTCATATTATATGGCCTTAATATTTGTGGCCTTAATATTTTTCCTCCATTTGATGCAATTATTCGGAGGGTTGTTTTTTTTTTTTTTTTTTTTTTTTTTGCTGAGAAGGGTTGCATGAGTTATAGCCCAAAATATATGCATTAAATTTATGGAACAATTGGCTCATTAATTCTGTAACTAAAACACCACCAGTACTTCAACTTGAAAAATGGGCTGAAAAATTTAGTTAGTAATGTTAATGTTGTATTGTCGTGCTGCCTTTAGCACTCTCTGTGGCCTTTGTTTCTGTGTGGGTGTCCTTTGCCTGAAAAACAGTTTTCTGTGCATAGTGAAAACTAATTGGATTTTATAGAAATTTTATTTCAAATCAGAGTTGCCACATTCACATAAATCATTTAGCTGGGTTCATGAATCCATCCATTTTCTGAGTTTCATAATAAACATATAAACTGATCATTTGGGTTCTCAATACAAAATGCAACCGTAGTTAAAACTAACCAAGCTTTAACAAAGATGACTAAATTGGTTGGTTTAATTAAAGAAAAAAAGACATCCAACTTTCTTTCTACTTGGAAACTCCTTCTGGACTTTGTGCTTTAAATGGAGAAAAAATGAAATTTTGACTTTGGGTTTTGTTGATAAGTTTATTATTACAGTGATACCTTGGTACTCATTGCTAATTAGTTCCAAGAAGTGTGATGAGATCCAAAACAGATGAGAACCAAATAATTTTTTTCTCATAAAGAAAAATGTAGTGAGTCATAAAGCAGCCAACACTGATAAGTTCTAGCTCGTGCGTTGGGTACCAAACAAACAATGAGTACCAGGGTGAAATTTTTGTGTCAAAATGCATTGAGTACCAAATGTAATGAGTTTCAAAGTAATTGGGTACAAGGTGCCACTGTATAGAAATGGCTAGCACATATTAGTATGCAAATAAAAACTTGAGACTTTAAGGTTGCTATCGTACTTTACTGCACTAATAAGATACAGAAATATTTTTTTCTCTTTGCCCCATACTTCTTTCTCTTCTTTTTTTCATCCCCTTATTTTTTATTTTCTTTTATATTTTATATCTTAATAAAATTATTAATGAAACAACTTAAAATATTCAAATAAAACCACCAGATGTGTAACTGACCTGGTCAAACTTATTGTGTGAACACTGTCAGTGAATGCTATAATACCCTCCCCTCACTGCATCATTGTGCCATTGTCTAAAAGCAAGGCACAATGAAACAAGACAAACAGATTCCAGGTTTTACCCTTCCCTGAGCTTGTCAAACAGAAAAGTCAGCAATTCGGCAGTTCGATCCCTAGCGCTGCGTAACAGAGTGAGCTCCCATTACTTGTCCCAGCTTCTGCCAATCTTGCAGTTCGAAAGCATGTAAAAATGCAAGTACGAAAATCGGGACCACTTTGGTGGGAAGGTAACAGCGTTCCATGCGCCTTTGGTATTTAGTCATGTGGGGCCACATGGCCACAGAGATGTCTTCAGACAGCACTGTTTTTTTGGCTTTGTAACGGAGATGAACACCGCCCCCTAGAGTCAGACACAACTAGCAAAACTACCTTTTTATCTTTTCTTCCAAAGGACAGTCAGGGTTGACTTCCTTTAGGAATTTGAGAACTACTCCATGCTATTTAAAACATTACTGACCTTAAATCTTTCTCTAGCACCCATCTCTCATGGAATGATAAATCCATGACTTTTGTTTTCTAAGGAGAATCCACATTTAGCTCCATACATGGAAAACAGTGGAATACCTCAGCTAGCCATAATCACTTCATTGCATATTAAGATATCCATTACTATAATCTGGGTAATGGGTATAAGAATGTGTATAAGTGTGTACAACATCCTAACTATTATAGTTTCAAGATATGGAGGCTCCAGGTACAAGCTATAAGGTACATCAAGTTTGGGATCAGATATTATTTTTTCCTCTGAAATAATTACCTATGAATTTGTATGGGTTTGGGGTCATCTTACCTTTATTGAGAGGGAAATGCTTAAATGAAGTATGTGCATTAGGTGTAAATGGCTGAAAACATTACTGCTGCAAATCAATGTATTTGGAAGATAGCTGTTGCTTGGGGAATGCTGTTTGCCTGGTGAATTTAACTCTTTAAACACCAAAATAGATTTGTCTATTTCTACTTTCTTTCCCTGCCCATTTGTCTTTTCCCTTTTATCACATTACCATTCAGCCTTATTTCTCCCTTTTTCTTTTCTCCACTTTAGAGATCAGATTAGGGTCAACTGTAGGGTTATTATGAACATGTCCTATTGTTTTCTTTTTATCTATTAGTATACATTTTATATTTATTCTATTCTATTCTATTCTTTATACTGCATTTGTTCCTTACCTTAATTCATACTTTCCATTACTTTTACTTTTCCCATATTTTTAAAAATATATTAAGGATAGTATATTAAGGATAAATGAGCTTATAGTAGGGGAAACAAAACTTGCATAGGATTTTGTTCTGTTTTTGCCTCTTCACTGTCCTCCATTAGAGAGTCTTCTTAAATTCATACTAATCTTCCTTTTAGATAAATGTGATACCCAGGGGTGGGATTCAATTTTTTTAACAACCGGTTCTGTGGGCGTGGCTTAGTTGGTGGCTTGGTGGTCATGTGACTGGGTGTATGTGACTTGGTGGTCATGTTATTGGCTGTGGCCAACTCAGTATCACTCACATCGAGGCACACATCTCCTCGCCTGGCCTCTCATGACTGTGGGGATGCTGCAAGAGTCGTAAGTGTGAAAAATGGTCAGAAGTCACTTTTTTCAGTGCCATTGTAACTTTGAATGGTCATTCCACACAAGCAAAGTACCAGCAAAGGAGGGGGAAAAATCCAGAAAAATTCCTGAGACAGGAAGTCTAGTCCTGCCAAGAATGTAATAAGGGTTAATGGAGAGGGAGTTTCTGTAAGCAACACCAGAATGTTTCCTTCCTGCCTTCCTTACAGGACTAGGCCAGTAATTTCTTCTAACAACCGATTCTCTGAACTGCTTAGAATGTTAACAACCGGTTCTAGCGAATAGGTGCGAACTGGTAGAATCCCACCCCTGGTGATACCTGAACAACACAAGCTGCATATTTATGCATACATGCATACACACAGGCACAGATATTTTAAAAATGCACATATATACGGTATAAGAATAGAAGCATGTCATCTCTATACACAGCATGTTGCATGTGAAACTGTAGCTTGTTTAATCAGTCTTTATTTAAAAAAACCCTGCAATTATATGTGTCATACAACATATTAAACCCTGATATGGTTTTTCAGGCTTCATCTCACCTAGGAATAGCAGCCAAACTGCCCCGATTGTTTGATAGATATACAAAATCATCAAATGACATTTTCTCACTAAGTCAGCTTCTGACTTTCTTTTTGATCATCTTTTTCACACACATGTATAAATATACAAAATACACATAAATACAATTTACAGACATAAACACACACACACACACACTTTGAAGAAATGGGAAAACAATATTTGGCAGAGGACTTCCAGATGGTATTTGAGAGCATGTTTTTAAAGCTGACAATAATCTCTCTTTCAAAAATATTTTTAAAAGGAATTTGCTATATAGTGCAATGAGGCAGTTTATTTTTTAAAACTACTGTCTGTGGCACTGAACTCTGCTGCAAATTAAGTAACAAATTCTTTGCATCTTGGGAAGCATAATTTCCAAAAGATAAATGACCCAACTATATTCCCAGAGGAGATTTTTGGGGTTTTCTTTTTAGAGTCACCAAGGTGAAAACTGTATTGTTTTTGCTGTTGTTGTTGTTGTTCTCTCTACTGTAGTTTATAATTGGAAGAAAATTAAGAAAAAAAATTAAGAAATTAAGAAAAAATTAAGAAAAAAAATTAAGAAAATTAAGCCACTGAAAAATAAAACAAAAGAAGCCAACATTCATAATAAGAAGGCATAGCATGTGTCAGGATTCTGGCTGTTACCCCAAAATAAAACTCAAAACATTTTTTATACACGTTTTATAGTTGTCAGCATGTTATAAAGATGTAACCACAAAACAGAACAAGCCAACATTCATAATAAGAAGGGACAGCATGTTATAGAGATGTAACCACAATGTCTTTAACTGCTCTGCTCTCAGATCTGTAATCTCTGATAACAGATCCTTATAGTCTACAACAGGGGTCTTCAAACTTGACAGCTTTAAGACTTGTGGACTTCAACTCCCAGAATTTCTCCTCCAGTCATATTAGCCCAGGAATTCTGGGAGTTGAAGTCCATGAGTCTTAAACTTGCTAAGTTTGAAGGCCCTTGGTCTATAGGTATCGAGTTAGCTTACAGTACTTGGGAAAAAGGACTTTTCATAAGCGAGGATTAATAACTGGAAAGACCATTTTATGTGATGCCTCCTGCCTGGAAAAGGAAGTATTGTGTGAATACACATGGATGGAGCCATGGATATTTTCATCCTGTTGACCTAAGATATGCAGGATTTTAGAGGCTATTAATAAATGATTACTGACATCAGATTATTAGGCCAGATAGCTACCTAGCAATACTATTTTAAACTAACTTCCCAAGTGAAGATGTTGTGGTGCAATATAGTTTGGAGTAGCAGGAAGGAGGGGCTCCTTCCCAGAGGGCATCATGACGGAAAGCTTGAAGTGCCTAGTAGACAGGAGAGTAAGGACAGATCTACCCTAGCAGTATATCTACAGTTATCCGATAGTTGCTTTATTCTGGCAAGATTCTGTCAATAAGTGAACAACAATAAAGAAACTACTTGTTCTTTGGTCTTTGACAGATGCCAACTGAATCATAAAATTGTGGAGTTGGAAGCAACCATGAAGATCATTAGTTCAAAGATGTGCAAAACTCAAGAAAGCCCACTCAAGCATCTTTGAGAGGTGTTCTGTCCAGTCACTTCTTGAAAACCTCCAGAGGTGGAGAAGCCATAACTGCCTTAAGTTGAGGGATTTTTGACTTCCCGCTGACTTCCCCACTGACTTAGCTTGTGGGAAGCAGGTAGGAAGAATTATAAATTACAATAATGGGAGAAGGGCACATTGTATCAGTCACAATTTTGCAAATAAACTGGTTTAAACATCATGGAAATAAGCGTTCCTTGGTGCTTGGTTGTTTTCTTGCAGTCATTTCATTACTAGACTAGCACTGATGATGTTACCTAGTTTGGGTAATGAAACATTTGCAAGAAAACAACCAAGCTCAGAGAGCACGATAGGCCCCTCATTTCTACCCTGAGCTACTAACATTCTCTTGTATTAGTATCTTCAGTTTTATAAGAGTCATGGGTTTCAAATATTTTATTTGTTAAGTTAGCGCAATTTAGGTACCTTGATTCAAAACTTGTTGCATAATGCTAACGAGTCAGTAAAACAAACCAACAAACCCCAAACATAAAGTTAGATTAGTACATAGAAAGATATGCAGATGTGCATTCATGGAAACAAACTCCGGAAGAAAGCAATGACCCATCCACTTCAGAGTTCTTAGTAATAAATGCTTATATGAGTGGACTCATCCTTTTATAAGGAAGGAACAAGATATATATGCGTGGGCACTAGTTAAAATTAAGTCCCAGTCCTTATTTTATTGCACAATATAAATTGTTTTGAGAGGCTTCATGCAAACAAGATTGCTTGTGCAAGTGGGAAGAGGGTGTATATGCACACTTCATATTAGCAGTGAGGGACGTAAAGGGAAAACACTGGCATTATAACCATTTTTGGTAATATACTGTCCCTATTTTCCAAATGCGTTAAGATTGCAAGAACCAGAAATATTGCCAGCTGAGCTGTGAACTGGACATTGTGGGAATTGTTGTACCAACACACCTGGGTTAGGAAACAAAGTTAAATTAGCCATCTAATAAGACTTGATTTTATTCCGCTTAACCCATTTCTCATTCAAGAGTCCTGCCACTGTTTGAGAGGGAATTCGTTTTATGTTTTGATAAATAACTGTTATCACAAAGGTTAATGGACTGTCTCATCCTTTATTTACTGTCATGTCAGAAGCATGGAGCTCATTCCTCATGACCAATTGACCTCAGCGCTAAATGGGTTGATATTATCAGAATAATTACAGCAAAGATGCCATTAAAGAGCCATATGGATGATGTTTCAGCTACACATGCACGTGTTCGTGGAGGTTCACATACATGCATGTACCTTTGTGTGAAACTTCAGTTCACAATCTGACAAAGAATATGCAATTTAATTATTTTTTAAAATGCTAGAGGATTTCAATAGGCTAATCACCAGACTGAAATGTGAAATGTGAATTGTGAGGTCAGATTAAAACTTGGGCCTTGTTTCTTGCTTTTCCCATATGGTTGGTGAGATCTGTTTGGCTATTAAGACTCAGATCAGAGTATCAGTGCAGAAATTCTACAGGTAAAACTGGCTTGTAATAATCTAGTTGCTTCAACAAATGATCAGTACTAAGGGTAGCTGTCATTTGCTGATTAAAAGTACAGTAATTTCCTAGGGCAGTGGTGGCTAACCTTTTTGGGCTCCTGTGCCAAAAATTGTGTGTATGCTTGCATGCCTGCGCTTACATGCCAGCACTCAGAAGGCAATGTGCGCCCCCCACACCCTCCATGCATGTGCGCGCACTGCCCCCTTACCTGCACTGAGCCTCACAGCTGATTTTCAGCCAGTTTGAGGCTTTTTTCGGCATCCCAGAGGCTTAAGGAAGGCTTCTGCAGGCTTTGCAGGCTGAAAACTAGCCCCGTTTCATCACTTCCGGTATTTTCAGAAAAACAGGAAATGACAAAATGGGGCTAGTTTTTGGCCTGCAAAGCCTGAAGAAGCCTTCCTCAAGCCTTTAGAAGGCCAAAAAAGGCCTCAACCCAGCCAAAAATCAGCTGTGAGGCATATGCATGAGGTAAATTTGCCTGCAGCTCATGTGTCAGCACAAATGGCTCTTCATGCCACCTGTGGCATGCGTGCAATAAGTTTGCCATCATGGTCCTAGGGTTTCATACGTGTGTGTGTGTGTGTGTGTGTGTGTGTGTATCTGTCTGTCTGTTTCTGTGTGTTTCTTTGTGTGTTTGTGTGTGTGTGAACATGACTATGTGTGTTTGTGTGTGTGTGAACATAGACATGACTATACTCATATATCCACATAAACATGTTATCTGAAAGTCAGCTACTTCAATATATAGTTTTTCTTCTGTCAATTGAAAATTGCTGTCTTGAGAGTCCAAATTTGGCAGTGAAGGAACTTTCAAAGCTTTTATTGGTCAGAGAGAAGATAAGTAAATCAATCAATCAGAATAGAGCTGGAAGGGACTTTGGAGATCTTCTAGTCCAGCAGAAGACCCAATATCATTCCAGACAAGTGACTATCTAGTCTATTGTTAAAAATGTTTTGTTCAGAAAACACACGAGGTAGACCGGGTTCCAACAACAAATACTTTATTCTTCAACTAGTCAGTAAATAGGAACACTTGGCTGAAGCTGAGGCCAGCCTTTTATACAGGCTGGCTTGCCTGCTTGCAGCCAATGGCAGTTGTTTAGATTTGCCGCCTTTTAGCAGCTCTTTGGATTGGTTCCTAGTGAACCAATCCAATGTTCATTTTATTGACCAATCAGGTTTGTAGATTTGGAGTCACCCCTTTACATATAGAACACCCTTCCCCCCTTAGTTCAGTCCTACGTGGTGACGTAGTCTCGCAGGTAGGCGGGGCTTTTCCGGACTCGACTTGACTTGCGCGGTTCATTCTTAGTGAAGACTTAGACCGGTTCGGATGGGGCTGCTGTGTCGTCCGTCCTTCTCCCTGGAACCGTCTGGAAGGGTGAGTCAGCCATTTTACCGCCGCCTGAGTTTCTTAGGCTGACGGTTTTGCCACTCCCTCCCGTGTCCTCTGGGCAGGTCGAGCTGGCTTGGCTGGCCCCTTCCGATGGGCTCTTCACGCAAGTCTCTCCAAACAGTGAGTCTTTTATTTGCTCTTTTTGTTCGTATGTTTCATTGGTTTTGGTTTTAAACAGTTCTTTATTTATTTCTCGCCTTTCCCCCCCCACCTTGGTTTGCAATTCGCCGGTTTTTTCGGTAAATGTTTGTAAGTCTGTGGTTCTCTCTATAATTCGAGATCGAAGCTGGTCTATGTGCCGCTTCCATTCCCTGCCATCGTCTAATTTTAATCGGTAGGATTTGGGGCCTGTAATTTGGATAATCTGTCCTGGTAGCCATACCGGGTCCCCGGTGAAGTTTTTAGCGTATACCAAATCGCCTATTTCGAATTGTCTGAACCGTGTAGAGGAGTCAGGGGGGTTTTCTGGGGTAAAATTTGGGTGTAACCTATCAAGGTGAGATCTTAATTTTCGCCCCATAAGTAATTCTGCTGGGGACTTATTGGTTATGGTACTGGGCGTTATGTGCTGGAGTGTGAGCAAACGGTTTACTTTCTGTTGGACATCTCCAGCGTCCATTCGTTCCAAACCTTCTTTAGTAAACCGGACCATTCTCTCAGCCCTGCCGTTCGCAGCCGGGTGAGCTGGCGCGGTTAGGGCATGTCTTATACCTAGGGAGGCTAGGTATTGCTCAAATGGTATGCTGGTTAGCTGTGGCCCGTTATCTGAGACAAGAACGTCCGGTATGCCATGGGTGGCAAAAAGGTTGTCCAGCTTTTTGATTACGGTTTCTGTTGTCGTTGATGGCATAACTTTTACTTCAAGCCAATTTGAATAGGCATCAACGACAATCAGAAAGGTATGCCCCTTGGTAGGACCCGCGAAATCAATGTGTATTCTTGACCAAGGTCCCCGAGGGTTTTCCCAGTCCTTAACGGGTGCTTTTGGTGGGGATGGTCTAATTCCCTGGCATTTGTGGCATGAGCTTACCCAATACTCTATGTCCTTATCAATACCCGGCCACCAAACATAACTTCTGGCAAGGCTTTTCATCTTAACCATTCCCGGGTGCCCTTCATGTAACAACTTAAGTACCCTGGGCTTGAATTTGGCAGGGATTACTACCCGATCACCCCACAACAAACACCCCTTTTGGATTGAAAGTTCAGTCTGTCTGGACCGGAAAGGTTTAAAGTTTTCAGTTTTTTGATTCTCCGGCCAGCCTTTACCTACCCAGCTAAGAACGCGGGCAGTCAATGAGTCTTTCGCGGTGGCTCTGGCGACATCATACGCTGATATGGGTAGATCGGGGCAAGTCTCGATTTGTAGCGTTGTCATCGCTGGTGCCGGGTCTTCGTCGGTTGCTGGTAAGGGTGCTCTGCTCAAAGCGTCCACATGGGAAATTTGTTTCCCTGGCCGATGTGTCAGAGTGTAGGAATAAGCTGCTAGGAACTCTGACCATCTCATCATTCTTGGGGACAGTATATTAGGTGTTGGCTTGTTTCCCGCCAAAATCCCCATTAGCGGTTTGTGGTCCGTTATGATTTGAAAAGTCCGCCCATATAAGTATTCGTGGAAGCGTTTTACTCCAGCGACAATTGCTAGAGCTTCCCTGTCCAATTGGCTGTAATTCCGCTCGGTTTTTGATAGAGTCCTAGAGTAATATGCGACGGGTGCTTCTCTGCCATCAGGTAGTTGGTGGCTCAGGATGGCACCTACTCCATATGGTGAGGCATCGCAGGTCACTGTTAATGGCAGAGTGTTACTAAATTGGATGAGGACGTTTGTTGATGTTAGCAAGCTTTTAATATTTAATTAATCCTAAGAATGCTTGTAGTTCGGTTTTATTTCTTGGTTCAGGAGCATCTTTGATTGCTTTAACTTTTTTGTCTGTGGGGTGGATACCCTCTCCGTCTATTGAGTAGCCCAGGAATTCGACGCTGTTCTTAATTAAACAGCACTTTTCTCTTTTTACCTTGAGGCCAGATTCCCTAAACTTAGTTAATACTTCTTTGAGTCTGTTCCTTAATTGAGTTTCATCTCTGGCCGAGATTAGGACGTCGTCAAAATAGGGAACGACTCCTTGTATGCCATTTAGAAGGCGTTCCATCAGACTCTGGAAGACGCCAGGGGCCACGCTTACTCCAAATTGGAGCCGGTGACATTTGAATGTTTCTGGGTCCACTGGGAGTTGTTGATAGGCTTGTGCCAAGTCGAGTTTGGCGAAAACTTTGCCTTTTCCCAGGGAATGAAGCAAATGCTGGACTACTGGCACCGGGTATGCGCTTGGTTGTAATGCGTGGTTCAGTGTAGCCTTATAGTCACCACAGATTCTGATGGACCCGTCAGGTTTAATGGGTGTGACAATAGGCGTTTCCCACTTGGCATGGTCCACAGGTTCTAACATCCCTTGGGCTATTAATTTGTCCAGCTGTTCCTCTATTTTTGCCTTTAGTGCAAAAGGAACTCGCCTGGCTTTTATTCTTTGTGGGGCTATTTGGGGGTTTAGATTGAAAGAAATGGGATTTCCCCGATACTTGCCAAGTGAGCCGTCAAAAACGTCCTGGAATTCTCGGATGAGGTCGTCTTCCCAGCTGGTTGTAGTCACTCGATCGACCCCGGTCATCCCGATGCCCAATGGTGCGAACCATTCGATGCCCAGGAGGCTTGGTCTGTCTTGGTCGACTATGGTCAGCGGAAGCACCTTGACGTGATGTTTGTAGGCGACTCGGAATTGTCCCATGCCTACCACAAGGATTTGGTTTCCCTGATAGTCCTTGAGAGTTAGGTGCTGCTTCTTCAATTCTTTGGGTTTGATACCTGGGACTAGCTGTTTTATTGTGTCCCACGATACCATGGAGAGGAAGGACCCCGAGTCCACTTCCATCTTGCAGTGTTTTCCTTCGATTTTCACGATGACTTTAATTTTTTTTCCACTTTCCGTCTGAGCACTCTGTATAATGACAGTTTGGTGTGTATTGGCTCGCTTCTCTTGTTGCCACTTTCTCTCGGCTCGTTTAGGCTTGGCTCGTGTTGGGGAATTTCTGCGTCTCGTCGGGCTGTAGTATTTTTTGTTCCTGCAGACCTTCTCGATGTGCCCTCGTTTTTTGCAATGCCGGCAGATGGCATCGAGAAATCTGCATTCGGCTCGGGGATGGTTTCCTCCGCAGCCAGCGCATTCCCGCCAATTTCTCCTTTCGCGCTCTTTTTTGTTCGTGAGCAAACGGTGGACCTCGTCGTCCTCTTCGCTCAATTCAATTGTTTCGCCCGACTCTTCGAAGTGGGTTGTGGTGGCAGGGTGCTTTCTGTCTTTGTTTGGTGTTTCTTCGCTGTGTGTGTTCATCTTTTTAATGGCTACAGCAGATTTTTTCGCGGCTTCAGCGGCTGTGGCTTCCGCGATGGCTTCGGTAACGGTGATGTTGGGCTTGTTGAGCAATTTACTCTGTGCGGTCGAGTCTCTCAGGCCCAGCACCACGCGATCCCTCATTGCCTCGTCTATGTTCAAAAATTCACACTCACCCCCTATTTGTCTGAGGGCAGCGATGAAATCGGCGACGGTCTCTCCCTCTCTCTGGTCTCTGCGGTAAAATTCGTGTCGCTTTATTAAGTTAGACACCATCGGAGCGTAGTGTGCTTTGAGGAGTCTTTGCAATTCTGTCCACGTTAGTTATTTAACGTCCCGGGGCTTCGCAAGGGCCTTTGCCATCTTAAAAACTGTTGGCCCGCAGTGCGTCAGGAACACAGCTCTCTTGCGTTGCTCTGAAATGCCTTCCATTTCATTGCTCTCCAAATACATTTGGAAGCGATCAGCATAGGAATCCCAATCCTCTTCGTTGGGATTGAAGGGTGCGGGCTTCAAAAATTTCCTCAATGTAGGCTCTTTATAAAAAATATCTAAGACTGTACAAAATTTTCATGGTGTACTTTGTTTTCTGACATAGACCTTTTCCTTCTTGGCTTTTTGTATGGAGGAAGGCTAACACACTACTTTGGTAAGAATTGTGATGATTTGAAATCTATTGGAAGGTGAACATATATTATTATTTCTAGTGGCATGAGTACTGCTTAGTTTTTTTTCCACATCCCTACAGAACCCTAAATATGTGATATCCATCATCTACCTTCCCTGATCTAGTTCTCCTAGGAAATGCTGGAATTATCTGTGGAGATTCTCAATCATCCACATCATGGTTGTCCCAAAGGTGTTTTTGAAAAAGGCAACTGGACTTTTCTCTTTTCTTTTTCCTCCCTGAAAACGTTTTGCTTCTCACTCAAGAAGCTTCTGTTTTTTGGGATGTCACAGAATTGTGTTACTTCAGTGATATTATTGCTGTGGGCCTTCATAGCCCATATTTTTTTGGGCATCACTTGTCAAGTTTTTGTGATTTGCAGTTGAATTTGGTTCCTGCTGAGAGAGGGACTGTTGGATAATAACACTATTAATGCATAACTTGAACAGAATCTAATTATAATGCAATTTGCATCTGATTTCTACCATTCTCCCATATAATTTAAGTTATTTAGGAAATTATTACCTTGCTTAATATTTAAACATCACCAAATGGACATAGTTTAGAAATGGCTATGGGTTGGTTGCTTTGTTTGTCTGTCCACCTTTTCTCTTGTACCTGAGCCTGACGCCTATTCTCGTCTTAGTTCCTTAAAAGGAAAGATAAGGAAAGGTTATATCCTGATAGACTACAAAACCCACCATAGAAATAATTAAAAAGATGAAGCATGACTTTTGTAACCAAATATCCTGCTTTGTGGTGACCCCCCATCTAGGCTCAAGGTCTCTAGATACTCAATAGGAGCTTTTTAATTATTTTTCTCTGTTTGATGTTGCTAAGTATAACGAATGGGTTTCAAAGGGACTATTGCAGAATCCTTGATGCGTATCAATTCAGTGCTGTTAGTCACAGCAATTTCTAGCAGGATTGTACCCTGAGATTTGTTCACACAGATCTGAAGTCCAGAAACATCAGTTTGTTAAAAGGCCAAGTCTCTGTCAGACAAATTATGCCTCCCTAACACAGCGATATATTCCTCTGGCAGCAGTGAAACACAAGAATCCTTGTACTGTCCTTTTGCATTGGCCTTGCATGGAACTTTTAAGCTTTAGGCCACCTTATTGCTGTAATCTGATAATAAATTCAGGGGACACTCAGCATAGATCTGAGCACCGTTTTCTTCCTTTAGTCAGCTGGCCATATCAACTTTAAGGATTTTGCATTCCACATCTGTAAAGACTGAGGAAGATGCCCTGGATGGAGAAATCCAAGAATCATTACCTAGGTAAAAAGGGGTGAAACATGTTTTTTTAGTCCAGAACAATGAGATAACATTTGGAACTCACTCAGGATGAAGCCTCCCTAGGTTACTGAAGCATAAGAAGGAAGTGGAAATCAAGCACAATCAGGCTCACAAGATTTTTAATATTTTAGCCAATCTTAATACAAGTAATGTTAGCTCTCCAATGGAATTGATTTCCTGTTCTGGTCTCAGTAGTGGAGTAACAATGCTCCAGGTTTCAGATCCGCGGGTGACAGTATAGTTCTAACTCTATCTATCTATCTATCTATCTATCTATCTATCTATCTATCTATCTATCTATCTATCTATCTATTTATTGCTTACAAGGTAATAGGTAAAAGTATAAACATGAGTAAGAGGAAATAGGTACGAATAAATGGGTACAATAGGACAGCGACAGTAGGCACAATGGTACACTTATGCACGCCCCTTACAGACCTCTTAGGAATGGAGTGAGGTCAGTAATGGATAGTTTGAGGATAAAGGAATGAGGATTAGAGGATGTAACAACAGAGTCTATGGTAGAAGTTGATGAAATTGACAAACCCCATGGAACAGGGGTCTCCTCAGCCAGCAAAATTCTGGGAGTTGAAGTCCACAAGTCTTAAAGTTGCCAAGGTTGGAGGGCTCTGCCATAGAAGGAGTTGGTTGCTACGCTCTGTTATTTTCAGCACAAGGAAGAGAAAGCTTCCAAGTGCTTTGCTATCCTCCAAAGCCCCTGAAGGCAGGACAAGAAGCAATGGATGGAAACTAATCAAGGACCTAGAACTAAGGAGAAATGTCCTGATAGTTAGAACAATTAATCAGTGGAACGACCTGCCTCCAGAAGTTGTGAATGTTCCAACTCTGGATGTTTTTGAGAAGAAATTGGACAACTCTTTGTCTGAAATAGTATAGGTTTCCTGCCTGAGCAAAGGGTTGGACTAGAAGATCTCCAATGTCCCTTTGAACTCTGTTATTCTGCTCTGTTCAGCATTGGTAGGAAAAAGTCTGTACAGATAATCCTCTACTTAAAACCACAATTAGGACTCGAATAGCTATTGCTAAGAAAAGTAGTTATTCAGTGAGTCTGATCTTATGACTTTTCTTACCACCGTTGATAAGTGAATCACTGCAGTTGTTCATTGAGTCGTGCAGTCAATAAGCATGTTTGGCTTCCCACGTTGGCTTTGCTGGTTGGCAGCCCGCTGGGACGGTTGCGAATGGCAATCTAATGACTTCGAGGCACAGTAATTGTGATAAATACATCTTGCTTGCCGAATGCCTGAACTTTGATCACATTACCACGTGGATGCTGTGACTGTCATAAACGTGAGAACTAATTGTAAGTCACTTTTTCAGTGCTATTGTAACTTCAAACAGTTGCTAAATCAATGGCTGTAATTTGTTTTGACAGAATGAAGTCATACCTATGTGGGTAATGTTCTTTTGTCTCTAACTAGGAATTAAACTGGCCATGAAGGATAGATAGAAACAAATATGTGTGCAATGGAGTTTTTTATAGGTAGTTTAAAAATTCCAGATCTCCCCTAATATTTAATTTGCAGTTTCTGTTCAAACAGGAAGCCTTAGCAAGAAGCTTTCTAAGTTACATAGGAGAAGTCCAGGGCCTCATGTTGTGGTGGGAAGGAAATAGCAAAAGCACTTAGACTTATATACGGTTTCACAGTGCTTTACAGCCCTCTCTAAGCGGTTTACAGAGTCAGCCTATTGCTCCCAGCAATTTGGGTCCTCATTTGACCATCCTCAGAAGGACGGAAGGGTGAGTCAACCTTAAGCCTGGTGAGATCCAAACTGCCAAATTGCAGGCAGATGGCAGGCAGCAGAAGTAGCCTGCAGTACTGCACTGTAACCACTGCACCACCACAGCTCATCAAGTTGTCAAATTATCAAGGATTTACTTTTTCCAATGCAGGTGATTGCAAGAGGGGTCAAAAAAAGGCAAGATGGTGGCCAGAACTGCATGAACAAAAAACAGACTTTTTAAAAAAAAATTGTGCAAATAAAAATACTTGAAAGATGTTTTACTACACACCATGAACTTTTCCTCCAACATTCATAGGAAATGGATCAATCATAAAGGATAGTAAGGAGCACTTTGGTAAAGAATGTCTATTAAATTCATTTTCACCTCAGATGTATGTTAATTAATTTTCAGTCTTGGCAGATTCCTGAATACCAACTCCTTCATTTGAACGTACTAAGACAGAGTAGAATTTGTACAGTGAATTGTCTGCTTGGTGATCTAGTTGATCCTTCACCTCTCCTGATATATAGAGTGAAATTTAAGAAATCTATAGCTGAAATTGGATTCTCTGTTTCATAATTGATGCCTTTGGAAATACGGCCATAGTTTTTATTTTTGATTTTATGGTCTTGAATGGCTCATTCATAACAGGTATTGACCCAAAGTAATATAATTATAGGAACATTTGGAGAAATTATTCTCCATGAATTATGTTATGAAGTGATTTCAACATTTGCATTTTAAATGTTCAAAAAAATCATTAAGACACAATATCTTTAGACGTGTTTATTTTGAGAGAAAGGACTGCTAAAACACATAGATCTATATTTAAGTATGATTTTCATCCTTTTAATTTAAAGAGTACAGATGAACGCACAAAAGAAAAAAAAATGAGCTATGAAAGAACATATAAATGTGAAACGAAATGGAAACAGATTGTCCATCTCTATGGTGATGTAAATATTCTATAAGATTTCAGCAACGAACTATAATTTCATTAAGATACAACCCGCTCTGCTAAAAATTGGGGAAAGGAGTAGCATTTTCTATGAGGAGTGGAGTTTTTTTTTAACAAAAATACAGTGGGTACTTCACTCATTGTGTAGGAGACTGCAGTTCTTCTCTTAGAGGGGAAAAAAAAGTTTTTTTTTTTTTTCAAAAGGTTACTTCCACTTCAAACTCATCACCAGTCAGGAGATAGAAATAATAAGAAGAGAGGTTAAAGCTATGTTTATCATTGGAATTATGAAAAGAGACTGTGCTGGTAAAATTACACTTCGAGGCAGATAAGGGACAAAAAAAATAATAATGCAAAGCCCAGATAATCAGAGGGGAGAAATTGTTTGGAAAAAAAAAAGAGTAATGGTGAAAAAGGTTTAGGTATGACAGAACAAATTAGATGCAAACTTCTTCTGAGGCATAGATAAAGGAGAAAAGGAGGTAATTGTCCTCTTCATCGCTTCTGGTCAGATTGGATGTAAAATACTGTGTTTGGCCTGGGCTTCTCAAAAGATGTCAACAAATTGGAGGGATTTCAGATGCAAAGCAGAGGAATTATGAACGGTCTTCAGGAAATCATTAGCAGAAAAAAAATATTGAGGGAACTAAATGTGACAAGATAACTTTCTAAAAAATCAAGCTTTATACACACACACACACAAACATACCGAACAAGGAAGGGAGAAGGAGGAGGATTTTGTGTTATGAAAGGCAACATTAAGAGAACGAACAGCATCGCATTGAGATGGGAGAACTTCAGCACAGGCAGGAGATAAGGACAATTTCCGTTTTTTTTTTTTTTTCAAAATTTCCACTACCGGTTTTCCAGAACTGGTCAGAATCTGCTGAATACCCACCTCTGCAGTGATGGAGAGACCTAGAATTTGCCAGACTCACAATACTTTCAACCAGCAGGTGAGAGCAGTGGTGGGATTCAAATATTTTTACTACCAGTTCTGTAGGTGTGGCTTGGTGGGCATGGCGGGGGAAGGATAGTGCAAAATCCCATTCCTTCCCCACCCCACTAACCTGCTTTTCAGCTCCGTTCTCCTGTTCAGGGCAACCAAAGAAGACCCAGCCAATCAGCTGGGACTCGAGAGGCAGAGAATAGATGGGGGCGGAGTCAGTCAGGGGTAGGATTTGCCAATTCTCCGAACTACTCAAAATTTCTGCTACTGGTTCTCCAGAACTGGTCAGAACCTGCTGAATATACCACCTATGGGTGAGAGATACCAGCAGCTGTACTCCAACAACTAAAAGACAAGTTCCCAACTCAGGCACTTATTCTGCCTTTCTTTTTCTTTTCTTTTTTTGGAGACCCTCTCAAAAAAAGAAGAGGGATCTTATCTTGATATACTAATCACCTCCAGAATGATTGGGGTCCAAGGCTGGCTGGCAGAACCAAGTCTTCAGGCCTTTATGGAAAGCCAGGATGGCCAATGCAGATCTACCTCGGGGATATCATATTCCAAAAGGCAGGGGCCACAGCAGAGAAGGCTCTTCTCTTGGATCTCACCTGCCAGAATTCCTTGGCCGATGGGGTCCACGGAATGCTCTCTCTGCCAGCACAGGTTGCTGATCCCAAAATAATCATTGGATGTAGGCAGAAACATGTGGAATAATACTCCTTCAGACCCCATGCTCTCCAGTCCTGAAAGTAAATACCAGAACCTTGAGGCGGGATGACTGGAAATCTATAGACTTGAGGTGGAATCAAAAACAAACCAGAATCCTATGACAACCCTAAAAGAAATGACTCTGATTTCTTCATATTGCTCAATTCTAGTAAATCAGCTCTCTTGTGATATTTTATACCAACTGAAGTCCCAAACTGGCAGTCCCATGTATTACACTGTGCAGTAATCTAAGTGGGCCAAGGATTATTCTATTAAGGCCATCATTTAGTACCATAGCTGGCCCAGTTGCCTAAGGTTGTGAAAAGCATCTATATTTCATAAAGAACCTCTCACTTCAAAATGAGCTGGGCATGCTTTCCATTCCCTTATTCTGTTTGTTGGTGTGTGGATAGTACTTTTATTCCTGATAGATTGCATTCAGAACCTTAGCCTTGATCCCAGTTAGTAAAAAGTGATCTTAGATCCTGCGTACAAATGCAGGAAAGTCTAAATTGTTTTGTAATACAATGGGATGTTTCAGTACACTGGATCCTCCCTTGGTGGCCTGAGATTGCCCTTAAGTTGTTGTGTATCAACAGAATGAAAAGGCTGACCTTCTGAGTTGCATGCATTTGTTTTGATCCAAAAAGGGAACACATGAATCCATGTTTATCAGAATGTACATTTAAAAAAGGAAAAAAAGAAAAGAAATTGATAAGGAGACTGGCAAAGGTTTAAAAGAGAAAGAGAAACAGCCTCATTAATGGAAGCCATTTATTCATATTATGACTCACTTATAGTTCCAGTCCAGAGCAGCTTCTGACCAGTTCTGTAGAACTGCTAGCGGAAATGTTGAGTAGTTTGGAAAACCGGTGGTAACTTTTCCCCAGGAGTGGTGAGGAATAGAGACTTTACAGTATCCTCCTGGCATGCTCACCAAGCCACAACCACCAAGCCATGCCATGCCCATCAAGCCATGCCCACAGAACCAGTAGTAAAAATTTTTGAATCCCAGCTCTGTTCCAGTACTAATATGCTACACAGCATACAGGTAATCCTTGACTCACAGCCATTCATTTAGTAACTGAAAAACTTATGATGACCCATTTTCCACACTTATATGACCATTGCAACTTCTCCATGGTCATGTGATCAAAATTCGGGCTTTTTGCAGTCAGCATAGATTCATGATGGTTGAAGTCATATGATAACCATTTGTGACCTTCTTAACTGGCGTCAAACAAGCAAAATCAGTGGGAGAAGTCAGATTCGCCTAATAACTGCATGATTCATTGAATGACTGCGCAATTCCCTTAATAATTGGGGCAAAGAAAAGTTGTCAAATGGGACACAACTCACTAAACAACTACCTTGCTTCGTGCTCAGTTGGGATTGTAAGGCCAAGACTACCTGTAGTAATTTTAATCTCCAAATAATAACAGTGTTGACTCTCCAATCATTTAAGAAATGCTTAATCATCCTTCTGAGAGGATGTGACAATGTTGTGGGTTGCTGTGTACACAGACGTTTTCCTACAATGGACCTCAAACTGCTAACCACATGTAGTGTGATGACCCGGAATGTAACACAAATGTAACAAAATCTAAAATGTAAATAAATGTCCTTTAATGCCTCCAACTTGGCCCACTGTTTAATAATTCTCAGTTGGAGATAAAACGTCCCCAAAAATAGTCTTCAAAAGAAAGCAATACAGTCCGAACTTAATGAGCAGATAGAGGTGAAATTAAAAAAACAAACTACAATGATGAAATTTCCACAACCAACCAGGATAAGTAATTACCAAATTCAAGGCAATAACAAGGCACAGTCTCTTGGAAGGACACCAACCAAGATAACTTAAGCCCAAAATAACACACGCTTTGCTTCTGGCAACTCTGTGTTGTAATTGTCTCTCTTATCTACTAGTCTCCCCAGCTGCAACCAATGAGGAGGATCATGGCCGCTTCCTCTCTCATAAGCCAAGTGGTTTCCTTCTCTATTCCTCCCTGCATGTCCTAGGATGAAGAGAGGATGGGCTTGGTTCTTCATCTGACTGCCCAGCTGACCTCTGCCCTTCCCCAGCCTCCTCCACAACCTCTGGAGTGACACCTCTACTCTCTGTCAGCTGTTCCTCCTCTCTCTCAGAGTCCAACTCTATCAAGGGCATGACATGCAGCACACTGTTGCTTGATTATTTATGAATTAACTAAACAATTTATTCTAACTAAACAATGGCTTAGGTTTGGAAAAAACAGAACCACGCATTTTGCTTACCCTCATGGGTTGTCCTAAATGGAAAACCCATCGTATGTTTCCTTTCCCCTCCCCCACATGGAGACCTCCAAGACTGTTTTCCCCCAAAACCTGCTTATCCATTCATTATGCTCCTCAGACAGGCAGTAATGTTTTAGCTTTCTGGCTTATAATTACACAAATACAGGCAGCTGAATTAGCTCAGGTCAACAGAACAATTCGGAGCTCAGTCTGTTTGTGGGTGAGTAGCGGAGGGGACAGCTAGGGAAGAGAAAGCTTTTCCTAAATTCATCAGTGGCTCTGAAGCTATAATTTGTGGTTTCAAAGTGTTTGCTGGTGGTCTTCGGAGAAGAAGGAATAACCTCTGTTCCTTGCTTTTTGCTCACATTGTAAAGATGCAGAGCTGGCTGTCGAAGGATGATGCCCAAGGATGGGCTGCTGGTTCAAAGGCAGTCGGGAGAGCCCTTAGCTAGGATTCAATTCAGAGAATTGTGCAATTCAGAGAACCTCCAAATCCTGCTCCTGGCTGGCTCTGCCTACCCCACCCCTCCCCTCCCAGGAGTCCCCAAGCAGCCTGTTTTGGATGCAGGTAAGTGCAAGGCATGATAGGAGGGGAGGACAAAAAACGGGCCTTCCAGAAGTTCAGAAAGGCAAGAAACGGGCCTAGTTCTGGCTTCCAGAGAGCCTCCAGAGCCCGGGGAGGCCATTTTCATCTTTCCAGAGGCTCGAGGAAAGCCTCCAGAGCCTGGGGAGGGCAAAAATGCCCCTCTCCCATGGTGGTGCAGGAGGCCAACTAGGCCACACCCACCATGGCCACGCCCATGCAGCAACTGGGCAGAGGACCCATTGGTAAAGTTTTTGAAGCCCACTCCTGATGATGCTGGTATTGAATTTCAAAGTTTTCCTGCAATTTTTGCATATTTTACAATGTCATGTTAATGCCCAGTGAGAATAGTAAGTGGCAGAACTCTTTAGAGCTCTATCTTTGAATGAAAGAGATTATGAGAGTCCTTTACATATTTTGGTCTTCAACTTTCAGACTGATTGAGATTAGGGATTTGATATTTTACATATCTTAAAGCCATGATTTTGGGGGGATGCTGGTGGCTCGTGCGCCCATTACTTTTATCCCCTTATTATTTCACATCAAGATTTTTTTTAAGATGAAGTACAACTCTATAGTAGGGACACGGTGGCTCAGTGACTAAGACGCTGAGCTTGTTAATTAGAAAGGTCGGCAGTTCGGCGGTTCAAATCCCGAGCACTGCATTATGGACTGAGCTCCCATTACTTGTCCCAGCCTCTGCCAACCTAGCAGTTCAAAAGCATGTAAAAATGTAAATAGAAAAATAGGGGCCATTTTGGTGGGAAGGTAACAGTGTTCTGTGTGCTTCAGCATGTAGTCATTCCAGCCACAGGGCCACGGAGATGTCTGTGGACAGCGCTGGCTCTTTGGCTTTGTAACGGAGATGAGCACCAACCTCTAGAGCCGGAAACAACTAGCACATATATGCGAGGGGAACTTTACCTTTAGAATAGAATAGAATAGAATAGAATAGAATAGAATAGAATAGAATAGAATAGAATAGAATAGAATTTTTTATTGGCCAAGTGTGACTGGACACACAAGGAATTTGTCTCAGTGCATATGCTCTCAGTGTACATAAAAGAAAAGATTCACTTGTCAAGAATCATTTACAACTCTACAAATCCAGTTGCAAGTAATAGAACAGATCAATAAGGCAGCTTTGGCCCAGGAGTTGGGTCGAAAAGAGAGCCAATTTGGTTTCGTGGCTAAGGCACCAGTTTAGAAAAAGGGATAGGGTAGAATGCTGTGGTATCCAATGCGTCTTTATTTATTGGATTGTAAGCTGCTGAAAATCATGGAAAAGTGAGATGGGCAGCTATATAAATCAAACAAATCAATAAAAATGCATTTTAATGAAAGAGTTGTGCTGATATTTGGATTCAAAGTTTGATTAATTGTTTGCACAGAGACATTAGCAGCTCCTATGGGGATCATCTTAAAAGCAGCTCCTTTTGCTCCCTCTGGAATAGACAGCTGCTGTCTTCAGCTAATATTTGATCCAGGGAGAAGGGATACTTGTTTCAAGGTATTCCTAAATGTTGTTAGCTAAATACAGCATTCTTTAAACCACAGTTCAGCTTTCAAAAATGCACAGCTCTTTTTTAATACTGCTTTTCCGGAACTGATGTATCTTTCAACAAAATCAAAACAATTGATAAAATGAAATTGATACATTTGATTTTTAAAGAGATGCTTATTCTAGAAAAGTGAGTTTTGATTATTCCGAACATGCTTTTCCAAAAGGCAGCTGCATTTTTTTCCCCATTGAAAATGTTTAACTTCTCATCCAAAAAGCTTCACTTCAGTTCAGAACTGAAAAAGTTCCTGAATAAGAAATGAAACATTTCCAAAGGGTTAAAAAAAAATCCAGAGAAAGGCCAGTTGCCTTTTGAAAAAAAAAAAAAAAACACCTTTGGGACAACCATGACTTGGATGAACTGAGAATCTCCACGAGTCTCGATTATGGTTAGTTTAAATAAGTAGGAAGTAGGAGCAGAGTGGGCATAAGCTTTCCCTGCTGATGCATGCATACTATTGAAATAATTACAACTTTCCCCAAAATCATTTCGGGAAAAGAAATATGAATTTGGTCGATGGGGAGTCAAGAAAGAAAAAAAACATCCACAGCTAGTAAAACTTCATTGTTGAATGACATGACTTTAGAAGATGACAGGTGTGTGTGTGTGTATAGAGAATAGATTAAGCAAAGCTTCATCAAGATTAACAAAGGAAGATTATTGACCTTGGCAGGAAAGAGCAGAAACCTGTTTTATCTTTAACTTGAGAAGAGGGATGTTCTGTAGTTGGTGGGAAAACTCTCCTAGAATAAGAATAACAACTTCCTGTTGGATTATTTCTTGATGTCTTGAGAGGGGCTCTGGTTATGAGAAATATTATTGCCATTCCAATGAAAATCCTTTTCTCCTTTGAATTGAGAAGGTAAGGATCCCTGGAATGGTGTAAACCAAGTACAGGCTTGGGTTATATCTATCTATATCTATATCTATCTATAGCAAATTATATATATATTGGTGGTATGCAATACATTGTCTCCCTCCATTTTGCTTTTCAAAAAATCATGATTTGATGTATGTTCCAGTAGCATTCATGAGCGTGAGATTCACGATAACAAAAAGTAAATGATTCCAACAGTTGGTGAGTTTAATTATGCTATATGTATTCATACATCTATATGTATAAACATATGTGTGTGTGTGTATATATATGTGTGTGTGCATAACACGCACGTGCACACATACACATGTTAAACTCATAAATCTGTTGATAGAAACATGAAGGTATGAAGGTTGAAATGCAAGTAACATGAGTACAGAACATGGAATACAGAACACAGAATAATTAAAACACAGGAATTTTTAATTCATTAATGTTTTAATTTTAATTAAATTTAATTTTAATTAATTAATTAATTAATTAATTAATTTTAATGAATAGAGAATAATTAAAACATGGAAATGTTTTAATTAAAGCATGAGAACGAATGTCTTCAAGGGGGAAAATTAGGAGTGAGGGAAGAGAAAGAAAAATAGAGGAAGCCCTGCTTAAATGTGTAATTTATTTCTGATTTTCACTTTCATTTATCAATGGCATTCCTCCTTTCATTGAACATTTTGTATTTTTAGAAACTAATAAATTACTTTTACAATAATGAAATATAAATAATACAGCAGCAACAAAAATATAATAATGGTTTTGCGGTAGAGCTCTCCCTTTCCTAATGATAGTAACTAAAATAAACTAAATATATTGTTGTCAAAACAATCCTTATTCCGTCTTAAAGAAGGAACAAATCTATGAATTCTTAAATGTTAAAATTATTAATTTGTATTAATAATAAATGATGAGTTCTAACAAATTATCACTAAAGTCTTATAAATAATACATCCTAATAAATTCTTCTTCCTTCTTAATAAATGGAATCATCTACTCCAGCTGGTCTCAGATGTTCCTAGAAGCTGAGCAGGGTAGACTTTGGTTAATATTTGGATGGGGGATTTTCAGGATTGTAGACTATATTGAAACCTCAGAAGCAAGAAAGAAGATTGCTTGCATAATTGCCACCAAAAATATTAAACAAGAACCAAGCTTAACTCAAAGGCATTGCTTCTTTGGTATTTCAAGGGAATTGTGGTTTTTGTCAATTGCTCTCTTAGAAAACTTTGATCAATGTTAGAAATTTAACATTAAATATTAACGAGAGACACTTGAGAATAAAGGGTGAATGAATTGGTTGCTCTTACTTTAAATACTTAATCTGGGTTAATATGTTTGTAGTTCCCAGAAACAAAAGGAAGCCAAGATTAAAATCCTAGTTTAGAGGATAGGCAAGCATAAGAATGTTGAGCCTGCTGTTTTATTGTAACATGAGACCCCCCCCAAATCTTCTGAATTTTGTCAAGGAAGAACTAAATGTTTAAAAGAGTTTTGTATGTGCCTCGAGTCAAATTTGCAGAACATCTTTATTTTATTTTGCCATCATTAAGGTTATGGAGGGAATTATGTATGTCTAGTCTAACTAAGAGAAGGGCTAGGGGTGATATAATAGCAGTCTTTCAGTAACTTAGGGGCTGTCTTAGAGAAGAGAGGGTCTACCTATTCTCCAAAGCACCCCAGCAGGAAAAAGAAATAACAGGTAGAAAAGATAATTAAAGAGAGATCCAACCTAGAACTAAGGAGAAATTTCCTGACAGTGAGAACAATAAATCAGTGGAATGGCTTCACTCCAGAAGTTGTGGGTTGCTGGGAGGTTTTCAAGAAGAGACTAGAGAGGCATTTGTCCAAAATGGTACAGGAGGATCGCTTGCCATGGGCAGATGCTGGACTAGAAGATCTCCAAGATCCCTTCCAACCCTATTTTTCTATGTTCTATAAAATGGTATATGAAAAGAAGTTTGTATTATAGAAATATGAAACCCCTCCAAAAAAGCTTACAGGTTTCTGTATGAAGCTATTTTAAAAAATTACAAGTTAAAGCAGAAATGGGATAAAAGTGTCCCGAACTGGAAAAATATGAAACTCAAAGCAGAGGTGGGTATTCAGCAGGTTCTGACCAGTTCTGGAGAACCGGTAGCAGAAATTTTGAGTAGTTCGGAGAATCAGCAAATACGACCTCTGACTGACCCCGCCTCCATCTATCCTCTGCCTCCCATTGAGTCCCAGCTGATTGGCTGGCTCTTCTTTGGTTGCCCTGCATAGGAGAATGGATCTGGAAAGCAGGTTAGTGGGGTGGGAAGGAAATGGGATTTTGCAGTAACTTTCCCCCAGGAGTGGGGAGAGAATGGGAATTTTACAGTATCTTTCCTCTGCCATGCTGACCAAGTCACGCCCACCAAACCAAGCCACATCCACAGAACCAGTAGTAAAAGTTTTTGAATCCCACCAATGAACCCAACCCTAGTTGGGCTATTAAAACAAGGATTCTTACAGCAACTTTAAGGTTTAATATATGTTGTGCTGCAGTTTTGTTTTGTTTTTTAAGAAAAACAGCATCACCTCAGTTATGCACAAAGACCATAGAAAGACAATTATAATCCACCAACAAAACAGACAGTTTAAGAGATGCTAACAGGAAGAAACTAAAAGAAAATTTGCAAAAGAGAGAGAGAGAGAGAGAGAGAGAGAGAGAGAGAGAGAGAGAGAGAGAAGGAGAAGGAGAAGGAGCAAAGCAGGACAGCACAGGGGGAGGGAAGCAACGTTTGAAATATCGGAAGGTGTGAAGAATTATGGTCTCATCATGAAAAACCAGAAAGTGGCAATTAAGAGTCAAATCCATTAAAACTGGTGAGAATATGCTTGGTGGCTTTAATGAGAGTCACATCTCACCGTTATTGGAGGGGAGGATGCTTTTCATTTGGCCTGGCATTTGCAAGCATCATTATGACCATCTAAGTATCAGGAACTTTGTGTTTAAAATAATTATTTAAAAAAAATATAGAAGAGTGATATGGGACTGGGGTAAGGAAGAGAATAAATTAGAAATATCTAAATGAGCTGAATTATGCAGAAAAAAAATGAATAGCTGGTGGAATTGTCAAGGAGGTCTACAGGAAATGGTCAGAAAATCAGGGTGGTAGCTGCAAATGTTCAATCAAAGTGTGACATGGGGGAAAAAATGTAGATCTGATGTAGGAGAGGCGTAAAAAGATCTGGGTGGCAATGTTAAGTGAGTCATCAGCCTAGAATTGATATGTTACCACAGTCTTCAGCTGAACACCTCTTGAATTCAGTTAATCTTTACCTGATGCCAGTTTAGTATTGGACCTTAGTTGACTAGATTCTGTTGCAAAGGTTTGAGCAATAAAACTTCTTAACTGCCACTTATGATCCCGATTCTTTATGCCTGACAGTTTCAGTCAGTCCAGCATGGCTACCATGTTAACATGTTTTTTAATCATATCCTGTGGCCATCTGTGTGCGTTTGTGTGTGACTGCAAGTGTGCACATGGCCTGGGTATGTTGAGATGGGAAAAGTTTTGAAGACACCAAAACAGAACTGGGCATTTGGCATCTGAGTGTTTCATTTTCAAGAACCGTTATCCTGATACTAAGCTCTGCATAAAAGAAAAGAAAACAAACTGGATATAGATTATTGTTCAGCAAAAAGGAAAAAAAATCTGTTAAGGTTGACCATTAAACACTGTAGAGAAGCAAACAATTAAAGGTAATCCATAACCTTATTATTGGAAAACTAGTGAACATCAACAGTTCTCATTTGGAGAACTCATTTCTCTTTGTGTTTGTGTCTATAAACACAGAGACATACACACAAACACCGACATGCTATACATATAAATGTTTCTTTTCCCAATTTTTTTCTCATTTGATCCTGTAACCTTGTTTTATTGTTGCTAGAAAGCCTTTGTTTTCTGTATTTCCCCCCCTTCACCCATCCCATCATCCCAACTGGTTCCTTGAAGTAAATGCTCATTTATTTCCAAATAATAATTAACCAAGCCAAGGACAGGTCTTCCTTCCTTCTTTTTTTTTTGCCAATGTACATGCAAATGTGTTTTTGTATGTTTCTAAGAGTTGCTACATATGACCTTCTTTTCCCTTCCAGGAAGTTGATGGCAATAAAGTGATGTCTTCATTTGCCCCACACAACTCATCTACCTCCCCCTCGAAGGCCGACGAAGGTGGGCGTCAAAGTGGAGAATCATTTTCCAGCACGACACTTGGAACTCCTGAACGGCGTAAAGGAAGCCTAGCAGATGTGGTAGATACCCTCAAACAGAGGAAGATGGAGGAGATGATCAAGAATGAGCCTGAAGGTAAGGAGAAATGTTGACTTTGCTACTCTGATCAACTGGACTCCCTATTTTCAGGAAAATGAATCTTCTTATGCCTGTGGTTTTTCCCTTCATATATTACACATAAAGAGGACACCACGATTGATAATATCCAGCTATCCAGGGTGTAGATGGACAAAAACTTCCTGTTTTTCCTACAGTGTGTGCCAGGCATTCTGTAGCTGGCATCTTTCTTCTACTGATTGTGGAGATCAGGCTACAAATGGTTCTGAAATTGTTTCCTGTGTAAGGAGATATTTTCTTCCTCAGTTCCGGGCATGCTTAGCTTCTGAGAACACTTGTGCCTATCAGATTCTGCCAAGGTTTCCTTAGTTTTGGGCAAAAGTCCATCTTTCCCTTCTCTTTTTCTTTCCTTTTATCTCCCACAGTCTCAACTCATCTTGAAATATGACCAGAAAACTCGTGACCAGCAATTTCCTTTGCTA
This sequence comes from Laticauda colubrina, assembly GCA_015471245.1. Classification (NCBI taxonomy): domain Eukaryota; kingdom Metazoa; phylum Chordata; class Lepidosauria; order Squamata; family Elapidae; genus Laticauda; species Laticauda colubrina. The sequence continues at coordinate 9,477,228 of BLBF01000055.1, read as the reverse complement.
TAGGCCCTATAAATGATGGGAATTCAATAATATCAGGATTGTTGAACATATTGTGTATGTTACAATGACAATCAGAAGTTGTTGTGAGTCTTGGGAGCATGTTTCTCCTTTCTCTTCCTTCCTTCTGCATAGTCGTAGAAAGATAGCTAAGTTTCAGTTTCCATTATTGATTATCTGAGGCAGAATGAGTTCTCCAAACCAGAAATTATGGTGACTGTTGGCTGAATTAAGCCCGCTTAACTTCTGTGGTTTAAACCTGAGATGCTTCAAGGAAAGCATGAAAGGTGACCCTATATGGTCCGTGTTTCGATATCACAATAGACTGAGATTTAATTGAAACTTTCAAATTTTTCTTCTTGTCTGAACCAGAAGAGGAAGTAGAGATGGAAGGTTTTCTGCAGCTCATTCTTATAACACCAAACCATTATTTGATTTGATATGCAAATTAACCCATAATCTGAAACAGAGGGAGATAACAAGATGCCTTCCAGAGATTTGGGGAATCAACTTCCATCAGCCACAGCCAACATGGTCCGACTTAAGAATTTGTAAGCTCTGTCATCCCAAACATTTGGAAGACACTAAAATGCCTTTTAAATTTGCCTTTCAATTCTTGCATCAAAACAAATCTATCTGTAGTCTTTATACATTACTCCCACCATTCCTTATGATATTAAAATATTTTGTTATACTTATGTTTATTATGTAAGGTGAAGCATCCATGTCAGTGGTGGGATTCAAAAATTTTACTACTGGTTCTGTGGGCGTGGCTTGGTGGGCGTGGTAGAGTAAGGATACTGCAAAATCCCCATTCCTTCCCCACACCATTAACCTGTTTTCCATCTCCGTTCTCCTGGGCAGGGCAACCAAAGAAGACTCAGCCGATCAGCTGGGACTCAATGGGAGGCAGAGAATATTTGGTGGTGGGGCCAGTCAGAGGTGGCATTTGCCCGTTCTTCGAACTATTCAAAATTTCTTCTACAAGTTCTCCAGAACTGGTCAGAATTTGCTGAATACCACCCCTGATCCATGTTCTTATTGCGATTTTAAAGATTAGCCAAAATAGACCTCTGAAGATATATTGCACTGACACTCACCAAGCAGCTTCATTGGGAAGTGAACTCTACCCTTAATGCTGGCCATCCCCATGCATGTCTTAGAGTAGATTAGCAATTTAAAATTATCCTAAATTAATAGATATTATTTGCCCTTTTGCCAAAGCAAAATGTAGTAGGGGTTTCTCTCTCCATCAAAGAACTGCCTGAAGCAATTGCACTCTGGAGATATTCCTTAGAATGAAGTGCAGTGATGTTGAATCCAGAAGAAGGGTGACCTAGTAGGAAGGTTTTAACTGGTAATCAGGTTTGGGCATTTGGAGTGTTCTTTCCCTGCTATTTTTTGATTCCAGGGACTTCATATCCTTCCCTCTAAGAACTAATAAAATGCTTCCCTTTGAGGATGTCCAAAATGTTGAAATGCTAGAATAGAGCTGGGTATTATTTTAATGGGTGGAACTGCATTTAACATTTGGGATGGTAGGAGCAGAGTGGATGAACCTTGTCTCTCATATGAGTAGGTTAAAGATTTTCCTCAGTTCTGGGAAGTGGAAATAGTTTTGCTGTTGTATGTATATTTTTTAACTCATGAAGAATATTGTTCTGCAGTTCCTTTGTGGCTGTGGGTCTCCCTTTCTCAAAACGTTGGGAAAGTAGGCCACTGAAATTAGCAGCATTACTGGAGCAAGATTTGGGGTTCACAATTCTGTTCAGATCTTTGATTAATACTTTTACTGCCCTAAAATAAGATCCAGTGTGGTGCACTACTAAAGTGGTAGATTAAGTTTGAGGAGGTCCAAGAAAATTCATTACATGACTTTGGGGCTGCCACTCCCCTACCAAACTTCAACCTAGCTCACAGGAGTTTTCAATTTATGACCTTTGCAGATCTCCATGGTCACCTGATTTACATTTGGATGGTTGACAACTGACTCACATTTCTGACGGTTGCAATGTCCTGGAGTCATGTGATCTCCTTTTGTAACCCTCTGACAAGCAAAGTCAATGGGAAAACCAGATTCACTTAACAGTCATACTTCTAGTTGAAGAACTTCAGTGATTCACTTAATGAATGTGCTCAGAAAAGTAGTAAAATGAGGCAAAATTCATTTAGCAAATTTCTCACTTAGCAACATAAATTTTGGGCTCAATTGTGGTTGTAAGTTGAAGACTATCTATACCAGTGGTGATATTCAGCCGGTTCGCACTGGTTCAAGTGAACTGGTAGCAAGGATTTGGTGTCGGTCACCAAGCCAGTTATAACTTCTGGCCGGCCACGCCCCCAACCCGGTCACCCCTCCGGCCAGTCAGTCTTTATCATGTATGCGCAACATTGTGCGCGTACCTGACATTGCTGACTGCGTTCTTCCCTGCCTAGCCACTTCTTAAGGTATTTTTTTTCCTTCCCAACAATCAGCTGTTCCTATGATCAGCTGTGCTCGGATTCCCACCTGTCTTACTTCTTTGCCCAGGAGGCTTTCCTGAGGCCCAGGAAGGCAAAAAATGGAGGGGGGGCCTTCATGTTTTGCCTTCCTGGACCCAAGGGAAGCTTCCTGGGAGCAAAAACACCACCCAGGAGGCTTACCTGAGGCCCAGAAGGCCCAAAAAATGGAGGGGGGGGTGTGCTGCAAAAAAGCCTCACCCACCTAGTCACATCCACAGAATCAGTATTAACAACATTTGAATCCCACCACTGATCTGTACACTTTAGGGGGGGGGGTAGTATTTGGTTCAGTGGACAGTGTTTGGCTTGGTTCTGCATTGAACAATCCTTGTTTTTCCTTGTAATTTCCCTCTCCTCCCTTTGCCTCCATACATTGGAATGGAAAATGTTTGTACTGATTCATCATTCCCTTCCTTCATTTTCTAGATATTGGCACAAAAGGTAGGCATTTTCAGAGAAGCCAGCATTTTATGGCACAGCAGTGGTAAAAAAAAAGAGTTTAGAGACACCATTGTGCCATTACAATAAATGATGGATGGTGAATTCACTAAAAATAGACCCTGAAATACTTCAGAATTCTTCACACCATTGCTAACACCAGTCCAGCTTCAACCCTTGTAGGGTTTGGCCAGTATCCAAGTGTAGCTGTCAGCTGTGTGGACCATCTAAATTTGTTCAGTGAAAACTAATCACCATGGTGATTGGAGCAGTGGAGATTCCTTCCTGCCCACATCCTCTTGGTTGTTAATGTTGTTCAGATGGACAAGGAAAGAAATCTTGCTCTTAATAATGGAACTTGTTTGAAATAGAGGAGGCTTCAAATGAATCGCCTTTGGGCCTTAGCTGGCTCCATGGATTAGATTTTGATTGAGGAAATAGATGGGGAACTCATCAAATTTGCAGCTGGCAGGAATAGCCAACTCTCCCGAAGATAGGCTCAAGATCCAGATGGCTCTTGACAGACTTGAAGACTGGGCCTCCCTCTCTATCAAAAAGAAAATCAATGTTGAGAGAACACTTAGGTAGGAAAAATCAAAAGAAGGACTAGGGATAACAAAATAGCAATGTTCCAATATCTAAGGGGCTGCCACAAAGAAAAGGGGGTCAACCTATTATCCAAAGCACTGAGGGTAGGACAAGAAGTGGAACAACAACTGATGACCTCCACAATAGAAAGCATCCCCACATATTACATTACAGTGTGATATGTTGGCTTGACAGCTGTAGATAGGAAGACACTACAGAGGGTGGTGAGCACAGCACAAAACATCATGGGCTGTTCCCTGATACCATTAGATGACCTCGCTAGGGCTCGCTGTCTTAGCAGAGTGAGGAAAATCCTCAGGGGCGACTCACATCCTGGTCAGCCCTTCTTCACTCTCCTACCATCGGATAGGAGATAGAGAAGCATAGCCAGCCGCACCAACAGGGTGAAGAACAGTTTCTACCCATGGATTGTCAGGCTTCTGAACGGAAAATAACTTCATGTCAAAGTAATTTGACAGACTTGCAGGACCAGCGCATTGTGCAACAAGGTCGCATAGGATATTAAGATTGGGACTGGGTTAGGGACTTCTGTCCTCACTGTAAGTTGTGTATAGGTGTGGGTGCACAAAGGGAGGCTCAGCCAATTTCATTATACACATGTTGTACTCTGACAATAAAGGTAATAATAATAAGCAATGGATGGAAACCAACTAAGGAGAGAAATGACCTAGAAATAAGGAGAACTGTGACAGTAAGACCAGTCAACCAGTGGAGCAACTTGCCATCAGAAGTGGTAGGTGCTCCACCACTGGAAGCTTTTAAGAAGACACAGGACAGCATTTGTCAGAAAAGATATAGGGTCTCCTGTTTGAGGAGGGGGTTGGACTAGCAGTCCTCCAAGGTCCCTTCCAGTTCGGTTATTCCATTAAGTTGCATTCTGACTGCCACAATTTCTCCATCGCAGCCTATTCATAAATATTTTTTTAAATGAAAATCTGAACCTTTGTTCTACTGCAAACAAAGATGGGTAGCATTTGAAGAAGGATGCTTGCTTGTCTTCCAAAGGAATGGAAAGAGATCTTAAACTGTGCTTAGCTTTCATAATGTCTCCTGTGATGTATCTGCCTAGGCAGCTTCTCAGTATCATAGGGGGCCCTTTTAACTACAGGTTAATAAAAGGAAACACATGCAAGAGAGATTTCCTGTACATGTTCCAATTCAACTTGGCCAGAGCTTTGATATCCAGCCATTAAATGCCAGGCTGAAAATCATGATTTGGGGGATAGAAGAGTAGAAATATTTTGTGGGGGAGGGGAATACCTATGCTAATATTCACTTTCTTTCAATCTTGTTTAGTTCATGCACCAAAGACAAATTCCTTGTGTGTCCAACCACACTTGGCCAATAAAGAATTCCATTCCATTCCATTCTATTCTGTTCTGTTCTGTTCTATTCATTTCTGATTCTATTCTATTCTATTCATTTCTGATTCTATTCTATTTTATTCATTTCTGATTCTATTCTATTCTATTCTGTTCTATCCTCTTCATTTCTATTCATTTCTGATTCATTTCTGATTCTATTCTATTCATTTCTGATTCTATTCTATTTCATTCATTTCTGATTCGATTCTATTCTATTCTATTCTATTCTATTCTATTCTATTCTATTCTATTCTATCCGATTCATTTCTATTTATTTCTGATTCATTTTTGATTCTATTCTATTCATTTCTGATTCTATTCGATTCATTTCTGATTCTATTCTATTCGATTCATTTCTGATTCTATTCTATCCATTTCTGATTCTATTGTGTTCTGTTCTATTCTATTCTATCTAGTGTTCCTTTAGAGACAATTATTCCTTATGCTACTATGGAAATTTATGATGGCCGTGTTCACACAGTATTGTTAACTACAGTTAAGACCAAGGATGGGATTCTACTGATTTGGCCCGGTTTGGCCTAACCGGTAGCTCTGAAGATCATCTGAGAGTGAACTGGTTCACTCCAATGATCAGCTGCTGGGCCCACCCACTCGCCCCGGTTCCATACTGACCTTTATTTCCTGTTTTTGACGCTCAGCTGCATCACGCGGCACAGTGGATTCTCATGCATCAGCTGTTGAAGAGACAGGGAGAGTGTAGGAGTGCAGGAGAAGATCAGGAGGAAAACATCTGTGCACACAAAGCACGCCCACCAAGCCACGCCCACTGAACCGATGGTAAACCAATTTGAATCCCACCACTGGTTGAGACCTAATGTACAATGTGTTGGTCGGTTGTGGTTGCTGTCTTTATCCTGAACTGGCTTGGTTGTGTATCTGTGCGAACTATATGAAACTTAAATCTTTTGGTTAGCTTAGGATCCAGTGTATTCTATGAATGGAAAAAGTGGGTTCAGAAAAAGTCACCAAGGTTTGGATATTGGTCAAATAAAACCGTGATCACATTTTGGTTGTTTGACAACTGGCTCACCTCATGTGACCGCAATTTGCGATGTTTTTGCCAAATCTGGCATTTAGTTCTGGTTTCTGGGGGAGGGGGGATGCCTATTGGGGAAAAAGGATTTACTTAACCACCATGGTGTTTTCTTAATGACCACTATAAAAAAAACCCCAAAAAACGGTAACTTCAAATCCAGTCAATATGACACTTTGACTGACAACTGCCACAACCTATGACTTAAATTCTGGGCTCAATTATGTTTGCACATGAAGGATTACTTGTACCCCATTTTAATTGTGTAATTCGTAAGCTTGAGCAAGCCTATCCCTCTACCCATTCAGAGGGATTATTTTTTGAATGGAATATAGACTCTACCCTTGGGAATCCTTGAATATTTCCCATTACTTTTCATTCCCAGTTGCAAATCAGTGGGAAATTGTGCCGCCATATCTCAGTGGTTTGTTGCTGAATTGCAGCAAAGCAGTGGAAAAGCTCAGAAGCAACAATAAGACGCATTTGGGCCTGCAGGCATCTTAAGAGATTATAACTTGCCTTTCTCTAGAGTCCATCTTCCAAACCATTGTGTCATAAAAGAGATGCTCTTTCAAAAGGGATGCTCTGATAGTACTAACTGCTTGATTTATTTATTTTTTAAAGTCTATGTGTTCTCATTATATCAATTTCTTCTTCTCTATCTACAATGT
>BLBF01000055.1:9454993-9470193 GCA_015471245.1 Laticauda colubrina | reverse complement strand
ATATATATATCAGATATATATGATATATATGATATATTTAGATATAACATTACACTGTATATGAAGGGTCTTCAAACTTGGCAAGTTTAAGACTTGTGGACTTCAACTGCCAGAATTCCTGAGCTAATATGACTGGAGGAGGAATTCTGGGAGTTGAAGTCCATAAGTCTTAAAGCTGTCAAGTTTGAAGACCCCTGTTGTATATAAATGATAATAAATAGAATGATGGGCAAGGGTAACTGAGCTGGACCAGATGTAAACCATCTCTTAGTTATTGTCATAATATAGATGTTTTAAATCAGCGGCTCCCAACTTTTTGGGCACCAGGGGCCGGCTCAATGGAGAGAAGTTTTTCCGTAGACCAGAGGAGACATGGTTTTGCATTCTGCCTGCATTCCACAGATGGGGCTTCGCTCCTTGAATTTGGTAAATACTACTCCTATTCCGTTGTAGAAATTTCATCATTGTAGTTTGTTTGATTTTTATTTTCACCTCTATCTGATCATTAAATTCGGACTGTATTGCTTTCTTTTGAAGACTATTTTTGAGTATGTTTTATCTCCAACTGAGAATTATTGAATAGTGGGGCCAAGTTGGAGGTATTAAAGGACATTTATTTACCTTTTGGATTTTGTTACATTTGTGTTATACTCTGGGTCATCACAAGAGGTATGAAATTTCCTCTGGTCAGAGATTTTAAGGATTTGGGTACAACTCAAACACCCAGGAACCACAGGTTTTTATGTTTTGCTAAAGTTTCCTATGAAAATAGAACTTAAATGAAGCCATGTCTCAGCATCCTTGATGACATGTGGCTATTTGAGAAAACATTAGGTGTGCAGAATTTCATTTTCTTATTTTCTGTTGAAGCTTTAATTGTTGGACCTGCAAATTCGGTCTTCCCATTCATATATCCAAATGCATTAATGCCTTGATTGCAAATGAACTCCCCCCCTGGGACTCCCTGTGGTCCCTGGGACCACAGCTTTGTTTAATGGACATTTGTCTCAACTTTCTCCATCTCCCTTCCCACTCCCAAAAAGGACACATTAAGAAGATGGAAAACTTCTTGTATGTATTTACCCAGAGATGCAGACTTGGCCACGAAGAGGTTTCCTAATTTTGATGCTTCTGAAGATGAACCCCAAGTTCTAGAGTTGATGGAGGAGGAGATAATGAGGAAGAGTTATTGGCAAGGATGGGGGCATGTTTGTAAAAACAGTGTTGAGTGGGAAGCCATCCACACATCAGCAACTCCACTAAGCAAAGGTTGTGGTTCGATGTAAGTACGGGAACAGAGCTTATGCATTATCTCAGCTCCACTAAAACGAACACAAATATAAAGGCACAAACAAAAGACTTCCAACTTTGTGAAAAGATGAGGGAAAGAGGTGTGCATTCATATGTACAGTTGTGGGGGAGCAGGAGAAAGTCAGAGAACATTGGGGCTTTTAAACAAATGCGTGCCATTGAAAATCTTCCCTTCCCTGCAGCCATTGTTCTATTGTCTTTCAAAGGCCATTAAAATGAACAGCAGGTTGCAATGAAAATTTCATTAAGCTCGAATTAAATCATTACGAGGGTGCCATATTCATACATTGGCTCTTTCCCCATTGAGGAAAAAAAAAGAAAGACAGAATAGAAAATGAGGAGGCAGATTTCATCCTACCTCCTCCCACCTCCTCACAGTTCGATAATAAAGGAAGTTGGGAAAAGTAAAGAAAAAGAAAAGATTGCACCTAAGAAGACACAAGTGGTACATGTGCTTTTGGGGTAAAGAGGACCTCAAGATTTTTTTTTTCTTTGAAACAAAATATGGTATGGGGGCTATTGACATTGTAAGATGTTTTGGCCTATTTCCCCCTCCCTTTTGTGGAAAAAGACTAATTAAAAATTCACCCTCCTTTGGGAGGGGAAAAGGAAACAGTTGAAATGGTGTTTTGGAAAGGAGAAAGGCTGGGAGTTTGTGGAGCTAAACTGATGATGAGGGCTTCTCAGATTTACTTCTTCTTGATAAATCAAGATCAAGGGAAGTAGTAATACCACTCTATAAAGCCTTAGTAAGACCACACCTAGAGTACTGCATCCAGTTTTGTTCAGTACATTACAAAAAAGATGTTGAGACTCTAGAAAAAGTACAGAGAAGAACAACCAGGATGATTAGGGGAGTGCAGGCTAAATCATACAATGAACGGTTGCAGGAACTGGGCATGGCTAGTTTAGTAAAGAGAAGGACCAGGGGAAACAGGATAGCAGTCTTCCAATATTTGAGGGGCTGCCCCAGAGAGGAAGGGGGTCAAGCTATTTTCTAAAGCACCTGAAGGCCAGACAAGGAATAATGGATGTAAACTGAACAAGGAGAGATTCAAGCTGGAAATAAGGAGAAACTTTCTGACAGTGAGAACAGTCAACCAATGGAACAGGAATTGCCCTCAGAAGTTGTGGGAACTTCATCACTGGAGGCTTTCAAGAAGAGATTGGACTGCCATTTCTCAGAAATGGTGTAGGATCTCCTGCTTTGGGGGGGTTGGACTAGATGACCTACAGGGTCCCTTCCAACTCTGATTATCTGAATCTGATCTCAAAATCACCAACCCACCCAAGGGGTTTGAAAGGGACAGATTCAGAAAAATGACAGCAAAATGGCAGCCAAAATTCATTTTTTGATTCAAGGTAATCCTCAACTTACTACCAGTTTGGGTTTGCTTAATGATTGTAGCATTTGCTTAACAACTGCCAGAAAAAAGGTTGTAAAATTGGCTTGGCCATGTGACTGACCAGTTTGCTCTAGTGGTTAAAGCACCAGGCTAGAAGCCAGGAGACTATGAATTCTAGTTCCGCCTTAGATACGACAACTAGTTGATGTCAACTCAAAAATATTTCTCTAGTTTTTTAGAATTGCCAGCAAAAAGGGAATGGGGGAAGTAGTGCATTCCTTAAATATTTTCATAGATACTTTCTAGGCGGCTGAAGCTTCTGGTGCGCAAGATTATTACTGGAGAGCATGATTGATGACTCTTGGCTATGGATGTGTCCCATTGGAGAAAATGAATTATGATACTCCCAGGGGGTGAGGGAAAACCAGGGTCAAGGTTGAAATGAATGATGTGTCTCAGAGTCAGCTGCACCCAGGTCGTGCTGGCATGTTCACTCTGAATAAATCTTCTTTAATCTGTCTGAAAAAACTGGCTAGAAACTCATTATTTAAATGGAGGTAGCTACTGGAGCCCTGACAGCTGAGTGATTCTGGGCCAATCACCAGGAGCTGTGAATTCTAGTCCCACTTTAGCATGAAAGCTGGCTGGGTAACTTTGGGCCAATCACCATAGTATAATAGTACAGGAGGAGAGGAGAGTATAAACTTTACATCAAAATATATTTTATGGCATTATTCTATTAGTGGGAAGTCCTGCTATATATATTGAAGCACTTTCCTGAAAGAAACAAAATTAATACCAGAGCTTTGATAAAATTCATTAAAGGAAATAAACGTGATCCTTTACAACATCAATAATTATACATTTAAGATCCCCAGAAATTTTGTTTTTCTTTTCTGGAAAGGAACAACGCCTATCTCTTCAGAAACTTTTCTTTCCTCAATTTGCGAATCTAGCATGAAGCAAAATGCCAACTTACAGCTGCAGTCTTTGAAACAGTGGTTCAGAGAGAAATGAATATGGATTCCAGAACATTTGTTCATAATTTGCTTCTCTTTAATACCTACCTGTGGATAAATATTTTATGATGAGAGAGAGAAAAACTGTGAAGGCCCTGAGTGAACCATTTTTGATATCCATCTTTGTCATCTATTTCAACTTAGAATCAGAATACCTAAAATTCTTGTTCTGTAGAGGGAAAAAAATTCCCTGAGGGTGAAAAAGAGTCATACATTAAAAGAATTGTGTTGGATAAGAACACTTGTCCATTGAAATGGGAGCTGCACGTAACCCCCAATGCCATCGAACTTTTTAATCACTTTTTTTTTTGCGGGGGGGGGGGGGGGGGGGGGGTTAGGGAATCAAGAGATCTACCTCTCCCATAAGCCTTCCAAAGGAGATCATTAATGGACACGACAAGAGAACAGCCTTTGAAATTGCTCTTCTCTGTTTTCCTTTTTTTTTTTTTCCTTTCTAAAGCTCATTTGATACACAGGAGATGAAGGGAAAAAAGGAGGAAGGGAAAAAAGTGATCAGAACCGGAGGAAAAGCCTTAGGATCGTTTAATTGGCTAAGATTTGAGTCTTATTTGTTTGCTTCCTCACCAGAGTCTTTGACAACATCTACACTAGAAAGACTTTCTAATGTGTTTTGACTGAAGGGCAAGCAAGGGTACTTTGCAGTAAGAGCTTTTAAAGTTTTATTGTCCTCACAATCTACCCACCTGCCCACTGCTGGAAAGTTGTATTCAGTGCTTTATGGAAACATGCTCTTCACTGTGTGTGTGTGTGTTCCACACTAAGATGCATCTTGTAATATATGCCATTATGCCATATATGGACACACCTATCAGACATGAAAGACCAGGATCACGAATGAAGATCCAATTAAAATGATGGATGACTAAACAACTTATGCCCAGGTTTCTTCTCAATTAATGGTTGGCACCTGCTAGGAAAAAGTCAGTGCAATTTAAGGGAGATGGGACTTCGTTCACTTGTGGCTCTATAGGGATTCTAGGCTGCTCCCTCTTTTAACTCCACCTCCAGATTCTGCCACTCTTTCTCCGACAGCACGTCTTTCAAAAACCCTGCCATACTGAATTATTTGCACAAACGTGCAACTTGATAGAGAAGAATTGGAGCAGGGCAGATTTTTTTTTTTTAAAAAAAAAGAAGAATGCAATTTGTGAAACAGGGTTGTGTGAAAGGGAGCTGTGGAGGCAGAAATTGTTATCAAGAATGCTAATGCTATAGCAGGTAGTGCATACTTTTAACATTTTGCCTGCTTCACTTTCCAGCAAAATGTGGAGTTTCTTGCCCCTTTCAAGCATTCTCTCCGCTAAAAGCACCTGCTACTAATTTAATTGTGATTGTAAAAAAAAAAAAAAAATCCTATGAGTGAATTTCCCTACTTTTTGTGATATTTGTTTAGAAGGCTATTCAAATCTGTCTTGATGTATATGAGGGTTACATGATTTTTGAGCATTGTATATAAAACTGTTTTTCAAACTTGGCAACTTTATGTGTGGACTTCAATTCCCAGAATTCCACAGTACTCAAAGGATCACTTACTTGTAGGCTCTGCTTTAAGACAGGGGCGTCCAACCTTGGCAAATTTAAGGCCTGCCACTGCAACAATTTACCATGAAAATTCTGGTCCCAATTGCAGATGTAAGTCATGGATTACCTGTAATCCACATATTTATTTCTTTAGAGAAGAACTAACAATCTCTTGATACTTCTGAATAAGAGACAAATTCTCATCAGTTCAGGTCTCCTTTTGATACCCTGATAAGTGGAAGATCAAAATTTCATCATGAAATTATGAAATAGAGGCAAGCAGTATTATGCTTATGTTCTTCCAGGCAGTAGAATAGTAGCTCAAGCTTCACATCCCAAGATATATCTTTGATGGCATTCAGAAGTAGATGCCAGGGAAGTGGACTACTGGATTTATCTTAGCATCACTCTGGTGGTACAATGACTAGAATGCAGGCAAACTCTGCCCGCTGCCAGCAGTTCGATCATGACCAGCTCAAGGTTGATTCAATCTGTTCTGACCCAAACCTTGTTCCCAGGAAATACCAAATGGAGGTAACAGCAAAACCTTTTAATGATTCTTTACAAATTCTGTTCCTTCCTGTTTAAAAGGCGGTTTCAAACTAATTATCTCTGATAAGAATGAGCCTTGCCAAGGTTGTGCAAGGCTCCAAGAACACTAGATAAAGTTGCCAAGAAATATTTCAAACAAATAATATACTGGACTGAATATACTGAAACTGGATTGAATATATCTATTAAAGAAGAGGATTTTACCTATTAAGGAAGAGGAAAGAAAAGGAAAAAGGAGAAGATATAATGGAGAAACTATTTGTTGATATAAGATTGGACTTACAAGAGTCAAGGTTGGATTTGCAAGATATAAGGGACATGATAAAAATTAAACTTGAAATGTGCAATTATGTACTACAGAAATTAAAATGGTGACTCAGCATACACAAGAACAAAATAAACCAGAGGGGGAGGAGTTCTATAAAGAAGAAGCCAACATTTGAAGGACAAAACAAACAACAATTATTTAAGCATGGGGAAAAAGGAATTAGAATTAAAAAATTGTGGTCTGATGGGATGATAAAAGGGAGAATGGTTCAGAAAATGGATAAAGGGAGAGGGAAAAAGCAGAAAAAGGAAGGGCAAAAGAAAAATCAAAAGAGGGAGAGAGAAAAGTTTAATAACTGGAATGAGAAATGGAGGATAATAAGAATGGGAAAAAAGGGAATTTAGAGAAAGGACCAGAAAACAAAGAGGAATAGGAAACAAACAAGGATGAAAAGAAAGTACATTGTCCAAAGAGTGAGAGATAATAGGTAAAAAAAAAAAAAAAGGATAAGGAAGGAGATTCCACAAGGTAATATGTTGTGATATATAAGAATATATTGAAAATAGTATTTTGTAATGTATAGATGATTCATAAGGTGTTTGAGAAAATATAATGTGGAATCTGAGAAATATATATATGTGTGTGTGTGTGTGTGTGTGTGTGTGTGTGTGTGTTATATACTAGATAGGGAGATTGATATTAAGGTAGAATGAAGGTGATTAGCTCAAATTATTAACCAGAGGTAACAATTATATTTACAGATAAGGATTAATAAAATGACAAATGTGACAGAAAAAAGTAACAGGAGAAATGACAACAGAAATGAGATGAGAATTTTAGATAACATTGTAAAATAAGATATGAGAATATATTAATATAACATGAATTGGAATTAGATAAGATAAGCTTAATATTTAACAATAATAAGGATGATGCAATATGAAACTAAACAAATAAAATGAACAGGTAACTATGGTCATGTTCGTATTGAGATGTGAAACCTGGAACAACACTGCTTGCCAAATAAGATTTTTTTATTTTAAAAAATAAAATAAAAGCAGGGAGAAAATTGAATAATGGAATTACTAGGTATGCTTAACTGATATGGTGGTAGGCATTTGGAGAGAGTTTTGAAAGGTTGAAAATAAGTATTGAAGGATTATGAATTAATGTGAAATATATGCATTGAAAAATATGATTGATATTATTAATTTTGCCTATACTAAAATGTATGATATATTGATGCCACACTACTAATGTATTGTTGTTCATAATCAGATTGAAATAAAAAAAAATGAAAAAAAAGAAACATTTCAAACACAAAAAGTCTCCAAACACCAACTAAGAGAGTCTGAACGTCCACAAGGACGTCCACAACGTCCGGTTTCTCAGCTGGCTTTTGTCTCTTAAGGGAGGGGCCATTACCTTGCAGCCTTGCTCCTGAGTCGCCCATGCTGCTGCAGCTGCTCTTTCCTTTGAGCAGCCCTGTGTGCATGTGCACTGGGCACAGGCTCCTCGGGGACCTCTTCATCACTGCTGCCAGCCTCCACAATCTCCGAAGGCAGCACTCCACTCCCTGATGGTCCTGGCTCCATCCCTGCATCCCACACAGGCCCCTCATCTGAGTCCTCACTCTCCAAGACCTCATCTCTCTGCACCTGCTGCCGGCAAACCACAACAACTGAAAGCATTATGGAGTGGAAGATAAGTGTTATTGTTATTGCTATTAGCAGGGATATCAAACTTGAGTTCATTGAGGGCCATATCGGGGTTGTGCTTGACCTCAGGGGGCTGGGGTGGGTGTGACTGGGGTGGGTGTGGTCAGCTCGACATCACTTTTGTTGGGGGCTCCTGTTGCAGCCCAAGTGTTCTGCCAGAGGAAATGGGCTCCTGAGCTTTGTTTCCAGCTGCGGCAGCCTCCTGCAACCCTCTGCCAGTGAAAACAGAGCCCTCCCGAGCTCCGTTTTCACTGGCAGAGGCACTGGAAGCTGGTCCCTTGCTGTTTCCAAGGTGGACCCATGGGCCAGGCCAAAGCACCTCATGAGCTGGATCTGGCCCACAGGGCCTTGAGTTTGACACCCCTGCTATTAGCATTTGGCACTGTTTATTTGCTCAAAGTATTCAGCATACTATTCTTCAGTGGGAAAACCAGTTTGGTGAAGAGCTTAATACATCAGGTTAGAACCAAGAGCTTACGAATTCTGGTTCTTAGACACCAAGCCAGCTGGATGACCTTGGGCCAGTCTCTTTCTCAGCCCTAGGAAGCAGACAACGGCAAACCGTTTCCATAATCCTGCCAAGAAAACTGCGGGGACATGTCTAAGCAGTTGCCAGGAGTCAAAGGCTGCCTCGAAGCCACAATGATACACACGAAACCCTTCAGTACACCTCTTGTAGGAGAGGGAAAACATTTTTCCAAGCTTCCTTTTGAACTTATGTCAGTAATACCAGGGTCTTCAACCTTGGCAAGTTGAAGACTTGTGGACTTCAACTCCCAGAATTCCTGAGCTAACATGACTGGAGGAGGGAATTCTGGGAGTTGAAGTCCACAAGTCTCAAAGCTGTCAAGTTTGAAGACCCTTGCAGTAATAGATGGGACTTACCTGTCAATAGATGGGACTATGAGCCACATTTTGTGGAGCTTCCTCTTCTGGAAAAACTTTCCCCAACCTATCTCACTCCGTCTTCATATGTATCAGTCCAGGTGAATGTGCTTTTGTAAGAAATCTGAATTGTTTGCAGAGGAATTTTGAAATTGGACTGAGTATTGTAACAATCTGTAACAAAGGTGAACACACTTTATAGTCTACTGTGGTCAAAATCAGGGGTCTCCATTTTTGGCAACTTTAAGCCTGGTCTAAATTACATGAGTTGGCTGGGAGAGCAACACCGAGTGTGATTCTATTTACATAGAAGTTCCTGTTCAAGATTTTAGAATCAGGATTAATTCTCCAATTCTACTGGAAATATCTAAAAAGTACCCTTTCCTTCAGCCTTTTCCACCTAAAGGCCTTTGCCTTTTCTAAAATCCCAGCCCCTAAGGCAATCTCCGTAGGCCCATTTTGCATTGAGTGTCTTCCAAGGTTGCCTTGCGAGCATTGTTGACCCAGCATATTAATGCACCAATATATACCGCAGATGGTACCCGTCTCCCCTCCTCTCCTCTCTGTGGCATTTAGAGGATGGTGTTTATGCAGGAATTAAGAGCCAGCCACCTGATTCCCCACTATCTTGTCCTGCCTGTTTAAAGATTGAGAAGCCCAGTGAATAGGGACTCTCTAATCTGGCTGATGTTCATCCGAGGTCTCTCGCTTGGCACTTGCCTGCAGACGCAAGCCTCTTCTTCTTCCTTCTTCCACCTCAGGCAGTTGTCATGACTGTGCATATTAAAATTAATCAGACCTCCTAGGCCTGGGTAGCTGTTTGTCTTCGACATGACAAAGTGGATATCAAGCGCTTGCCCTAATTAAGAAGCCCTGCCTGGCTTAGCTGCGGTGGGTGCTTGGACTCTTCCGCTCTTAATAGGAGAGGCAGATGGAGGCGGCACGGACAGCACTCCAGTGAGAGGAGGGTGCCCTTCAAAGTTTTCCTTGCCACCTGTGCCCTGCACACTTGGCCTGGAGAGGCTCCTCGGGTTCTCTCTGAGCTGCCCTGTTTGAGGAGGGAACAGACTTCAGGAAATTAAGAGTCCAACAAGTGTGAGCAGTGAGAAGTCAAGGCCAAGAGCTCCAATGAGTTTTTGGCTCGGCTTGTTGGAAGTTGATTAAGCCACAGCAGGTCAGCCAATGCAAATGGCTCCGGAGATGGGTCAGATCCAGTTAGGCTGCTGTGCTCCTTTATCCTATGCCTAACTACTTTTAATCTTCCTTGGCATCCTTCAGTCTCAAGAGACAATGGTATCTTGCTCTGAAAAGAGTTCCTAAAACAGAATCTAGTGTGGCTAAAAAGGCCAATTCGAGAGTGGCAATCCCTTCCACACTGTGGACATACACCATCTGCTCCCTGTCCAGTCTCCAGATTTTACTGGTTCCGGGACTGCCTCTTTGCTTCAGCCTGCCAAACAAGGGTCTCTTCTTCGATTGGAGAAGGCCATGCTGCATCTTTAGCCTCCGAGCTGAACAATCAGAGGTCAAGGTTTCTCAGCTGTTGATGTCTGTTCCCAAGGCCTTTAGGCCCCTCTTTGAGATATCCTTATATCACAGCTGTAGTCTCCCTCTCTAGAGTTCTTTCCCTGTACTAATTCCCCATACAGGAAGTCTTTCGGAATCCGACCATCAGCCATCCTCATGACATGCTCAAGCCAGCACAGACATCGCTGTTAACCCAGGGATGGTATTCTACCGGTTCGGCCCGGTTCTATAGAACCGGTAACTTCAAAGAGCAGTTGACACCAAACCGGTTCACTGCAATGATCTTCTGGTCTTCTGCTTCCTCCTCAGCTGCTTTGCGTGGCACAGCTGAGTGTCGTTCATCAGCTGGAGCAGGTGAATGCTTGCCAGATTTGGTAATTTGTAAGTAGTACACATGCGTGTTTGGTGTGCACGCGCACGAAGCGAACCGGTTGTTATGCCAGTAGGATCCCACCCCTGTGTTAACCTAAGAGCAAATGGTTCACACCCTGTAGGGATTTTTGTTTTTTAAATGAGCAACAAAGGCAGGTTCCCACATGCACAACCTACGGATCTCATGCTTGGCTTTGAGGCATTTGGTTACCCAGGGTCTAATAACTATTTGGGGATGGTTTGAGAACGAGGAGCTCACAGTCTGATTTTCTTTCCTTTCCATTTTTAAAGATTGGTTAACATTTCCTGTTCTGTCCTGACTAATTACTAACTCTTTCTCGGTGGCTTTTATACCCCGAGCACCAATTTGGTCTAGTGGTTAAGGCATCAGGTTAGAAAGTGGGAGACAGTGAGTTTTCGTCCTGCCTTGGGCATGAAAGCCAGCTGGGTGACTGTGGGGTAATCACCAGGATGGGAGTTCTAGTCCTGCCTAAGGTATCAAAGCATCCAATCACTCTCTAGCAGCCCAAATCATTTCACCAGGTTATTATTGTAGGGAAAATAGGAGGAAGAATTAGCATTATATTATGTTCTCCACTTTGAGTTATTTGTAAAAAGAAGAAAGGAAGGAAGGAAGGAAGGAAGGAAGGAAGGAAGGAAGGAAGGAAGGAAGGAAGGAAGGAAGGAAGGAAGGAAGGAATTAACCTTGTCAAAAATGGGAAAATGATCATCAGAGAATGATAATTCCCTGAATATTTCAATAACTGATCTTTCCTCAGATCATAAGCAATAAGGAGGGAATGTCTTTGGATGAAAGAACAAAAATGGGAGTAGACTTCATTTTCCTTCTGTTTGGACTTCTTGAGCTCTTCTATTCATTACTTGAAAGGGTGAAGGAACCAAAGCTTTATAACATCTTCAGCAGACAAATCTAAGTGGTTTGTGGTTAGTGGGTGATGTTCTCTTAAACCACTATGTTTGATTTGACCCCTTGGAAAGTACCAAGTTTGTAGTAACTAGAAACTGGTTCACACAATGTTTTGCCTTTGATGACATATTCACACATTCCACTTACCTGAGATTAAATCTTTATGGTGAACCAATTCCCAGGTCATCCTTGACTTACGACCACATTTGAGCTCAAACCTTCTGTTGCTCAATGAGATATTTGTTAACTGAGCTTTGCCCTGTTTTACAACCTCTCTTGCCAGGGTTGTTAAGTGAATCTCTGCAGTTGCTAAGCTAGTAAGACAGTTGTTAAGTGAATCCATTGCTTGGTTGCAAAAGGGAATCACATGACCCCAGGACGCTGCAACTGTTATAAATTTGAGTCAGTTGCCAAACATCTGAATTTTGATCACATAACCATGTAAAATGCTGCAACAGTTGTAAATGTGAAAAATGGTCACAAGCCATTTTTTTCCATGTCATAACTTCAAATGGTCACTAAACGAAGTATTGTATGTTGAGGACTACCTGTCTTCAGTGATCCTTTGTGAGAACAAGGCTTTCACAATCTCAAAGGTGCTTTTTCAAAAGACAGTTGGATGGTTTTGTTTTTTTTTCCTTGAGAAAGAAATGTCATATAAAAGATATGGCTATATGCCTAATTTATTTATTTATTTTGTCTGTGTAGTGTATTTATTTTATTTTTGTTTGTGTAGCGTATATTGGAGGTGGTGACTCTTTGAGAACTGTATGCAATGAAATTTCATTGTAATGGATGCCGATTAGTATACATTTAAAATGACAATTAGGGACAATTAGGTGGCTCAGTGGCTAAGACGATGAGCTTGTCAATCAGAAAGGTCAGCAGTTCGGTGGTTCGAATCCCTAGCACCGCCTAACGGAGTGAGCTCCCGCTCGCTACTTGTCCCAGCTTTTGCCAACCTAGCAGTTCGAAAGCACGAGAAAAAAAAATGCAAGTCGAAAAATAGGGACCCCTTTGGTGGGAAGGGAACAGCATTCCGTGCGCCTTCGGCATTTAATCATGCCAGCCACATGTTTAGTCATGCCAGCCACATGTTTAGTCATGCCAGCCAAATGTCTCTTTGGCTTTGTAACGGAGATGAGCACTTCCCCCTAGAGACGGGAACGAGTAGCACTTATGTGCGAGGGGAACCTGAACCTTTTACCTTTAAGTCTAAGAACAAAACATTTCAATTCTCATCCAAGAGGTTTCATCAGTTATGTGTGTGCATTTGTGTGTGTGTATGTGTGTGTGTTTCTTCATCACAACTCATGAAGCTTCTTGGATGAGAAGCGAAACATTTCGTTCTTCTTCCTCAAGGGGAAAAAAAAAGAAAGAAAGAAAAAAAAATGCCCAGTTGCCTTTTGAAAAAGCACCTCTGAGACAACTATGAATTGGATGGTGGAGAATCTCCACAAACAAGGCTTCCACGGGTAAACAATTCCCTCTTGCTTGCCAATTCCTCCTGTTCAACTGAACAGAGCAGTCAACTTCATTTAAACAATTTCATCTTCAAAACTCATGGAGGACTCTCAGAGGAGATAAATGAGCATATTGTTTTTTTTTAATGTGTGGAAGCCTAGAAATGTGCAGACAAGGTAATTTTTTCGAACAACACCGACTTCTTCAGATTAACATAATTTCTTCTTTGGATTTTGGACAGCTCAGTACAACGTTGTGTCCCCTTCACCCAAAAGCTCAAAGCCTCCTTTAAGATTATCCAGCATTAATTCAAAATTAATGGGGGCATTATAAAGAATCTGGCAGGGATGTCTTGATCTGCTCTTGTCCTGTCTATTTGACTGGCTGCAGTTCTCTAGGATTTCTGACAAGCAGCATTTCCCCCCCCCCCCCATCCATTTATCATGAACTCTCTGACAGGAGATCTAAGGAATCACATTTATCACTAGGATGCAAAGCATGTGCTCTTCCATTAAGCCAGGGGATCATCCGGAGTCTGCTGAAGTTCAGATATGTCTTTTCCTTCTGTAAAACCAATTCAGATTTTCCTCAGGGTAGCAATTGTCCCTAAGAGCAGCCACCTAAGGCCATTTTTTTTTTTTTTTTGCATCTTTGAATTTTGCACTGATTCAGAATAACGCTCTGAGTTGGTTATCTGAAGTCAAATACCTCCAAGGGGTGGGCTTCAAATATTTTAGCAAGGGGTTCTCTGCCCTGTTGCTGGGTGGGCATGGCCATGGCGGGTGTGGCCTACATGGTACCTTCTGCACCATGGCGAGGGGGGGCATTTTTGCCCTCTCTGGGCTCTGGAGGATTTCTTCGAGCCTCCAGAAAGGCCAAAAATAGCCTCTCCGGTGTCAGGGCTCTGGTAGTTACCCCCATTTAAATCATGAGTCTCTAGCCCAGAGGTGGGTATTCAGCAGGTTCTGACCAGTTCTAGAAAACTGGTAGTGGAAATTTTAAGTAGTTCGGAGAACCGGCAAAAACCATCTGTGACTGGAGATTTTACAGTATCCTTCCCCTGCCATGCCCACCAAGCCACAGAACCAGTGGTAAAAAACTTTGAATCCCACATTTTCAAAGCTTATTAGGAATAAACATGCCGGTGCTGCCTGGGTGTAGCCAACTCTTGAGACACATCATTCATTGTCATTCTTATCCCTGGTTTCCCCCCACCCCCTGGGTGTATCATAATTCATATTCTCCAATGGGACACATCCATAGCCAAGAGTCGTCATCATACTCTCGAGTTAGAATTTTGCCTGGCAGAAACTTCCATAGTCTGGAAACTATCTGTGAAAACATTCATGGAATGCAGTTTCAGTTTTGCAAGCTGCGACACTACTGCCCCTTCCCTTTCTGTTGGCAACTCTAAAAGACCAGAGAAATATTTTATGAGTTGACACCTGGGCTCTGGAAGCTCTCTGGAAGTCAGAAACAGGCCCATTTCCAGCCTTCCTAAACTTCCCGGAGGCCCAGTTTTTCACCTTCTCCGAGCCTCTGCATGCCCTGCACTTACCTGCATCCAAAATGGGCTGCATGGGGATCCTGGGAGGGATGGGATAGGGTGGGATGTGCAAGGCCAACCAGGAGTGGGATTTAGGGGGGATTCTCTGAACTGCACAGAAACTTAGCTAGGGGGTCTCCCAAACCCCTGCAAACCCCCAGCAGCCCACCCCTGAATATCTCCTATAAGAAATTTCCATCATCCAAAATTCCTAGTACCTGGATGAATGCAGAATAAAGGAGAATATTTATAGCTCAGGGGTGAAATGAGGGGTTCTTAGTGCTCTCTGAGCCTGGTTGTTTTCTTGCAGACATTTCGTTACCCAACGAGGTAACATCATCAGCTCTGTACTAGAATGTAGATTATATGAATATGAAAGCTAGGTAGGATAAAAGGGCTGTACTACATTGCAGAAGGCATACCTATTGATTTGTCTTCCCATCCCTCCGCCCATCTTGACATTATACAAATATAATAATAAATCCTGCCCATTTATCTTTCTGGCTTCAGTTTAGTGATACAAATACAACATCTGGAGAATCCCAGATTGCATATTTTGGCAACTCCTTCTAGCACTACAGTCTGCTGGATCATGAGGTCCATAAAAAGCAAAAATACAGATTTTGTTGTTTCAATGGCATATGAACCAAAATAACTTCTTCTGAATTTATTTTCCTTCCTTCCTTCCTTCCTTCCTTCCTTCCTTCCTTCCTTCCTTCCTT
>BLBF01000055.1:9423379-9436816 GCA_015471245.1 Laticauda colubrina | reverse complement strand
TATCTATCTATCTATCTATCTATCTATCTATCTATCTATCTATCTATCTATCTATCCATCTATCTATCTATTTCTACCTACCTATCTACCTACCTACCTATCATCTCTCTCTCTCAAAAAAAAATTGTGAAATGATCACAAGAAACTTTTTTCAGTGTTGTTGTAAAATTGAACGGGAACTAAATGAACTGTCGTAAGTTGAGGACTACCTGTATTCAGATTTTTCTTTCCCAGGTTCAGTATTTCAAGGTGTGTTTTTTTTCTTTCAAAGTGAGCATCTTTATCCTGGACTTCGGGTGAGAAGTTAGCTCCATTGCATAGCCAATATTTAGGTGATCTCATTCAAAGCAGAAATTTGACAGTAGATACCTGACCCACCTTAAAAACATAAAGATTTATGGATATCCATTCTACATAGCTCTCCCTGACTGCAGTGTCTCATGTGATGGTCACCTCACAGCATAGAATAAAAGGGCTGGAAGGGACCTTGGAGGTCTTCTAATCCAACCCTCTGCCCAAGGCAGGAAACCTAATATTAGTGGTAATGAAACTTTTCGGCACTGAGTGCCAAAATGGGAGTGTGTATGGGAGCGCACACAGGAGTGCTGGAAACCAGAAGAGCAGCTCCCTCATGCATGATGCTCACAAGGGTACAGGTAACTGGAAACTCAGCTTCCCTGTGCACACCGGCATGCCAACCACCTGAACTTCCAGTTTCTGATGCACATGTGTGCGCAAAGACCAGCTGGCTGGCAAGCACATGTATGCCAGGGAGCTGCTCTTATGGTTTCTGGTGCTCCTGCATGAAGATCAGCTGCGCAACGCACAATTGCATGCCAGAACCCGGAAGAGCAGTGGGCGACAGCTCGCATGCCCAGAGAGATGGCTCTGCATACCACTTCTGGCACTCATGCCATGGGTTCGCCATCACAGTCTTATATTATCCTGGATAAATGATTGCCCAATGTTTTCATCAAAAACTCCAGAGATTAGTGTGACACATGTACACAGGATCACCTGTGTACATATGTACATATGACCTAGAAACTTCAGTCGATCCAAAGTGTGGTGGCCCAACTGCTAACCCAGGTAGTGGATATATGTGGGATGCAACAAATTTATTATTTGTTATTATGGTAGCCATATTGATGACCAGTTGGGTTGATCAATTGGTCCAGAGTGTAGTATCCCATCTCCCAATCAAGGCAGTGGTGCCATACAACACATGTGTTTTGTAGCCATATTGATGAACAACTTGATTCCATGCCACATTTCAAATGCTGGTTCCCAAATACCTACAAGACTGCCGAAACCTGTTCTTCCCCGCCCTATATGTTCTTGCTGGGAGGATATCTTAAGTGTTCCCATTCCACATCTAAAGAAGGGGACAGGAACCTGATAATGAAACCTCTCTGAGGCTGCTCCCATGCTGGAGAGGGTCCCAACCTCCTGAGGTATGAAACAGACTGGACTTCCTTGTCTTTCATGAATCATGTAAGTCCAGGCTGTTCTGCCAAACATATGCCTTGTAAATCGATTGTCAGTTATTGTCTCCTATTTTAATTGTAGCATCCTCTTGTTTTGTAAATCTTGGAGGTCTAGGGAAAGGAGGGATTTATAAAACCATGTGATAAATAAAATTGGCTGAGAAAAAAAAAAAAAAAACAGCCTGGAGTTTAGGGAAATGAAATCAGCCAGGTTTTTTTTATAGCTATGCATGGGACCTTTTGCGATCAACTGATGGAGAAAAATCACAAAATGCAAAAACTTGCAAGTGTAGGTAGAATGACTGTGGCAAAAGGAAGCAAAGACAATACCAATACCTTGACAGCACCTTGAATGCAATCCTAAAACATCTGGAACACTACCTGAACACTGTTGGCATAGACAAAATCACTAACAGCCAATCGCAAAAGGCAGCTTTGCTTGCATTATCTTACATCTTATGATGATACCTTTATGACCATCAAACAACAATGTCACCCTATCTCAGGTCTAAACATCTGGCTGACTGTGGGACCAACCATAAATAATGATGATGATGATGATGATGATGATGATGATGATGATGAAGGATAGTGGACAGTGGACAGTGGATAGTGGATAATGGAAAACGGATAGTGGATGTGGCAGTGCCGGGAGACAGCAGAATAGAAGAGAAAGAACTGGAGAAGATAACAAACAACAAAGACCTACAGATAGAAATAGAATATGACAAAGGCAAGCAAGGGTAGTACCAATAGTAATAGGCTCCTTGGGTGCAGTCCCGAAACAACTGGAGCATCACTTGAACACCATCAGTGGCATTGTTAAATTTGCTATTGATCAATTGCAGAAGGCAGCTTTACATCCATACAGCTTCCATCCTGCGGCGATATCTGTGACACCATCAAATATCCAGATTTGTCTATCCCAGGTCCTTGGTAAGGACTGACTAGGTAGACAAAAATGCCAAACCCAGTCTGAACATCTGGCTGACTATGCAATGAATAATAATAATGGTGATGATGATAATAATTGTATACTTTATTCATTAAACATGGAACTCAGTTAACTGAACATTTAAAAATGTATCACAAATATTATTAACTGGCACTGATGGTTGATATGGGTTGCTGCCAGCATCCTAGGTATTGACCAAGTATTTTCTTAAAATATACAATGTTCCGAGTAGCACATTTTTTTGCAGTTCTGCTGGTGTTATTGCAGGAAGCTGCAATTTCTTGATGTGCTGTGTAAAATTCTTGGACATGGTGCCAAATGACAATTATTATTATTATTATTATTATTATTGTTGTTGTTACTATACCCAGTTGCCAAGCAATTCACTCAAAGAAAATACAAAACAAATGTTTCCAAAGCCCCTCTTTTATGGAAATAAAGAATAAAGCAAAATACCCCAAGTCTTGCACAGCCCAATACAGAAAACCTTCAAAATCCAGTCTTGGAAGGACTGCTGAGAGTGAAGAAAGCCTCATTGCACAAAACAAAAACAAAACATAAAAACAAAACAAGAAATCATTGTAATTTCACTTCTAATAGTTTGCCAAAAGGGATAATCATATACAGTTTCAGTAGCATCTCAAAGAGAGATATCAAAGGTCTGTGGATGAGTTCCCACATCACACAGAAGCCTAAACACTGTTGTTTTGTTCATGTAACATACTATGTTACTATGTTCCAACAAAATGAATTGTTACCATGACTAAGTCAATGACAGAGTCTCACAAAATGTTCCAATATCCATCCTGCTTTATAAAGGAGAATAAAGGTTGACATGAGGGGTCCTTGATGCTCTCTGAGCTTTCTTGCTTTCTTGCAGATGTTTCATTACCCAAACTAGGTAACATCATCAGTGCTAGTAAGGAGTACAGTTTGCAGTTCCAATATCCTGCCTTATTTTAGCCTACCTTATCATCTTGGGCAACTCCATTTAGACCACTGGTTTGCAACCTTGGCAAGTTTAAAATGTTTGGACTTCAACTTCCAGAATTCTGCTGACTGGGGAATTATGGCAGTTAAAGACAAGACATCTTAGAGTTGCCAATATTTGGAAACACTGATCTAGATATTTGGATCATATTTATTATGAGAAGCTAATGTATGCACTTCCTTAAATTTGATTGACTGAGGAAGGATTTTTAGATATAGGAGTTATCTTCCTTCAATAAATGCATTGTTACATATACCATATGAACTTTGGTCAGCTTTTGAAAATCTGAAAGAATCTATAGCAGTGATGGCAAACCTATGACACGCGTGCTACAGGTGGCACGCAGAGCCATTTGTATAGGCACATGAGCCCCAGACAAACATACCTGCATGGTGTATCTGCATGCTTCCCAGCTGGTTTTTAGCCCATTTGAGGCCTTTTTCGTCCTCCCAGAGGCTTGAGGGAAGCCTCTGCAGCCTTTGGAGGCTGAAAAACAGGCCAAATTTGTCACTTCCGGTACTTCCAGTTTCATCACTTCTGGTAATGAGCCCATTTTTCACTTCCAAAGGCTGCAGAGGCTTCCTTCGAACCACTGGGAGGCCAAAAAAGCCTCAAACAGGCCAAAAATCAGTGGGGAAGCACGTGCAGTTCAGGTAAGGGGGTGGGAGGGTGTTGCGCACACATGCGCGGGGGAGTGGATCGCATTGCATTGTGGGTGCCGGCACACATGCATGCACACTATTGCACACATGCACGCTTTTGCCACGCCACACCAAAAAGGTTCACCATCACTGGTCTGTAGCTACATGATCTCAAGGAAGGCTAAGTTGTTCTCTTAAAACAGGAATATCTTTCCTGTGTTTCTGGTGGATATTTTTTGATGACTATCCAGATTTTCATCAAATGGAGAGAAGACAACATAGAACAAAGAATCATAAGGCTGAAAGGGACCTTGGAGGTCTTCTAGTCCACCCAAGGCAGGACACTTTATAATATTGGAATCAAACCTTCAGGGAAGGAAGGTGTTTTATCTCTTTTTAGCATCAAAGATCATTGGAGAAATAATTAGCCTTTCAAAGATCTTTACTTGGACAAACCTAATAAAAGGCATGTGTCTTTTTTGTCTTTGAAAACAAACAATTTTTGTCTTTGAAAACAAACAATATTTCTACTAACTTAGGGATCTTTACCAAATGCAGGGAGAAAAAAAACATGTGTTTATATGACTTCCATCTTCTTTTTCTGACAAAGCTCCTGTATTTTACCTTGGAGCTGACCTCAATGGGATTAAGGAATCAAAGCTTTTATTCCCATGAATGATAGGAAAGCTTTAGCTGATTAATACATGTTTATCTGGTTGTTGTTAAAGATGCAAAAGCACGGACATTGGGGGAAAATGCCGCTGTACAAGATAGCAGGACAGCCACTTTAGAATCTAGCCAACTGCTAGAAATGATTTTTAAATTTTGAATCAGATCTTAATTAAGGGTAAAAATTGCAGGAATAATCAGAAGTATGTTACAATGCAAATACAGTGTGAAACATGCAATAATTATTAGAGAAAGGTAGTTATTCTAAATGTCCTGCTTCGGCCATGTAGAACACTTCTTCTCTCTTTGGTCCCGTCACCATCCTTCACCTGTTTTGGACAAAAATGGTTTTAGGAAAGAGGAATTGTGCAGTTACCATTGTGAAAGTAATGAATAGGTAACAGGGGACAAAAAGGTCAGTTTCACAGTTCATTATGCGTTCACTTAATTTGTGTTTCCTCAGTTAATATGCAGCCCAGCATCTACCTCTCCACAGATTTTTTTTTTGGAATATTCTGATTTTTTTTTAAATTACAATCCTCCAATGAAAAATAAATGCACAAAGTTATACATCAGAGCGCTCTAGTGTCTAGATACCAGAGGAAGAAATTGGCTTGGATTGTACATGGGCATATACATCACACGAATAATAGCAATAGCACTTAGACTTATATACTGCTTCACAGTGCTTTTACAGCCCTCTCCAAGCGGTTGACAGAGCCAGCCTATGACCCCCAACAATCTGGGTCCTCATTTTACTGACCTCGGAAGGACGGAAGGCTGAGTCAACTTTGAGCCTGGTGAGATTCGAACTGTCAAATTGCAAGCAGCCAGAAGTCAGCAGAAGTAACCTGCAGTACTGCATTCTAACCACCGCGTCACCTCAGTTCCTGTAATACTGTACTATTGCCATGTTACAAGGGGTGGTTCCATCATTGACAAAATCCTGTGAAAGAGTTGATTTGTTGAAAAGAGGCTTCTTCCCTGATCTCCTGATCTACTTTCAGGAAAGACTTTGTGGATGTTGAAGCCATATTGATCTGTTGGGCCCAACCTTATAGTGTTTCCTGTTCTTGTGTAAGAAATATATCCCATTGGCTGTCATACTCCCAGGGGGCAGGGATCTTCGCTAACTTTGTCTGTGTCCCAGGCTTGTTTGAATGCTGGCTGATGTAATCTTCCCAGGTGCCAAGTGGTGAGATGGGTAGAGGGCTAATCCTCCCTTTGTTATGTAGAATAGACTTGGCTCAGGCCTTAATGGCCCATTGACGGGGGTGGGGAGTGGGGATGAGTTTCTGCCTTTTTAATATTTCCTAGGGTATTTCATTTCTCTAGGAGAGGGGTGGGCTTTAACTTCCAATACAACCCAGATTTGAACTTCTGACAACCCCAACTCTCTCCCTCTCACACATGCTGACATGATCACATTTTGGGCACCTGGTCACCACTATATTTAACATCTGTTTGCAGTATCCCATGGTTACTACACAAGCATGATTTACAACATTTGTTTTGCCAGAAATTGGCATTTTGCTTTTTGGCCAAAACCACCCACTGCGGACAACAGATTCACTTATCAACTGCCACATTCTCCTAACAACAGTCATAAAATCAGGTTGGTAATGTTGATGCCTGAACTAACGACTGTTGTGACATTCAGGAAAAATGGGCTGTGCTTTGTTATGATCCTTAGACAATAACTACCTGCATTGCTAGGTGACCCTAGTGATGAGTTATTAACTCTCAGCCTCATCTACCTCACTAGTGACTTTTAACAATTGGGGGGGGGTACTATGACTTGAATCTATGGGAGTAAAGATAGATTAAAAGACTGTATTGACATTATTTCCTTCTTGCAAGCTTCAGCAAGGTCATCAGTCTGATCATCTCTGACTGTGAACATACATTGTATTAATTTCAAAGCCACATTATGCTTACACTAGGGGTGACCTGACAGTGGTGTTCCAATATTTGCCACAAAGAAGAGGGTAGATAGATAGATTAGATAGAGTTGGAAGGGACCTTGTAAGTCATCTAGTCCAATCCCCTGCCCAAAAAGGAGACCCTACACCATTTCTAACAAATGGCAGTCCAATCCCTTTTTGACTGTCTCAAGTGATGGCGCTCCCACAACTTCCGAGGGCAACTTCTGTTCCATGGGTTGATTTTTCTCACTGTCAGAAAGTTTCTCCTTATTTCCAGGTTGAATCTCTCCTTGTTCAGTTTCCATCCATTATTCCTTGCTTGGCCTTCAGGTGCTTTGGAAAATAGCTCGACCCCTTCCTCTCTGTGGCAGCCCCTCAAATATTGGAAGTCTGCTATCATGTCTTCCCTGGTCCTTCTCTTTACTGGACTAGCCATGCCCAGTTCCTTAACTATTCTTCATATATTTTAGTCTCCAGTCCCGAAATCATCCTGGTTGCTCTTCTCTGCACTTTTTCTAGAGCCTCAACATCTTTTTTACAGTGTGGTGACCAAAACCGGGTGCAGTACTCTAGGTGTGCTCTTACCAAGGCTTTATAGAGTGGGTCGACCTATTTTCCAAAGCACCTGAAGGCAGGACAAGAAGCAATGAATGGAAACTAATCAAGGAGAGAAGCAACCTTGAGCAAAGGAGAAATTTCCTGTTAGAACAGTTGATCAGTGGAACAGCTTGCCTTCAGAGGTTGTGGGTGCTCCATCACTGGAGGTTTTTAAGAAGTGGTTGAATAACAATTTGTCTGAAATGTTATAGGGTCACCTGCTTGAGCAGGGGGTTGGATTAGAAGACCTCCAAGATCCCTTCCAACCCTGTTATTCTGTTAGCAAATGAGGACTTTCAGGCAAATCAACAAACATAAATCATCCCATATGTACACATTCGGTAGTATGCAAAATTTACTTTTGGAAGGAATTTTTCTGAGGGACATGTTTTAGCTCAAGTTGCCTTTTTGAATACGTCACATTTTAAATGCAGTATATCAACCCAGGAACCAGCAATTGTTAGCTTTTCAGGCAGCCAGAGAAAGGGAAAGAAAGGGAATGAGAACAGATATAAGCCCATTGCTCTCTATTGAGAAAAATAAAGTGCAAGAAGAGTAGCATTCTTTTAAAATAAATGAAAGAACAGAATAATTAAAACTGATACAAATGAGATGCTTGAAAAATCTCTTATGGAGAGAATGATCTTGTTATTTCCAGGTGTTAGTGGGATTAAACACACATATACCTCTATGGCTGATACTGATTGTATATGTGTGTGTGTGTGTGTGTGTGTGCACGTTTGTACACACACAGACACACACACAGACATATTTGTGACAGAAGACAAAAACTTCAACATCCAATTTCAACCTTGATTGTCAGTGAATACTCTGAAATTGAGACAGATGGCTGTTGATTTAGATCTGTGCGTGGGAGAGAGGAACTTCCACATGTGATTTTTATTTTTTTTTAATATATTTTTTTAACATTTGGTCGTAATTAATTTGTTGTACAAATTAACATTAACTGATCCATTCTTCAGGCATTGTTTGTAATTATCTTCTTTGAGCTTTGAGTTCTCTAAAGATTTTTTTTGTTTAAAAAAAATTGTGGAGAACAAACTGCCTCTTATTTTATCCAAAGAGAGGGAATCTATCATTAGACAAAACAGAGCAACAATTATAGATGCGAACACGATGGAATAAGAACTTTGAAGTAGCAGCTTTTATTTTATTATTTTTTTTCATGATAAATAAAGCAAAGATAACTTGTCGCAGGAAGAGATGGTTTAAAAATGCGGGGAGAAGCATTCAGACCTTTGAACCCAATACAGAAACCTGTAGGAATGCAGCTATGAGAGTTTGAAAGTAAGGTAGTAAAGTGGTATTAAAATGTGTTGAGATATGACAATTCTGTTGAAGTTCAAGGCTCAAGACTGTCTTCATTCTGAATCACATTAGTTGGCTGGTTACTTACTTTGTGAACAAAGATTCTTCAAGGTGATCTGGGTGGATTTTTACACATTGATTTTGTTGAGTCATAATCTGTCATTTTCAACTTAATTTTGGAAACTTTCTTTTCAGAATTCACAGATTCACAACCCATTCTTCACACGGAAACAAAAACGCACACACAAAAACACATATTCTACGATGCTGGCTTTGTACAATACATCAAGTTAAGGGAAAACCTGGTTCACAACTTGCATTAAAACAAAAGTTGATGGCCTACTATTGTATGAAAAGTCAACCTTTGTCAGTTGAGATCGTTTGTGATTTCTATGTTTTCCTTCTATTATTTTATAGGTGGTGCAGTGACTCAGTGGTTAAGATGCTGGGCTTGTCAGCTGGAAAATGGGCAACCCAGATTTGGAACCCGAGCTCCCATCCTTGCCTCAGCTCTGCTAGCAGTTCAAAAGCATGCAATTTTTTGGGGTCTTTTAATGACCCCATAATCCTTTTTATAGGAGTCTGGGCAACTGAATGGAGCTGAGTGTTTTCTTGGCTGGATGCCCTTCCTGTCACCAATGCAGGGTTTGCAGGAGATAATTACTCACTGTGCCCAAAGAGAGAAATATCTGCTGCTACCTAGAATCAAACTCACAGCCTCCTGATCATGAGGCACCTCTAGGCCACTGTACCACCCTTCGAAAGCATGAAAATGTGAGTAGATAAATAGGTACCACTTTGGTGGGAAAGTAATAGCGCTTCATGATGCCATGGTGACCACAGGACCATGGAAATGTCTTCAGACAATGCTGGCTCAGTGGCCTTGAAACAGAGATGAATACCATTCCCTACAATCGACAATGGCTAGTGGAGTAAAATTCACACAGATTCTTTTATCTTCCCTTCCTGGGCATAAGGTTCGAAGCGGTTGTAGAGCAGTGGTCCTCAAACTTGGCAACTTTAAGGCTTGTGGACTTCAACTCCCACAATTCTCTCGCCAGCATAGCTGGTTGGAGAATTCTGGGAGTTGAAGTTCACAAGTCTTAAAGTTGCCCAGCTTGGAGACCTCTGTTGTAGAGTATAATACCACCGTGACACTTCTCAAGAACAGCTCTTCAAGTCAGATACGAGAAGATATTCTCTCTAGAAGTGGGAAGATGCATCAGTAAGGGCAGGAAATGCCATTGTACATCTTAGTCTGTTCCCACGAAAGTCAACTTCAAGGTAAAAAGCATTTTTTTCAAAAATAAATCATTGATAATAATTTTATGTAAATTATAGACTGGCAGTAGGAAAAGCCACTAAAACCAGCATTCCATCTGCACCAGTTCAGGATTATATGGATACTCCTTGACTTACAAACATTTGTTTAATGATAATTCAAAGTTACAGCTAGGGCCAGCTATTGATAAAAGGCCTAAAAATCAAAATAACTTAATACTATACCTGCAATAAAAGAAAAGAAAAATGATTTTAAAAACTCTTTCTTTATACCAATAATTTTAAATTCTTTTATACAAGTGCAGCAAGGGCAGAACTGGAAGAAAATATGGTGTTTTTTACTTTAAATGATATAGTTGCTTGCTTTCCACTGAAATAAACAAGGCTGCAGCTACTATATGGTGCATTTTTCCCTATTGAGAACATTTCATTTTTTAACTTTGGCTGGATCATGCCCTCAGTTAGCAACAATTGTGTTTTCCATGTGCAAATGCTAAGTCATTTATTGTTCAATGTAGAAAATGGTTTTTCTACCATACAGTAGCCATCTGCTCATGCCTTTTAGGCAGGTTTTAAATTCTGGGCAGTGAATGCCTGATGGGGCCTACTCAGAAATCTATGCCATTCAGACTGCTGTTAAAATCAGATTGTTAGAGTTTTGTGTGAGAGTGAAGGTCCTTTTGCCCCCTCTCCATCTCTAAATAGTTTGGTGGGGGAGGAATTGCATGATGATTAACATGACAGAAAGTCAACAACTATATCTAAAGTCCATATTAGCATCTAGATATTGTGTGAGAGGACAAGCGGCCTAGAAAATGGCCAACATCTTTGCTGAGGTTGTCATGTCCCTTTAAGCAGGGTTGGGATTCTACTGGTTGGACTGGTTCGGGCGAACCAGACATTAAATTTTCATCTGGTTTGCGGAACTGGTATTTCAACTGACCAGCTGGCCCCACCCACCCTGCTCACCCCCTCCCAGAAGTCTCCATGCAGCTCATTTTCAGTGTAAGGTCCGCATGGAGGCTCTGGCAGGGGGAAAATGGGCCTTCCGGAAGTCTGGAAATGGGCCTGTTTCTGGTTTCCGGAGAGCCTCCAGAGCCCGGGGAGGCTGCTTTCACCCTCCCAGAGGCCAAGGAAAGGCTTCTGGACCCTTGGGAAGGCAAAAAATGACCCTCCTGGAAGATCCAGTAGGCCATGACTTAACAACTAATGGTCATTTAGTGACCATTCAAAGTTACAACAGCACAAAAGAGACTTATGACCATTCGTCCCACTTACAATTAATGCAGGATCCCTCTGGCCATATGATCAAAATTTGGATGCTTGGCAATTGACTTGTATTTATGATGTTCCCAGTGCTTTGGAGTCATGTAATTGGCTTCTGCAACCTTCTGACAAGCAAAATCAACGAGGAAACCAGATTTACTTAACAACTGTTACTAAGAGTGTTTCACTTAACAACTATGGTCAGAAAGGTTGTAAAATGGAGCAAAATTCACTTAACAAATGTTTCACTTAGAAACAGAAAAATTTGCCTCAATTGTGGTCATAAGTCAAGGACTACCTGTGCTGTTTTCCAGCAGTAGGATTCATAAGAAGTAGTAGTTGGAAGAAAAGTAGGAGGAGGTGCAGCAGGAGTGGGGAATAGTGAAGTAGTCATCAATGAGTAATAGCCTCTGTGCTTGTGTGAGCATTGCCCAGAGACCTATGGGTTTGTGTTGGTTCTCTTGGGTTTTGGACCCCACTGACTTGGCTATACCTCAAAGAACCCATGACATATTGGTATCCAGTGTGTTTGCCATTCTAATAATTTGTAGTTAATTCTTGGGAACAATGAAGAAAACAATCTCTATTTAAAAAAAAACCCTCTAACTTAATTTATTTGCTGCAATGTTTATTTTTCAGAAAATTCAGAGAAGTTATTCTGGGCTGTTTCCATCCAGTCCTTGAGTAAAATTCAAAATGTTGATGTTTGGCCTTCAAAACCTTTTATCATTTGGTATCTTAAACATTTACCTTTTCCAAACTTAATCAGCTGACTAACAGGATTATCCAGGAAAACAATTTCTTATAGTTGATGAAGTTCAATCCTAGGTAGGATCAAACTTCCTAGGTAAGGAGTTTGATACGGTACTAGGTAGCAGCTGATATTTCTCTCTCTGTGCGCCATGATCTGCTGCAAACTCCACATAGGCATCAGGGAGGGCATCTGGCCAGTATACTCTCGAATTATGTTCAGTTGCTCCATCTCCATCCCAATGCAAGGAATTATAGGGTTGCTAAAAGAAAAATAATTGTGCCTCCCCCAACCCCCTGATCCATCCAGAAGGCTACCACAATTGAAAGTAATCAAAAATATTTTAATAGATTAATAGCAGCAATACAGATGTACCACTCCCAAGCCCAACAAGTGAGATCTATGGAAGGAAAGAGGGAATAAATGATTACTACGCAACCCATGACCCATTAGATCATTGTTTTAGAGATATGCTGATGAACAGAATGACCATGGGTAGGCAAAAAGGCAGTTGGAATGGGAGTGAGTTCTGATTTCCTGCTAGCTTTCCCATTGACTGTGTTTGTAGGAAGCTGGCAGGGAGCATTGGAAATGATGATCACATGACAGTGGTTGACTCGCAGTCACAAGTTTGCCAATACAACTGGTATGAAAATCCATGAAATTTCAATCCTATGGGAGCAGTGAATCTGGATTTTGGATGCATTCTTTAAGTTAACCTATTTCAAGTACACGATTCACAAATTGTATCCTTGTGATTCATCATTTCACCCAAATGAAGACTACAAACAGACAGGTGAGTTTTATTTTATTCTATTTTACACACACACACACACAAACACACACACACCATTCCAGTCAGCCAGCTGTGAGTGATATGCAATTCCCCCAAAACATAAGAACACAATACATTTTAAAACAAGCCATACATTGCATATAAAATTTGGTATTGTTTTAGCCCCCCAAAACAATCATTTGGTGGTAGTCTTAACAATTCAGCTCCAGCTAAGTTTTCACCAAATTTCGAAAATCCAGGAGAGTAAATGCTGTTTGATTATTTGGGGAGGGATATTTTTCGGGAGGAGAAGAGGGTGATAAAAAAGCAAGCATCTATGGCCATCTAAAAATGGCAATTTCAAATTGAGGGGACATCATGATGTTTTATGAGGTGTGGTGGCGCAGTGGTTAGTTTGCAGCATTGCAGGCTAATTCTGCCAACTTCCAGCAGTTCGATTCTCACTGGCTCAAGGTTGACTCAGCCTTCCATCCTTCCAAAGTCAGTAAAAAGAGGACCCAGATTGGGGCAATAGGTTGACTTTGTAAACAATTTTGAGTGGTCTGTAAAGCATTATGAAGCAGTATATAAATCTAATTACTACTACTATTGCTATTGCTGCATCTTCCTAGGCATCATAACTTCAAACTATCATTAAATGCCCAGATGTAAGTCAAGATTACCTGGATTGTGACCACATAATAAAGGTACTACCTCAAGGGTTTTCTTTCTTTCTTTCTTTCTTTCTTTCTTTCTTTCTTTCTTTCTTT
>BLBF01000055.1:9403305-9421516 GCA_015471245.1 Laticauda colubrina | reverse complement strand
AGATAGATAGATAGATAGATAGATAGATAGATAGATAGATAGATAGAGACATGAGAAAATTAGACAGATGGTAGATAAATAGATAATAGGTGAGAGAGAGTGGGAGATAGGAAGTTAGAGATAGAAATATAGAGATAAATAATAGATAGAAATAGGGAAATAAATAGAGAGACAGTGGGATGGGGGAGAGAGCGAGATAGGAAGATGGTTTTATACATACATATCTATATCTATCTATATCTATCTATCTATCTATCTTTATTTTCTTAAGTATCTATCTTTCTATCTATCTAAAAGCCAAGTACCACTCACTCATCACAAAATCTCCAGAACCGTAAAGCCTACAAACTTGAAATTTGGCAGGTATGTTCCTCTTGGCTTCTCGGTGCTCACTAAGAAAGGATTTTTCGAAATGACCATCAGGTTTATTACTATTTTTTAATACAGTAATTAACACGCTGTGATGCTAAGGAGTTTTACTTCCCCTCCCCAGCTGAAAAGAAATCTCTTCCAAATGTCAGTTGCCTCACATTTACCGTTACCTCAATTTAAACTGGCAGACATTCCACGACTTCATACAGGAGCGGCCTGGGGCTCCTTACAGTGCTAAATGTCTGTACCTCACCAAAATATCAACACCTTCCACCTATGGAACTGCTTCTGGTTTCAAGGTGGCGGGAGCAATATTCCCTTATGTGTTTCAATCACCGACCACCACTGAGCCAACAGATTGTGAACCAGATTTGTCCTGCGTAGCCCAATCACATAGTATCATCATGAAGGACACATATCCAGCTAGTGTGTGCATGTGTGTGTGTGTGTAAGAGAGAGAGGGGGGGGGAGGGGGTTACTATTCCTTGAATCTATGGGAGGAAAGATGGATCAAAACACTGTATTGACAACATTTCCTTCTTGCAAGCTTCAGCAAGGTCATCAGTCTGATCATCTCTGACTACGAACACACAATGTATTAATTTCAAAGCCACATTATGCTTACACTAGGGGTGACCTGATTCCAATATTTGCCACAAAGAAGAGGGTAGATAGATAGATTAGATAGAGTTGGAAGGGACCTTGTAGGTCATCTAGTCCAATCCCCTGCCCAAAAAGGAGACCCTACACCATTTCTGACAAATGGCAGACCAATCTCGTTTCGCAACTGCCTTGTTTAGCAAGTATTTGTAGCTTCAGAAGTGACAAAAAAGTAACTTGATGACCACTCTTTGTATTTACAATCCTTACAAGTCTGGAAAGCAAAGAAAAACTGAAGTAAGATTGTAAGCACAGTTGCAATTTCACTTAATGACAGTTTCACTTAATCACTGAGTGGCCACTCTCCATTGTATATGAAATGAGGCGAAGGGAGAAATTAAGATTAAATCTTTGCACATGAAATGCTGATTGTTTCTTCTACCTCTTCCTCTCCCTTCCCAGTTTTTTTTTTTTTTTTAGGACTTTATTCCTCTTGTATTTTAATCTTTTCCCCCAAATGCAAAGAATAACCTCAGAAGTTTTGCCTCATCCTCTCTGATGACCCCAAGGAGATTTCCCAGGTCTTTCTTACGGTATCCCTGTTTTAGGGGATCTGCTTAGTATTCATAGTTGGCTTAGATTCTTTCCTCAGAAAAATTCTTCAAAAGGAGAGAGGAAGGATGTTCAACAAATACATAAGATGCACTTGTTTTTTTAAACTAAGATTCACAGTTTTATGCAACGATATGATCTGTGTACATACTGCAGCACAGTTATATAACAGCAGCCTTTTTTCAGATGTTATTATGGGATTTACCACTTAGACAATACAAGCAACAAATGTCTAAAAAGTTAATATTCCCTTCAAATCAAGTTCCACAGAGACTATATAAACATAAGTAATTTTTGTGGCAAACGTAGGTAGTCCTCACTTACCAACCACACTATGGGTCAGCAATTCTTCATGAAGCTGTGCAGCCATAAAGCAGGACACTACATGACACAGCCATCCTTATGACATCAATTCCAGCTGTGGTCATGAATCAAATCACCTGTAGTTGTTAAGAATAAAGTCACACGATTGTGACTTCCAGCTTCTTGCCAGTTTCCCCATTGACTTTGCTTGTCAAAATCCAATTATGAAGTTTGTAGATATGATATTCTGACCGAAGGATGCTGTGCTGATCAAAAATGGACACTCAATAAATGCCAAGTCCCCCAACAACCAGGGAACAGCCATAATTTCAAGGTCATAAATCTCCTTTT
The DNA here is from genome assembly GCA_015471245.1 of Laticauda colubrina. Lineage (NCBI taxonomy): Eukaryota > Metazoa > Chordata > Lepidosauria > Squamata > Elapidae > Laticauda > Laticauda colubrina. Next base: position 9,419,278 of record BLBF01000055.1, on the reverse strand, counting down.
TTCATTTGGTTGCTAAACAAGCAGTCAGCGAGGGCTTACCTGCATGCAGAAATAATTTGCCTTTTTCCTGGAAGCCTCGAATTCTGGAATTTCTTAATAGTCTTCCATCCAAGGACAAACCATGCTCCACCCTGCTTAGCCTTTCAGCCAAAATAAATTTAGCTAGCCATCTATTCCACTGCAATTATACATGCAATTGGGTTGTAATACAGCTTCTAACATAAGCTCTTTTCCTAATGTATGTCAATCTGTGCATTGACAGTTAGAAATCTCAGTTGCTTTTTCTAAAAAGACAGTTTTTTCCCCCTGTCACAAATACTCAGGAATTACACAAGGAAGTAGGTGCATCATTGGTGATGGTCATTAGCTTCAAAATGGCAGGCATGATCAGATGATCAAAGCCCCACCTCTTTTCATATCCTGTCATCAGAGGTGGGTGTTCAGCAGGTTCTGACCAGTTCTGGAGAACTAATAGGGGAAATTTTGAGTAGTTCATAGAACTGGCAAATCCCACCTCTGACTGGCCCCGCCCCCATCTATTCCCTGCCTCCCGAGTCCCAACTGATTGGCTGGGTCTTCTTTGGTTGCCCTGCACAGGAGAATGGAGCTGGAAAGCAGGTTAGTGGGGTGGGGAGGGAATGGGATTTGGCAGTAACCTTCCCCCAGGAGTGGGGAAGGAATGGAGATTTTGCAGTATCCTTCCGCTGCCACGCCCACCAAGCCGCACCCACCAAGCCACACCATGCCCACCAAGCCACACCACACCCACCAAGCCACGCCCACAGAAACAGTAGTAAAAAAAAAAAATTGAACCCCACCACTGCCTGTAATGTAGGTGAGTTACATCAAACAGAGATGGATCTTTGGTTTATTTCTTATTTATTTATCAGCAAAATTTATATGGCTGCCCAACTCATTCACAGTGACTCTGTGTGTTTTACAGAAATAAGCTTTATCGCCGGCACAAAACCCACTCCCTTGTTGACAGGATTCAAGCCAACCATTTGATGAGCTCCACATCATCCTGGGGTCCCCGGGACCATTGGTAGAATCATATCTTCAGGACCTTTCGAAACAGGGTCAAGATGGGGGCCAATCTTTTTTTTTCTGCAGGGATGATGTTCCATGGGGGTGGTGGGGAGCCCCCACAGAGAAGGCCCTTCTTCTTGGATGGAAGATGGAACTCTTTAAGAGCGGGAACCCACCTAACATACCTGCCTCCTGGCTCTGGTGAGGCAGGTAAATGTAACTGGGAAAAGATGGTCCTTCAAATAACCTGGCCACAGGTCATGTTCACCCAGTCATGCCTTCCATTTTGAAACCACTGACCTGACTGTCACTGCAGGTATCCTGAATGAAGGGCTAGAAAAAAATGGGAAATGATGTAATGGTGATCTTGAAAATTTGTCCATCTCTAGCAACATCGTTGTAAAAGACCTTTGACACTGAAATGTAAATTGTACATAGTTCAGTCCGGACATTTGTACTTGAATTTTTGTCATCCAAAATTCTAACCTAAACTTTTCCAATATTTTACCCTCTGGAAGAGCTGGTCCTAAAACACTCAACATTATTTGCTGTGGGAGAATAAAAGAATGACCAAAACAATTTGCAGTTAGTAAGAAGTGCCCAGTATTATTCTTGCCTTTAGAGAATTTGGTGGTTCTATTTGATGTTATTGTTTAAAAAAATGTGAGGTAATCTGTGTAAACAAAATAAAACATCTTATCTCAAGATACTAAAGTCAGAGGGCTATCACACTTGCCTCAGATTATCCATTAAACTAATTGTTTTTGCTTGGTTTTTAAATCTGGTTTTTATCTCTTAATTTAAATTGGTTGTTTTAATGGTTTTTATGTATTTTGATTGTCTTATGTGCATTGCCCAGAGTCACTATGTGAGCCGGGCGGCAATACAAATGTGATTAAATAAATAAATAACTCCTAACCAGAATTAATGTGAGACGAGAGAGGAAGCTTAAGTAGAATTCTTTTTTTTTTTCTTTTCAACCATTTACATTTCCTATTAGAAGTAGTGCATGCATGTGTCGGCCCTGCAGAGTAGATCAGAGTAGGGAACCAAAGTCATGAAGTTGATCTGGGTTAGTACGCAATGAAACATCCCTAGAGCCAGGTGACACCAAAATCCATAGTCACTTACTCTTGTTGATTGATTGGGATGCTGGGATGCAGTCAATAATATGTTGGCTTGCAAGGTAGATGCTAGATTGAAGATGCTAGTTGGCTTGCAATTGTGAAAAAATACTTGTGAACATATCAGGCCCAAGCTACTGACTTAGCACTTAGCATTAAACTGTAAACTGACTTTGACTGCACTTAGCATTTTCAGGGGATACTATAAATGGCATAGGTATGACCAAGAATAGTAATCTAGGCCATGCTTAATCTTAATAAAACGTGCTAAGTGCAAAGCTTGATTGACCAAAGCCAGCATGGGTGTTGATGACCATACAGAAGAATGCAACTTGAAATGTAAAAAGTGCTTGATTATGAATTAATAAATGAAATGTAATGTGTGTGTATGTGCGTGTGCGTGTGCGCACACACACACACACACACACACACACTGTGTTTATGAATAAAATTTCTCTATTTACCCCTCTGAATGGCCTGTGTCTTCCTCAATCTCCAGTCCTCACCCAGAGACCTGAAAGTTTGTGGATTCTGCTCAGTATCTTAGCTATTCCTAGCACTGACCTTTTGGACACAGAGCTTTGATATCATTCCTGTTGAGGCCAATCTCCCAGTTTAGGAGCCATAACCCAAGTGCTCCCATCATATTGGGATGACTTTAGCCTTGACTTTCCACATCCTCTCTACTTCCTCTTTCAAGCTCTGGTACTTTCCCAGCTTCTCCTTCTTCTTCTTGATGCTGCTGTCCCTTGGCAGTGCTATATCTTTCACCACTGCTGTCTTCTGCTCCTTGTCTTCTACTCCAACGTCTGATTGATTGGCCAGTCTCTGCCTGTCTGTCTGGATCTGGTGGTCCCACAAGAACGTAGCCCTGTTCTTCTCCACGACCTTCTGTGGAGTCACCCATTTGGACATGGGAGGATCTAGCCCATACACTGTGCAGATGTTCCTGTCAGCTTCTTGGTTGTGTTGTTCAGCGTATGTTGTTCCTGCCTGCATCTTATACCCTGCCAACATATGTTGGATTGTCTCTGAAACCTCTCTGCATAATTTGCATCTTGGATCCTGTCTAGTGTGAAGACATTTGCTGCTATGGATTTGGTGTTTAGCGCAGTGGTGGGTTTCAAACTAGTTTACCACCTGTTTGGTGAGCGTGACTTGGTGGGCGTACTTTGTGCGCACACCAAACATGCACTTTGCGTAGGCACAGAGGCTTTCTTACTCACCTCCTGCAATCCTGCACTCTCCCTGTCACTTCAGCAGCTGACACGCAACAATCTGCTGTGTCAAGCAAAGCAGCTGTGCTTCAAAAGCAGGACATAAAAGTGAGTATGGGAGCCCTGGCGGGCAGGTGGACCCAACAGCAGCTCCTCAGAAAGAACCGGTTTGGTCCCCACTGATCTTCAGCACTACCAGTATGCCAGAACCGGGCCGAACCAGTAGAATACCACCACTGGTTTAGTGCCAGTTCTTGTGCTACTATGACACACTGAAAAAAGTGACTTATGACCATTTTTCACCTGTGTGGCTGTTGCAGCATCTTTATGGTCACGTGCAGGGGTGGGATTCAACCGGTGTTACTACTGGTTCAGTGACTACGCTTTGCGCATGGGTGTAAAAAAACCTTAAGCTGTACTGCCCGGACAGCTGAAAAGCACAGCACACAGGTGCACAGCGTTTGAAAATCCTCTTTTTTCTTGCTTTTTCAACGTCAGCTTGATTCGGTGTCTGCTGCTCTTCAGAGCTACTGGTTCTATAGAGCCGGGCAGAACCTGTAGCATCCCACCCCGGTCACGTGATCAGAATTCAGACACTTGACAACCTGCTCCTATTTACAATGGTTGCAGTGTCCTGGATCATGCGATCATCTTTAGACCTTCTGACAAGCAAAACCAGTTTCCCTTAACAACCATATTGCTAACTTAACAACTGCAGTGATTCATCTTACAATGGTGGCAAGAAAGGTCGTAAACTAGGGCAAAACTCACTTAACAAATGTCTCATGTAGCAACAGAAATGTGGGGCTCAATTGCAGTCATAAGTCAAGGACTGCCTGTGCAGGAAAAAAATGACTAGCCCATTTGTAGGAGATCCGACAGTAAACGGCAATGGTCATTCGCGAATAGCTGCTTAGACAAAGTTCTATTTCAGATATATAAAGTTTGAGCATAAATCTATTCTTATATATGTACAGTATGTACAGGTAAAAAAAATTAGCATCTAATAGTATGATTGCTTTGATTATTTATGTCCACCGGATGAGAGAATTAGAAAAGAGTGAAAGCTGATTACAAATTCAGAATGTAGGAGAGACCATTTTGGAATAACAGAATAATAGACTTGGAAGGGGCCTTGGAAATCTTCTAGTCCAACCTCCAGCTGAGGTAGGAAACCCTTTCAGACAAATGAGTGTCCAATCTCTTCTTAAAGACCTCCAGTATTGGGGCACCACAACTTCTGCAGGCAAGCCATTTCACTAATTAATTATTTCAACTGTCGGGAAATGTCTCCTTAGTTCTACCTTGTTTCTCCCCTTGATTAGTTACCATGCATTGCTTCTTGTCCTGCCCTCAGGTGCTTTGGAAAATAAGTTGACTCTCCCTCTTCTTTGTGGCGGCCCTTCAGGTATTGGAAGACTGATATCATTTCATTTCCTCATCCTTCTTTTCATTAAATTAGACATACCCAATTTCAGCAACTGGTTTTTGTATGTTTAATCACTCTTGTTTTTTCTGCTCTGCACTCTTTCCAGACTAGTCTCAACATCTTCATTATATCCAGGCAACCAAAACTGGATGCATATTCCAAGTGTGGAGTATAAGCAGTTCAGAAATGTGAAAATAAATACAATAAGTAAATGAGGATCTTGAGAAAGAAAAGACATGGAAGAGGTGGAATAAAGTAAAATGAAAATAGAAAGTGTTTCATAGCCTTGTATGAAAGAATAGTAGAAGACTGATTTCTAAACAGAATGTGTGGAAAGGGGATATAAGAAAGGGAATGTTGAAACTGCTTGGAACAGAATGAAAAAAAATGTACAGATTGTTACCCAATTTTTATACCCAATACTACAGAAATGCCTGGAACTATGGTAATAAGCACAACCAAAAGGAACACTTGGTTGGTGGCATGATGAAAGGAAAGAGGCTTCAGATGACAAAAATACATATAAATGAATTCTTGCAAAAATGATGAGAGAACAGTATTGTATAATGTGCATATAGAGAAAATTATAGTTACAAAAATGTATTCCAAGAGTGCAAGATGTGATTAAGAATAAAAGCAGGCAGGGAAAATGCAGAAGGGTTTTGATGGAAATAAAACATAAATCTGGAAACATGAAAAGTGGGCATCGTTCAAGTTGGAGTTAAAAAAAATCAAATATTGTTTTAGGGTGAAACTAATTGTGAAAGAGGATTTTAGAAATCTGTATGGAATAATAATGTGGTGAAGAGTAGAATTGAAACAAATGCTATGTTAGTACTCAAGACATAAAAATGGTGAAAATGAAGTTATAAAAACTGCTGATAAAGGTGCAGGTAGAGATGATGTAATTGGAGAAATATTAAATTATGAATGTGGGTTTGTTTGTGGAGTGGCTTAGAAAACAGTTCCTATTGTTCCCCTCTTCAAAGAAGAAACAATTGCAAGGCTGAATGTGAAAACAAAAGGAAGATCAATTTGTTCAGAGTGCTGAAAAGGTTTGTTAATTTTGCCTGAGAACTGGCAGAATCCTCATGGAAAAGGCCCCCAAAAGAAACAACATTTCTAAATTGCACTTTAGTTTTGTGCTATAAGGGGTCTGTTTCTTGCTGTTCTGTTGGTCCCATGGAAGAAAATTCCACACATTGGATCATTTAGAGAAGAAATACGATGAGATAAAAAGGCTTAAATTATGAAATATTTTTCATGAATACAGAGTTGAAGATTGGGTAACAAAAACACTGGAATCAAAATGTATACAAGATGAACTTGAGTGCTTCGCTAATTCTTCAATATTGAGCATAAAAGAAGATAAGGGTGCCCTCTTGGTAGTTTAATATATTATAAATATATACTACAAATGGGTAAGGAATGCTTATGGCACTGTCTCTCAACTTCAGAAACTTTAAGATGTTTGGACTTCAAGACCCAGAATTCCCCAGCCATCAAGGATCATTATGCTGTTTGGGGAATTCTGGGAGTTGAAGTCTGCACATCTTAAAATTGCTAAGATGGAGTGATAGTAGCAGTGCATTGATTGGGAATGTGAATATATCTTTACTTAAAACATGTAGATATACTGTGTTTTTGCCTGAGGGCCTGAATGCTTTGTGTTGAATGTTAGATAGATTGAATTCATTCACCGAGGAACATAGATCTGAAAATAAATGTAAGAAACATCAAGGGAGTTGTTTTTGACTGAAATTAGCAATAGCATTTAAACTAATATAGCAATAGTACTAAGACTTATGTATCACTTCATAGTGCTTTACTCTAAGCGGTTTACAGAGTCAGCCTGTTACCCCCAACAGTCTGGGTCTTCATTTTATCCACCTCAGAAGGATGGAAGGTTGAGTCAACCTTGAACCTGGTGAGACTTGAACTGCCAAATTGCAGGCAGCTGGCAGGCAGAAGAAGTAGCTTGCAATACTGCACTTTAACCATTGCGCCACCATGGCTCATAGATTGCAAAAATAGATTGCAAGTTAATACAATAATGGGGAAACTCTATGGGAAGTACCAAAATGTATGTACCTTCACAGAATGTCCCATCCAATGGAAAAAGAGAGAAAGAAATGTTAAGACAATGCAAATAGTGGTAGAAAGGGAGTATGCAGACTTGCACGTACATAGAAAGAAGCAAAAATGGTTGCTTGTGAGAGCCTGCATCTCCCCATTTTGTTTTATGGCAATGAGAGATACGTAGGTCAAGAGAAAAGGTAAAGGCGTCCCCTGTCCAGTCGTGTCCAACTCTAAGGGTCAGTGCTCATCTCCATTTCTTAGCCAAGGGAGCCAATATTGTCCAAAAACACTTAATGTGGCCAGCATGTGGCTAGCATAACTATATGATAAGATGCACAGACTGATGTCACTTTTCCATCAAAGTGGTACCTATTTATCTACTTTTTATCTAGCCATTGTGACACAGTAGTTAGAATGCAGTACTGCAGGCTACTTCTGCTGACTGCCGCCTGCCGGCAGTTCAACTCTCTCTGGATCAAGGTTGACTCAGCCTTCCATCCTTCCAAGGTTGGTAAAATGTGGACCCAGATTATTGGGGGCAATATGTTGACTCTGTAAACCACTTAGAGAGGGCTGTAAAACATTGTGAAGCGGTATATAAGTCTAAATGCTATTGCTACTTGCATTCACATGCTTTCAAATTCCTCAGTTGGCAGGAGCTTGAGCAAGAACGGGAGCTCACCCTGTCACAAGGCACTCCGGTCTCAAACCCGGGCTGCCAGCCTATCAGCTGATTAGCTTACGTCAATTGGATGTGGTGGGAATGGGGTACCTTAGAAGTGTATGTGTAGAACAAGAAAAGTTCAACGAATGGATGCTGATTGGATTGGTACAAAAGAAGTACGTTAAAGGTGGTTTGGTTATAAACAGAGAATGAATGAGAACTGAACTGCAAAACATGTAAATGAAGGTAGAGGCATTCAGCCAAAAGAAAGAAGGGGAATAAAAAGAAAGTCATGGTTGGATAGCGGTGATGAGATCTTCAAAAAGAGACAGGGGAGAAATTGAAAGAATGAAAGGCACATCTTTCACTACAGCTGTGGTGAAAGAAAGGATGGTCTCCAGAATGGAAGGGTATGGAGGGATTATTTCTTTCAGTATAAGCTGTATTTCCTTGTCTTTTTTTGTGTCTCGGTTAATTTCTTTGGCTTACCATTTCTTGTTCCTTTTCTGTACGATGCCAAACATTGTTTGCTCTGAAAGAGACTACTGTATGGGTAGTCTTCCACTTATGACCATAACTGAGCCCAACATTTCTGTTGCTCAGGGAGTTTTGCCCATTTTATGATAACAGATAACAGATCATCAGAGTTGGAAGGCACCTTGTAGGTCATCTAGTCCAATTCCCCGCCCGAGCGGGATAGATTTCTGAGAGATCTCCAATCTCTTCTTGAAAGCCTCTAGTGATGAAGCTCCCACAACTTCCATTGATTGATTGTTCCATTGATTGATTGACTGTTCCACTGGTTGATTGTTCTCACTGTCAGAAAGTTTCTCCTTATTTCCAGGTTGAATCTCTCCTTGTTCAGTTTCCATCCATTGTTCCTTGTCTGGCCATCAGGTGCTTTGGAAAATAGCTTGACCCCTTCTTCTCTGTAGCAGACCCTCAAATATTGGAAGACTGCCATCCTGTCTCCCCTGGTCCTTCTCTTCACTAGTCTAACCATGCCCAGTTCTTGTAAACGTTCTTCATATGTTTCAGTCTCCAGTCCCCTAATCATCCTGGTTGCTCTTTTCTGCACTTTTTCTAGAGACTCAACATCTTTTTTAAAATGTGGTGACCAAAACTGGATGCAGTACTCTAGGTGTGGTCTTTACTAAGACTTTATAGAATGGTATTAGTACCTCACTTGATCTCAATTGTATCCCTCTGTTAATGCAATTTAGGATTGCATTAGCTTTTTTGGCGGCTGTTGCATACTGCTGGCTCATATTTATCTGGTTGTCCACTAAAGCTCCAAGATCCCTCTCACAGTTACTGCTGTTGAGCCTGGTTTCACCCAGTGTATATGTGTCCTTTTCTTGCCACAGTTCTTTGGTGAATCACTACAGGCGTTAAATTAGTAACACAGTTGTTAATTGAATCTGATTTCCCCATTGATTTTGCTTGTCAGAAGGGCACTAAAGGGGATCATATGACCTTGGGGTACTGCAACCATCCTAATAAATACATGATAGTTGCCAAGCATCTTTACTCATGTGACCGCAGGGATGCTCCAATGGTCGTAAGTGTGAAAACCAGTCATAAGTCCTTTGTTCCAGGGCTGTTATAACTTTGAACAGCCACTAAACAAATGGTTATAAGCCAATAACGACCTGTGGTGCAAAGGATATGCATATGTCTATGCACAAACTGTCAATTAAATAAAAGAAATCCATCATATATTTCCACAAAGGCAGAACTCTTGATGGCACAGGTTGATGTCTAAAACTCCTGAAATCCACAAATGTAAATCTTAAATATTTTCTGAGTGCAAAAATCGCATGGATAATAACTGCAATTTTTAGACTGTCAAGAGACGAGAAGAGAGCTCATTGTCTCTGGCTGGCTTGGCTCTCATTTGCCCCACCAAAGAAACCTCAAGCCGGCCACCGTTGCCAGTTCTCTGTCATTCATTAGAGCTGTGGCTAAGAGGGGGACAAGATGATTGTCCCTCTTCCTGCCCACCAGGGTCTTACTGTCCATCCCACCCACCTATGCCAGAGCCCTCCATCTGCTACCATTTCTTAAAAAAGCAGCTTTCAGGCACTTATTTCTGGCAGTTGCGTGTGCGTGTTGTCTGTGCAAATGCAAATAAACAAATAAGACTGTAAACTATCTGCCACAATTCTGCATTAAGTTTTGCTAACATTTTTCTCCCCCTTGTGACCGCAAGAAGGAGGGTTATGTTCCAGAGAGGAGAAGAGAAAGCACAAATAAGATATTGACCTATTCATTTTCTGATTTAAAACACCCAGATCTCCAAATCTCTAGGTCAGAAAGTCTTCCCTAATGGAATGTTATTTTAAGAACCTCTAGATAACATACTTCTCTATTCCTCTGAGGTTAAGATGTTGGCCAGCATGCATTTCTGCTTTTAATATGTACATTTTTTAAAAAAATATGAATTGAAGTTTTTATAAGCGCCATGTTTGCTGAGCTTCATAGCTTTAACCAATCACGGATGATGGAATTACACTTTTACGATGGTAATTTGATTCCTTTCTTGTCCTTTATACTTTGCCTCAATCTGATTAGAAAGGTTTGCTAAATCTGCTTAAGCCAGCTGTTTTCTGAAACTCATGTCCTTTGTTTGGAAGACAGTCTGCTTGCTGATTAATTTCCAGAGACAATAGCAGACAAAAACCTTTGGGTCAGGTAGTTTCAAAGTTTTGTAGGGGTCTATATTTGAGGAGAAAATGATGATCCTTGTGCATAGTGGATATCTGATTGTATCCTTTGGCAGATACCTAAAGAATCTCCTTTGTGTCCCCAAGAAATCATTTTTTAAATTTGCGGTATATACATAGGTTGTCAATCACCCGCTCCCTCTTCCTTTGCTCATATGTGTTTTAATAGCAATAGCACTTATATACTAATTCATGTGCTTAACAGCCCTCTCTAAGCGGTTTACAGAGTCAGCATCTTTCCCCCAAATAATCTGGGTCCTCATTTTACCCACCTCAGAAGGATGGAAGGCTGAGCCAACTTTGGGTCTGATGAGAGTTGAACTGCTGACAGTCGGCAGAATTAGACTGCAATACTACATTCTGACTGCTGTGACACCACAGCTCTTAAAACATAATCTAGTACTAGGTGTAAGCTCTGGAAAACAATTTGTGAAGGCACCTTATGATTGTTATCTGATTTCACACACTGCATTCAATGGAGGATCCATTAACACTCCAAAAAGTCAATATAGTAGTTGAGATTACCATTTGGACTTTTTGGATCTTACCAGATATCACTAGAATTATATCAAACTATAGTTTGTTTGGTTTAGCCTTCAGACATTAGGTAAATCCAGCCATTCTGATCTGTAAACTGTAGCTTGGTTTATCAAACTTGTGTACTCAACCCATTGTAGCACGTGTAATTCCAATTAGTCCTTGACTTGCAATTATCCATTTAGTTAAAATGGCATTCAAAAAAGTGACTTATGAACATTTTTCCCACTTATGATCTTTGCAACATCCCTGTGGTCATGTGATCAACATTTAAGATGTGTAGACTTCAATTCCCAGAACATGAGATGCTGGGGAATTCCGGGAATTGTAGTTTACATGTCTTAAAGTAACCATGATTGAGAAACACTGCTCTAGCTAATGTTTCCAGAATAATCAAAGCAGCCCAGAATCAAATCAAAGCAGCCCAGAATCAAATCGAATTCTATTCTATTCAAATAGAATAGAATAGAATAGAATAGAATAGAATGGAATAGAATAGAATAGAATAGAATAGAATAGAATAGAACAGAAGTCGGAAGGGACTTTGGAGGTCTTGTAGTCCAACCCTTTGCTCAGACAGGAAACCCTACACCATTTCAGACAAATGATTATGCAACCTCTTCTTAAAAACTTCCAGTCGTTGAAGCATTTAGAACTTTTGGAAGCAAGTTGTTCCACTGATTAATTGTTCCAACTGCCAGGAAATTTCTCCTAGGTTGCTTCTCTTTTTGATGAATTTCTATCCATTGCTTCTTCACCTGCTTTCAGGTGCTTTGGAGAATAGCTTGACTCCCTTTTCTTTGTGGAAGCCCCTGAGATGTTGGAAATCTGCTATCTCCCTTAGTCTTTCTTTTCATTAGACTAGACATACCCAGTTCCTGCAACCGTTCATTATATGTTTTAGCCTCCAGACCCCTGATCATCTTTGTTGCTCTTCTCCGCACTCTTTCTAGAGTCACAACATCTTTTTTACATCGCCGCAACCAAAAGTGGATGCAGTATTCCAAGTGTGGCCTTACCAAGGCATTATAAAATGGTATTAAAACTTCACGTGATCTTGATTTTAAACTGAGAAGAATGATTAGAAACTGGAAAGGGTCATTTTGAGCATGAAATAGTTCCACCTAACCTATGAGGAGAGAACAATATAGGTTCATCCCTATTTGATTTAATTTCAACTCACTATCTTTTAAGTTTTGTTTTGTTTTGGTGAAGCTGAGCTGTTATTTTTGCCCTTTTAGATTTGCTATGCTTACTGATGGATGGACACAGTGTTGCAACTGCAACACCTGTATTTTGCTGTGTTCACAGGATTATTGCAAGGTGCTCCACATTCTGCCAGTGTAAAAATATATATAATATATAAATAATACATTTTCATGTTGCACATTCATCTTTTGCTACCATTGGCCGTACTGCTAGATCTCATGGAATCAAAGTTCACCATGGTGTATCATTTTTCACTGTGCTTCAAGTTTAACTATAATCCTTTACCATGAGCCAATGGCTCAGAACATCTTAACTCTAATGCACAGGTAAATAAAACTCGGCATATCCAATTAGCATTAAGATATCTCTTAGGCCTTTTTGCAGCTCTCAGCTGTTGAGATAGAGTCAGTTTCTTGGTAATATATTACAGGACCATTCCCTTTTTTACGGTATATCTATAAACAAAGGGTCATTACCCTCTTAAATTAGTGGAGCAGAGGCTGTTTCAGTGGATAAGTACAAACACCATTGAAAAGGGTTAGTAACATGTTGAAGATTGGATTTTTGAGGATGTGCACATGGATGCAGTTTTTTAGCTAAACATGATTGATAACCCTGGCTATCCCACTTCCTGTCTTTTGAAGTTCTTTTTGCCAAAATAGAGAGCTATGAAATTATGCCAACCCTTCACCAGGCAAAAGTGAGCACAAAAGTATTTGGTTAAAAATGGCTCTGTGCAATCTGAAGAACTTGTAAACAGCATGAATTAATTGTGGCTTTCCAAGAATTTTGGATGAAATGAGTAGTACTTAAAAAAAATTGGTGGACCTTGAGGTTCTGCTAGGTAACACTTTGGGGTTTCCACAATTCCCTTTAATGTGGCTGCTTGCAAGTCCACGACAAAGTATTAAATTACATCCTCCCACCCATGTAGTCTTGCCAGGATTCTGTATTGCTCATCTCTCCAGGAGAATTATTATAGGTTTCAGGGAGGGAGAAATAATTCATACACCTGATTGGGGGAATGTTCAGAGCACCTTCTACATCTTGAAATCCCCAGAACTTTGTACAGGTAGTCTTTGTCTTATAACCATTCGTTTAGTGACTGTTAAAGTTACAACAGCACTGAAAAAAGTGACTTATGATTGTTTTACAGACTTGCATTCCCTTGATCAAAAATTAGACTCTTATCAACTGGCATGTATTAATGATGATTGCAGTGTACTGGAATCTTTATTCTTGTATAACACCAATTTAGTGTTGATGGTTAGTTGATTAGATCCTTGAGAAGAAGCACAATCGATACATCAGCTTAACTGGAACTCGATGTGTGATCCCAATTCTTTGCTCCTGACAAAAGGGGATGTCAACCCTGAAACTGTCCTGGCTGAAGCCGTTTTGTTTGCTTCATACTGGAGCTAAGTGTCAGGGAGGGGGAAAATCTGATATAGAGGGATTTTTTTGTAGCCAAAACAAAATACTTTCTCTTAGGAATCAAGGACATTCTCACACCTGGTCGGAAGAAGGCAGAGTGATGCCACCCAGTTGTTGCACTACACGATGATTGGACCATGTGACTGATTGTTTTGAAAAAGTAGAAAAAACTTCCACTTTGAATGAGGTGAAAACTGTGAGAGTTTCAGAGTCAGTTTTCACCAGATATGTGTTCTGATCAAGGCTTCCTGAGACAGTAATAATCACACACTGTTCCCCAAACCTCCTCTCTTTAAAAAAAATCAATGACTGTGAATTATATGCATTCACAGCCCATAATGAATCGCAAATAGTTTATGAATAGTCCAACAGAAGTCTGCCACAGTCTTTCGGAATAAGGCTGATAAGCACCCACCTTTTCCTCCCTTGAAATGCTGCCAATGACTAAATTGCCAATTAGCTGTACAAGGCCAAATGGAGCACAGAGTCAACATGGAGCTTCAGATTTTAAATCGACTAGAACAAACAAAGTTGCTTCCTGCAAAGGCTCATGTCCCTTTGCTCCTCTTTATGTCTTATGGGAGGGGCCAATCATCTCCAAGCCTTACTCCTGAGTCGCTCCTTTTGTCTTAACTGTTCTTGCCTTCTGGCAGCTCTGCGCAAGTGCACACTGGGAGTAGGCTCACCCTGTTCCTCTGCCTCATGATGTCAGATTCTGGAGGCCCCAGAGTCTGCACATAACTCTCAGATGGCCCTGGCCCCATCTCTGTGTCCTGGCCCCATCTCACATCCGTGGCCCCATCTCACATCCCTCATCTGAGCCCTCCTCAGACTCCAGGACTGGCCTCTGTTCCTCCCCACCGTCCGACTCTGCTGCCAGCTTCACTGGCCGCCTGCGGACCACAACAATATATGCCAATATTATATTTCCAATAAAAGTAATCTTTGAGGAACTCCAGTGCCTCAGAAACTTGCTTGCAATGGATTTATTACTTGGAACCCTGACAAGGGACTTACAACCCACCTCACTTGAGGTGCTTAGCAACAAGGCTGCATTTGCAGTGTTTTACAGTCAATCGACCTTGTTTTATGATGGTTTTGTAAAAAAAAAAAATCAATTACTTTCCTTTTTTGGCAAAACCATGCCCATTGGTTCCCTTAGTGATCTCTGCAAAAAAAAAAAAAAAAACATTTTAGAATCATGCTGAGCATGTCCCATGTCAGTCATACTTTGAGGATTACCTGTACATGATTTTGATTTTTTTAAAATAAATAATGGGTTGTGAGATGAGAATGCACACCATTAAAATCTCTGTTCTTCCAAATGTCTTCCTTGAACTTCACACCGCTTCCCCAAATGAAACATTATCCAACAAAATTTGGATCAGTGCTAAGAACTTGGCATTCCTGGGCCTCTTCCTAATTAAGTTCTAATGTGGCAGAATGAGGTGCCGTGTGGGCGGCTACTGTCAAAGGCAGACTAAGGCTATCACTCAATGTGATACTAATTAACCAAGTTTTCATGAGAGGTGACAAAAGGGAAAGAAAAAAAAACCCACCACTCTTCTAACTCTGTTCTGATATTTTTATCTTTTGCTGAGAATATAAATAGGAGAAGTGAGAAATCTTGACATGCTTATTATTTGAATAGGGTGGGGGACAACAACTCTATTGCACTGAACCGGCCCTTCAACTGTGCCCTTTCCTTTACCTTCTGTTCTCCATCAAAGGGAAGATTTGCTCTTTGATCCTGACATTTGGTTCCCATTCCAGTTGAGAATGGAGAATTTATTTTCTTTTTTTCTTTTTAAAGAAAAAGAGACTTTTGGAAAATTGAGACAACAACGTTAGAATAGAATAGAATAGAATTCTTTATTGGCCAAGTGTGATTGGACACACAAGGAATTTGTCTCGGTGCAAATGCTCTCGGTGCACATAAAAGAAAGTACACATTCATCAAGAGTCAGGAATCATCAAGTCCAACACTTAATAATAGTCATAGGATACAATAAGCAATCAAATCATACAAGGAAACAGTCAATATAAATCATTAGGATACAAGCAACAAAGCTACAGTCATACAGTCACAAGTGGGAGGGGATGGGTGACAAGGAGTGATGAGAAGATTAACAGTAATAGTAGTGCAGACGTTGTAAATAGTTGAATAGTTTTTGTGCTTATTTAAATATGAACTGTACTGATAAATGTTTGGTTTACATTGTTCCATAGTCAGGATAGCAGAGTTGGAAGGGAACTTAGAGGTCTTTTAGTCCAAGCTTCTGCTCAACCAAGAAACCCTACACCAGTTTAGACAAAAGCTTATCCAATCTCTTCTTGAAAACCTGCAGTGTTGAAGCATTCATCACTTCTGGAGGCAAGCTGTTCCACTGGTTAATTGTGTCAACTCTCGGGAAATTTCTCCTTATTTCTAGGTTGCTTCTCTCCTTGATTAGTTTCCACCCATTGCTTCTTGTCCAGCCTTTAGGTGCTTTGGAGAA
Source organism: Laticauda colubrina (assembly GCA_015471245.1). Lineage (NCBI taxonomy): Eukaryota > Metazoa > Chordata > Lepidosauria > Squamata > Elapidae > Laticauda > Laticauda colubrina. Next base: position 9,403,332 of record BLBF01000055.1, on the reverse strand, counting down.
TAGGCTGACCCCCTCTTCTTTGTCGCA
>BLBF01000055.1:9379825-9393305 GCA_015471245.1 Laticauda colubrina | reverse complement strand
TGAAGGATATGTGCTTGTGTTTATTTTCATGGTCATGATGTGCACTGAAGATGGTGTTTGATTTCGTTGTACGAGGTGCAATGACAACAAAGGAAAGAAAAGGAAAGGAAACTAAACAATGTTACTTGTAAGTAGGAAATTGGTGTCCCAAAGGTGTTTTTTCAAGAGGCAACTGGACTTTCTTTGTTTTCCTTTGAAGACGCTTTGCTTCTTATCCAATAACCTTTTTTCAGAACTGAAGAAGCTTCTTGGATGAGAAGCAAAATGTCTTCAAGGAAAAACAAAGAAAGTCCAGTTGCCTCTTGAAAAAGCACCTTTGGGACAGCCATGACCTGGAGGACTAAAAATCTCCATGGACATTTAGGCAATTGGTGGCAAGATAAAATGGACCCACTCCAATTTTAGACTTTGGAGTAAAGAAGTAGAATCCATAACAGATGTCAGATAGACTTGCGATGTTCAACACCAAAAGCCCCTGTGGATTTCTTCCCCTCTCTACTTCCTAGATTTAAATTTTTTTGATATGGGAAGTTGGCAAAACATAGGAGAGCTCTACTCTTCATGTATTCCTCTTTTAGCTGAACCATTTCACTAACCTAATTATGAATTTACAGGTGTTTGAATTAAACCTTGTCTATGTATAATACCTCTTCCTCCCAAGTAAGTTACCTCCATGGAACATTCAACACTAACTGATCTACCCGCAAATATACCTGGGTTAATCTTTTGTAGTCTGGAAGAACACTTTTAGAACTGTTTTTTGGTTGCTATTGGAGATAGAAAGATGGGTGTGATATTACACCCAGAACTTTTGGAGATAATGATGCTTTTAGAAAGGCAAAACAGTACTGAAGCCTTCTCTTCTATCATGGGTTCAGAGTTATTGGCAAAGTTTCCTTGTTACCTTGAATAATTCTCTTCTGTTTGGGCACCTGTTCCAGAGCTTTGCATTTTCATGAAAGTTCCACACTGCATAGGAGAAATATATGTGCATTTCAACCTCATTGAAGATTTTAGAGATAGGTTCAGATTATGATAGGGACATGGTGGCTCAGTGGATAAGACACTGAGCTTATTGATTAGAAAGTTTGGCAGATCAGCCGTTCGAATCCTTAACGCCACATAATGGAGTGAGCTCCCACTACTTGTCCCAGCTTCTGCCAACCTAGCAGTTTGAAAGCATGTAAAAATGCAAGGAGAAAAATTAGGGACCGCCTTTGGTGGGAAGGTAACAGTGTTCCGTGCACCTTTGGTGTTTAGTCATATGAGTCATATGACCATGTAGACGTCTTCCAACAGCGTTGGCTCTTCGGCTTTGTAACAGAGATGAGCACCGCCTCCTAGAGCTGGAAACGACTAGCATGTATGTGTGAGGGAAACCCTAACCTTTACCTCAGTTTATGATGACTGTGGCTGATAATGAGAAAGCAGTTTTGCCCACCATTTACAGATAGAAAAATTGGATGAGTTATTTCTTCTCTCAATCGCTCAGTTACTGTATTACTTCTTAAAGGCAATGCTTTTCCTGCAGAAGGAGAAGGTCCAAAAAAATCCAAGGATATTCCTTCCATCTGTAGGAATTTCACCAAAATTCTCTTTTATTTTGAAATAAATTTCCAAACCAAATCAAGTCAAAAGAAAAAGAAAATTTCTCTGCATGTTACTAGCATGGAGAGTTCTGAAGATCTACAGATAGTCCTCAACTTATAACAGTTCATTTAGTGACTGTTTGAAGTTACAACGGCACTAAAAAAGTGACTTATGGCTGTTTTTCACTCCATGGTCACATGGTCAAAATTAGGATGCTTGGCAACTGATTCATATTTATGATGGTTGCATCATAAATGCAACCTGATCACGTGATCTCCTTTTGTGATCTGAGAAGCAAGGTCAATGAGGGATCTAGATCCACTCAACAACCATGTTACTAACTTAACATCTGCCGTGATTCACTTTACAAATGCAGCCAGAATGGTCATGAAACAGGTGAAAACTCCCTTGACAACTGTTTCACTCAGCAACAGAAATTTTGGGCTCAATTCTGATCAATTCAAATCGAGGACTATCTGTATGCCACACGACCGAGATTTCTGTCTGTGACTCCTAATGAATGATGGGACAGGAAAGAGATGCTGCTTTCATTCTTCCCTAGCATAGGACCTTGGGAAGGCTGTTCTAAGTCGTTGGTTTCTCCTTGTATCTGTATTGTCCTTTTATCCATGTACTTTTACTGTTATCTGCTATTAACTGCAGTATTATTACACACAGATTAAAAGCCAGGCTGCTTTTAAAACTCCCTGACAGTTGGCCTGAGTAGAGATTAGAGATAAGAGTTAATCTCGTAAGGTAATAGCAAAAAAAAAAAAAAGTATGAAGTCTGGAGATGAGCCGATAATGGTTTGTTTAGGGAAAATAGCTTCCCTTCCAAGGATGATTGGCTGTTGTCCGTATGGAACACCACTGGGCAATTACTCCTCAAAATCCTTGAAGGTTTATAATGCTGAGCGGAGGAATGGAGTAAACCACGGGAGCAAATATATGGTGGCCAGCAGGGATGAAAATAAATAAAAAAGAACTTTAAATTGTTTACAGCTACCAACAGAAGTTGGGGAGCAGCAGAGAGGTGGTTCAGAGGCAACGTGGCTTGTGCCATGTTGCTCGATGCCTTAAGCAAGGAAAGATTGAAATGGTTTCCTCCATATGGGAGTACAAGTTATTCTGAGGAGGGAGGAAGAGAGAAAATGAGGAAACATGAATGAAAAGTTTTAAAAAATCTCCCTCTCCACCAAGAATGAAGATGTTTTCTTTCTTAGCAAGTCCACTGGTGGTCAGCTAAATTCCCTTTGAAAACAGATTTCATTCTGTCGCATCCTGAAATTCTTTCAAATATGGAAAGAAGAGAGAGAGATGCTGATACAGGTGAGTTTTCCCTCCATCTTACGACTTTCCTTGCTGCAGTTGTTACATTAATCACTATACTTGTTAAGTTAACAACATAGTTGTGTGAATCTGGTCTCCCCCATTGACTTCGCTTGTCAGAAAGTCGCACAAGGTGATCACATGACCTTGGGACTCTGCGACCATCATGGATATGAACCAATTGCCAACCATCTGTGTTTCGAGCATGTGACCATTGGGTATGCTGCAGTGTTTCAAGCATGTGACCATTGGGTAAGTGTGAAAATGGTCATAAGTCTATCTAGAGTACTTCATACAGTTTTGGTCACCACATTATAAAAAAGATGTTGAGACTCTAGAAAAAGTTCAGAGAAGAGCAACCAGGATGATTAGGGGATTGGAGGCTAAAACATATGAAGAACGGTTACAGGAACTGGGCATGGCTAGTCTAGTGAAGAGAAGGATCAGGGGAGACATGACAGCAGACTTCCAATATTTGAGGGGCTGCCACGGAGAGGAGGAAAGGGTCAAGCAATTTTCCAAAGCACCCGAAGGCCAGACAAGGAATAATGGATGGAAACTGAACAAGGAGAGATTCGACCTGGAAATAAGGAGAAACTTTCTGATAGTAATAACAGTTAACTAATGGAACAAATGTTGCCCTCGGAAGTTGTGGGAGCGCCATCATTTGAGACTTTCAAGAAGAGATTGGACTGCCATTTCTCAGAAATGGTATAGGGTCTCTCGCTTGGGTGGAGGGTTGGACTAGATGACCTACAAGGTGCCTTCCAACTCTGATTATCTGTATCTGTAAGTCTACCTGTAGCCCATTCATTGAAATCAGAAATCCTTGGGGACCCACCATCTTCTCAGCATCTATTACTCCCTGTTCCACATTTAGAAGTTTAGTGACTTGATTGTGAGTGAGATCATTTCATTTGGTTTTTCAAGGGAGTTGTTTATTTTCTGTTTTGCCACTCACCCACTCCTTCTTGGGAGGGAAAACAGAAAAGGGAAGCAGATATTTTGCTTTTCCGAAGCCAGGTCCTCCAACATCTAATTTACGCTGAAGTTCTTTAGGAAGACATTAAGCGGGCAGCTTCAATTGGCAGAAGCACAATCCTGAGTGGCTGCACTCGTGAGTGATCATAAAGGATTTGTTTCATTCTTTCTTTAATCTCCCAATCCCTTAATCCTCGAGGAGTACAACATGACTCTTTTCTCTGAGGTTCCTCACAGAAGATCCAGACCTGTTTCTTCTCAAGATGAGTGGGTCCAGGGACCAGTCTACAGAACAGAAATGATAGCTCAGATAAATTGATAAAGGCTCTTGTAAAACTCAAAGTCCTTGCTTTGAATGTTCAAACCTTTATTTCCTTTCTCTCTCCCATTCACAAACATTCTTTTGCAGTAACATCTCCAGAAGTAAATACAAGATGTGCTGCCATGACACTTAAGTAACAAGCAACTCACATCTGGAAGGGGTGAATAATTTTTGGGGTTGATGGAAGTTAGACTTTTCTGTTCATTAATGTGCACTCCCTCCAAAATACAGATATTTTATATTGGTCTCAACTTACAGCCATTTATTGAATGACATATGAAGTTTAAATGGCATGGAAAAAAGTGTCCAATGACCATTTTTCACACTTATCACCATTGTAACATCCCTATGGTCACGTGACCAAAATTCAGGGGCTTTTCAACTGGCATGATTATGTAACCCACATTTCTAACTTTCCCAGCCGGCTGCTGACAAGCACAGTCAACACAAAAAGCCAGATTTCCTTAATGACTGCATGGATCACTTATCAACTGCAATGACTCACTTGACAACTGTGGCAAAAAAGGCAAAACTCACAAAACTGCCTTGCTTAGCAGCAGAAATTTTTGGGTTCAATTCTGATTGTAAGTTGAGGACTAGCTATAATGGCCTTTTTTGGAAAGTATTTGGGAAGCATTTGTTTGCAGTCTAATGCAATTCTGCCTTATCAAGTTATGTTTACCAAAATATACAGCAGATAGATAGATAAATAGGTAGGAAGGTAAATAGATAGATGATAGATATAGATAAATGAATGGATGGATGGATACATATATACATACATGATGAATAGATTGCATGGATGGATGGATGGACAGATACATAAATGCATGCATGATGGATAGATTAAACAGATGGATGGACAGAAGGATGGATACATATATACATACATAGATACAAGATGGATAGATTAGGCAGATGGAAGGATGGATACATACCTACATACATGATGGATAGATTAGAGAGGGGGAGAGAGAGAGAGAGAGAGGCAGGCACACATGCACACACACACACACACACACACACAAATGCAGGTTGGAATCTCATGAACTTATAGGATAGCTGTAGGATAGGATTGTTAAAAAATGCATTGTAAAAACTGCCCTGTAGGTTTGATTTTCACCTTCTGATTTAACATTCACAGTTATCTCAGAGGACTTCAGTTGCCTTTTTTGTAAAAGCCACTCCCCCACAGTTTACACTGCCATTTCTTGATACGGCTGTGCTCTAATGTGGAAACAACACGTACATGCTCTGCCTGTGGTTTAAGGAAACAGATTTGCAAGAGATCATCTACACTGCTACAGTATACACAGGCGTCATTTGCAGGGTAAAATATCCCAGATATTTCTCCTATTCTTTCTTCTTTCTCCCCTCATTATTTTCCCCCTTTCTACTTTTGTAGTTTTAGCAAGGAAAGTGAAGGGAAATGGTGCAAAGAAGCTGGTGTCTAAATTGTAGCTGCAACTCAGCCTCCTCACATACTTAAGATAACCTATTAATCCCTTTCCTTAACATGAAAAGAAAGCAAGGTGGTTTTATCATCTATGGTGCATGTTTTCTTTGTATGGGAAAAACAAGGAGGTCCAGGAATAATCTAAGAAAGGATGTGAAGTAACTGAGGAATGTGGAAATTTACATCTCTACCTTAATAAATATTCTCCTGGATAAGAGTGTCAAGCAGGAACAGCTCTGGAGTTCAGATCTACACGTAGGCTACTTTCATCCATGATTTCATCATGCTGGGTATTGATGAGACATTTTCCTGGGAATTTACAGTTGGTGATTGGCTAGAACAAGGGTCTTCAAACTTGGCAAGTTTAAGACTTGTGGACGTCAACTCCCAGAATTCCTGAGCTAACATGACTGGAGGAGGGAATTCTGGGAGTTGAAGTCCACAAGTCTTAAAGCTGTCCAGTTTGAAGACCCCTGGGCTAGAAAGTTCTACGTAGAGGTTGGATTTCAAAATAACAGAGTTGGAAGGGACCTTGGAATTCTTCTAGCCCAGTCTCTTGCTCAAGTAGGAAATCCTATACCATTTTAGACAACTGGTTGTCCAATCTCTTCTTAAAAAACTCCAGTAATGGAGCTCCTACAATTTCTGGAGGCAAGTTGTTCCATTGATGAATTGTTCCAACTGTCAGGAAATTTCTCATTTCTGGGTTGGTTCTCTCCTTGATTGATTTCCATCCATTGCTTCTTGTCCTGCCCTTGGGTACTTTGGAGAATAGCTTGACTCCCTCTTTTCTAAGGCAGCCTCTGAGATATTGGAACACTGCTGTCATATCAACTGTTGGCAAAGGCATATTCAGGCATATTGCAGTACCCATATTTATTTATTCATTCATTCATTCATTTATTTATTTATTTATTTATTTATTTATTTATTTATTTATTTATTTAATTAATTAATTTTGTTAAGCGATTACAAGATAACAGGTATAAATATAAACATAGTTGTGAATACATGAAATAAAAAGAAACAAAAGGACAGGGACGGAAGGCACATTGGTGCGCTTATGCATGCCCCTACAGATCTCTTAGGAAAAGCATGAGGTCAATAGTAGAAAGTCTAAGGTTAAAGATTTTGGGGTTTGGGGAAGAAACCACAGAGTCAGGTAAAGTATTCCAGACATTGACCACTCTGTGGCTGAAGTCGTATTTCCTGCAATCAAGTTTGGTGTGATTATCCTTGCGTTTGTATCTATTGTTTGCTCTTGTGTAGTTATGGTTGAAGCTGAAGTATTCATTGACAGGTAGGACATTGCAATGTATGATTTTATATACTACACTTAGATTGGACCGAAGATGGTGTAGTTCTAGGTTTTCTAGGTCTAGAATTTCAAGTCTGGTGGCATAAGGTATTCTGCAATGAGTAGAGGAGTGGAGAACTCTTCTTGTGAAATATTTCTGGACTTTCTCCACTGTATTAATATCAGATATGTAATGTAGGTTCCAGACTGATGAGCTGTATTCAAATATTGGTCTAGCAAATGTTTTGTATGCTCTAGTTAGTAGTGTAATATTACCAGAGAAAAAGCTATATAAGATTAGGTTAACAACTCTTAATGCCTTTTTGGGTATGTACTTACAGTGGGCTCTTGCACTTAGATCATTAGAGATGAGTATTCCAAGGTCCTTGGCAGAGTTTGGATCATCAACAAGGACTTGAATATTCAGCTTGTATTTTATTTTCTGATTTATTTGTTTTTTTGCCAATATGTAAGACAGAGCATTTATTTGTTGAGATTTGAAGTTGCCATTTGTAGGTTTGGGCTGTCTTTTAAACAGCTGCATTTATTCATTCTTAATTTATTCATTCTTTTGAGAGCTAGTGTGGGTGTAATCTTTATCTACAATGTTGGACTGGCAACAGGTCCTTTCCCAGCCATAGACAGAGTTTGTGAGTTGTTGAATTGGTGACTTTCTCTGTAATCAATCTAACTTACAAGATTGTTATTGGGAAAAAAATGAGAAGAGGAAGTGCTACTTGTGTACTTAGAACTCCTGTAAGAAGAGCAAATCAAAGAATTAAATAAATTGAGGTTGCCTCAACAATTGTCCAATTGGTCTAGAGCAGAGTTTCTCTACCTTGGCTTGCTTAAAGATGTGTAGACTTCAGCTCCCAGCGTAGCTGGCTGGGGGATTCTGGGAGCTGAAGTCCACATATCTTCAAATGGCCATGGTTGTGAAACACTGACCTAGAGAGCAGGGGTCCCCACCCCGCAGTCCATGGACCAGTACTCGTCTGTGGCATGCCAGCAACTGGGCCAGGAAAACAATTGAAGCCCCATCTACAGACAGTACACAAAACCACGCCCCCTCCGATCCACGGAAAAACCTCTCTCCATGGAACCGGTCCCTGATGCCCAAACGTTTGCGGACCACTGGCCTAGAGAATGGGACATCCCTTCCACTTTAATTAAATAGACCTATTTAATTCCTGGGTCCATTCAGCTTTATGAATCAATGGACGTATAATTTACAAATAAACCATCTTGATGCCTGGTACGAATTTTCCCATGCTCCAGCACATTACGCTCCATAAGGAAAAGATTAGGTAAGGCGGGTGACTCATGGGCATAATTTGCAAGCTGCACTGGAAACTAAATTTCTCAAAACAAATCTTGGAAATTGCAGTAGCCAATTGCCACCTAGCCCAAATAACTACATAGTTGGGAGGCCTTTAAAATCATGAATATATATATATGAAGTAGGCACAGTTTTGTTCTATCCCAGGAGCGTCATCTGAAGCAGCTACAACCTTGTGCTAAGACACATTTAATCAAATTTGTCGCTACTTACAAGTTTTATTAGCTTCAAATTCAAGAAAAGTAAGGGTGAGACCATGACAGCTTCTTCTCCTTCTCCCCCCACCCCAGATATGCTGATTATATGAATATATGTCGCTAACAACCTCTCTTATATTTCTTTAAAAGATGTATACTTATGGAAGTGTCCTGTGCAGAATAGGATACAAACCAGAGATGGTATTCAGCCAGTTCTGACCAATTCTGGAGAACCAGTAGTGGAAATTTTGAGTAGTTTGGAGAACCAGCAAATACCACCTCTGGCTAGCCCTGCCCCCATCTCTTCTCTGCCTCCGAAGTCCCAGCTGATCAGCTGGGTCTCCTTTGGTTGCCCTGCACAGGAGAACGGAGCTGGAAAGCTGGTTAGCAGGGTGGGGAGGGAATGGGGATTTTGCAGTATCCTTCCCCTGCCACACCCACCAAGCCATATCACACCCACCAAGCCACACCATGCCCACCACACCAAGCCCACAGAACCAGTAGTAAAAAAAATTGACCACCACTGATACAAACTACGTATTTTAGCAGGATCTAATGGCACGTCAGGCATGAGAAATTGCATTGGGAGTTTTTGTTCCTCCCCATATAACTGGTAGTCCTTAATATATAGCCATTCATTTAATGACTGTTAGAAGTTACAACAAGGCTGGAAAAAGGTGATCTATGTTCAGTTCTCACACTTATGACCATCATGAAATTCCTGAGCTCATGTGATCAAAATTTGGACACTTAGCAATAATCATGTGATGATGGTCACATGACCACCATTTGTAACCTTCCAAAATGGCTTCTAAGAAGCAAGCTCAATTGGAGAAGCTGGAGTTGCTTTACAATCTTAACAGAAAGGCTACAAAATCAGGTGCAAGTCAGTTAACAACTGCATCACTTAATGAGGGGAGTTCTGGTCCCTACTGTGGTCATTAGTAAAGGATTTTCTCTATGCTGGCAGAAAATGAATTATCCTTGAGGTACTGCATCAGAAGTGGTATTTAGCAGGTTCTGACCAGCTCTGGAGAACCAGTAGCAGAAATATTGTGTAGTTCAGAGAACTGGCAAATACCACCTGACTGGAGATTTTACAGTATCCTTCCCCGCCATGCCCATCAAGACATGCCCACAGAACCGGTAGTAAAAAAAAATTGAATCCCACCACTGAACTGCATAACAATTTCTTATGGGCAGGAGTTTCTTTTAGTGCTGGTAGTTAATACCCCTTCTGAAAATATCCCATAATGCAGAATTAACTCCTAAAATTTTACTTTTACTTTCCTTTTCTCAGGGAAACCTGAGAAGCCAGGGAAGCTACAGATTGCCAAAAAGAGAACTGCACAATGAAGGCAGAAAATTCACATACTGCATTCCTCTTGATAAATCCATGAGCAATCTAATCACAAGAACTTTACCAAAATTTTCCTTTCCCTTTGAAAGAGATTTCAAAGCCACTTTATGTCCATCAAACTGAATGGAAAGTAGAAGAAAAAAGTAATGCTGAATTTCGCAGCAATCATATTATTAAACTTGTATTTGTAATTAGCACACCTAGTTTAAAAAAAAAAAAAAACACTAGGAGAGGGTAAATAGAGTAAAGGTGATAATTGGGACTTCAGAGAAAGGAATTCAACTTCCATCTTAGAGAAGAAGAAAAAATGGATAATAAAAGGAAGGGTATTAATCTTCATTGAAAGTGCATAGAATTAGCAATTTTAAGAAGCTATAATTCAGACAGAAGTATGTGATATTGCATTGTAATAGGGAAGAGTGTATAGAGTTCCCAATAGAGTGGGTACTCATAACTGTATTTGTTGTCTGGACTACCTCAGAGGGCTAATAAATCCCCCTACACTGAGAATAAGTCTACACAATGGATTCTACTAATAGGCATGCTATTGGAGTAGACCAGTGTTTCTTGAAGCTGCGTTGACTTCAACTCCCAGAATTCCCCAGCTACTCTGCCTGGGAAATTCTGGGAGTTGAAATCCATAGAGTTTATAATTGTTAAATCTAGAGTAGACCATCTTCAAGTTCTCTTCCAACCTTTTGGAAGCGAATCAATCCTCTTGGATTCTATGATCTTTTTAAGTCACAGTTGAAAACTGGAATGGTTCCATCAGAATTTTTGATGACTGGCTTGCTCAGTTTTTGCTGTACCTGCCTTCCAACTGAGCACAGGTAGGTGGCTTCCAAGATTTGGGACTTGGATGCCAACATGCTGGTAATCTGTCTCTTTGCCCAGTTTTTTAGCAGTGATTTCATTCATTGTTTCTTTTAAGTCTCCTAATTTCATTTTACATCTGGAGATGTTCATTCAAATTACACACACACACACACACACACACACACACACCACTCATGCAGTGTTAAATAGGTGTGTGTGGGAGGGAATATGTGTGAGCGAGAGTGGGGGAAAGAGAGAGAGAGAGAGAGTAGGAAAATATGGGGAAAAAAAGGGATCCTTGCACAAATTGCGCCCACCAAGGAGTATGGATACTGAATAGCATCATTTACACCCCGACTCTGACATTGTATTAACCTTTTTTTTAATGGATGGATATAATAAAATGACATGTAAATGGAGCACGAGGGGAGATATGACACTATAACTGGAAAAGGATAAAACAGCCTGTTGAATACTAGGCTATTATGGCAGTTTGCAAACCTTGGATAAACTCAGTCAGCAGTTGTATAATTGGTTATTCAATCCCGACCCTTGTTCACAGCTCAAAGCCAGGAACACTGAGACCTGTTGCCAATTTGAGTGAATGCGGTGACTGTGCTCAGCCGAGGCCCTAACGCCGGTGCCAGCCCTTTTCCTGTGGGCTGACTTCCACCATGTCTAGGACTGGCGAAGTGACAGTAGTTCTTTTGTTGTGAGAGCTTGGCTGGGTCCTCCCCTCCTTTGCAAAATGTCTAACAGCTACACAAATATAAGAAAATAGGAAGGGAGGGAGGAACGGAGGGGAATGAGTTTTCCTCCTGCACTGTGGAGGTATTGAGAAGGACGTATTGGTCAAAAGGCTCGCAAGGCTCCACCGAACGATAAGGAAAAGTACTATGGTGTCCCAGTGTTGGGTGGAAGCATTGAGAGAGAGATCAAGCGTACCGTTGAAAACCCGATTGTTCTCCCAAACTAAAGCCATTGTTTTAATGCTTCCTCTTTCTCAGACTTCAGCAGACTGAATGGATTTTGCCAAAGGAGCGGTGAATAGCCTTCTCATTTATTCTTTTAGAGGGGGCTGCCTCACGGAGGGCAATACAACATTATGTTTTTGAGGAAGGGAAGCTTGTGATGTATGTTAGCCTTCTTCTCCCATGAGAAATGTGGCTATTTTTTCAAAAATGATCTGAGTGCTAGAGCCTGCTGGAACAACATTGCCAAAAAGGCATTAAGAGTTGTTAATTTAATCCTGCGAAGCGTTTTCTCTGGTAATATTGTAACTATTAACTAGAGCATGCAAAACATTTGCTAGACCAATTCTTGAATACAGCTCATCTGTCTGGAATCCACCCTGCATATCGGACATAAATACAATGAGAGAGTCCAGAGATATTTCACAAGAAAAATCCTCCACTGCTCCACTTGCAACAGAATAACTTATGCCTTTAGACTTGAAATTTTAGGCTTAGATAACTTAGAACTATTCCACCTTCAGTCCAACTTCATTGTAGGACATAAAATTATCTATTGCAATGTCCTACCGGTCAATGACTACTTCAGCTTCAACCTCAACCATACACGAACACACAACAGATACAAACTCAAGGTAAATCTACTCCTGCCTTAGCCATGAAAGCCAGCTGGGTACCTCTCGGCCAATCACCAGGGGTCTGTGAGTTCTAGTCCTGCCTTAGGCATGAAAGCCAACTGGGTTATTCTGGACCGATCACCAGAAGATGTTGCATTCAAGTCCCACCTTAGGCATGCAAGCTGACTGGGTAACCCTGGGCCAGTCACTCTCCTCTCAGCCCAACCTACAGGGTTGTTGTTGTGGGGTGAATAGGAATAGGAAAGTGTGTTGGATATGTTTGCCAACTTGAGTTAATTGTAAAAAATAATAAAGGAAGATATAAATAAATTAAATAAATAAATAAGTAAATAAAATAAAATAAAAATAAAAAATAGGATATAAATAAATAAAATAAAATAAAAATAAAAAAAATAAAATAAAAAAAAAAAAAAATAAAATAAAATAAAATAAAATAAAATAAAATAAAATAAAATAAAATAAAATAAAATAAAATAAAATAAAATAAAATATAAAATAAAATAAAATAAAATAAAATAAAATAAAATAAAAAAATAAATAAAACAAAACAAAACTTCTTTAGAATGTCTAGATGTAATGATGATGTTGAGTTGGAATGGATTTCTATCACACCATTGAATGAAGCAAAGATGTAATGATTTTTTAAAAAATAGAACATACTTTCCCGAATGCTTGGAAAGGACCACAGATGAATCATCTGCTTCCGAAAGATTGCTCTCCTCCATAAAATGATATTCTGACGTGGTCCAGAAATGTTCAAAACCAGAATCCTGGTTTTCAAGGGTGAAGTAAAGTTATTTATGTAGGATGTAGTCAAGAGATGTGTGGAAATGTTCTGTCATTTATTATACAATCCTCTCTCCAGAAGACTGTAGCCTCCCTCGTGTCTCTTGCGGCTGTTCAGTTCCAAAGAAGGCATTCACAGGGAATTCCTTCCACAACATTTTTCTGTCAAGAGCATCCTCTGCCTTATACCACAAATGGGGAGATGATAACATGTACAATTCCATCTTGTCCTGAAGAAATTGTCTTCGAACCTCTCTGCCCACCATTTTGTTAAATAGAATAGAATAGAACAGAACAGAACAGAACAGAACAGAACAGAATAGAATAGAACAGAACAGAATAGAATACGATAGCATAGCATAGCATAGCATAGCATAGCATAGCATAGCATAGCATAG
>BLBF01000055.1:9338830-9349812 GCA_015471245.1 Laticauda colubrina | reverse complement strand
ATAGAATAGAATAGAATAGAATAGAATAGAATAGAATAGAATAGAATAGAATAGAATTCTTTATTGGCCAAGTGTGATTGACACATGAGGAATTTGTCTAGGTGCAAATGCTCTCAGTGTACATAAAAGAAAAGATACATTTGTCAAGAGTCAAGAATCATACGGTACAACATTTAATAATAGTCATAGGGTACAAAAAGCAGTCAAATCATCCTGTTAAAGCTAAAACTCTTGTATCTTTGTCTCAGCAGCTGTATAAATATGATAAATAAACAAATATAGACCCATTTCTCTATCTCTTTGCTGTCTGGAATGTTACTTAGATCATGAGGACTTTGCTTGTAGGCTTTGCTTCAAAATTTTATCTCAGGATTGAAAATTGGGGTAGAGGAAATTTATTTGATCAAGATCTCAAGGTACTTTCCTGTTCTTAAAATTAGTTTCTCATCTTTGGAAGAAGACTTTTCCAAGGGGACAGCACATAAATCATGATGGATACAATTTTATATACATACACACATTGTATTTTTTTTTAAAAAAAAAACATAAATACAACTTTTTACTAAAATGTTTCTGGTAGATTGCTACTTTAAAATCATGCGCTGGTGGCTAGGAACGTTGGAATCAAATTTGTGAGCAACCAATGAAAATAAAGAAATATACATGTTGATAAGATTCAAAACAGCAGTCGCCTTTTCAGGCATTTGCCAAGGCTTGTGTCCTAAAAGAAGGCCAACTTACAACACTCAAGATCCCTCTCCCTGCTGTTTTACCCTGTTAGGTTTCCTTTAATCAAAGGAGTATTAATGACAGCAATGAGGAGACATTGCAACCTCCTCTTGCATCCTGTTTTACTGCTGTAATTACTATAAATCACTCTTAAGTAATTGGCATGGCTGGTCTAATGTAGAGAAAAAGCTGTGAGAAGTGGACTAGAAAATCTCTGATGAGTAGCCTCTTACAGATAAAATAGTCATTTGTTTGTAGTCTGATTTTCTTAATTTGCTGGCTGAAGGCTGAATCAAAGAGGTACTCAGGAAGAGGAAATCAAGAGTCCATCTTAGAGACCTGCTACAAGGATCTGGTTTCACAAGGGAGATTCATGAGATGCTGGAGAAGAATCTCAGTTGCAAACAACAATGAAAGGGGTCAAAGGGCAAGCATAACTCTGCAGAGCAGAGTATCTCCCCCAGACAAGGCCTAATTCCTCTCCTGACAACATTATCATGCAGGCCATTACTGACGACCACAACTGAGCCCAAAATTATTAAGTGAGTGTTGCTCCATTTTATAACCTTTCTTCCCGGCATTGTTAAGTGAATCACTGCAGTTGTTCAAAGCTGTTGTAGTTTGCCGGCAGCCTGTGCAGATGGCAGCAGAATTGGACAGTGGGGAAGAATGGGGACCAGTCCAGGAGTCTTGAGAGGACTCGGACGAGGGTCCTGTATCCAATGCAGAGATGGTGCCAGGACCATCTGGGAATGGGGTGCTGCCTCCGAAGCCTCTGGAGTCTGACAGTAGTGAGGCAGAGGACCCAGGGGAACCTGTTCCCAGTGTGCGTGTGCGCAGAGCTGCTAGAAGGTGAGAGCAGCTGAAACAAAAGGGGTGACTTGGGAGTAAGGCTGGGAAGTGATTGCCCCTCCCATAAGGGATAAAGGACAGGCAAAGATGATGAAACCTTTGCAGGAAGCAAAGTCGTTCATTCCGTTCAGATTCATTCTTGAAGCTCTTTGTACTTTGGTTGGTTTTCTTTCCAGTTCATTGGACACTTCTGTTATTGGCAGCGCTTCGCAGGAAAGAAAAGTGGGTGCTTATCTTGAGAGACTGCTTGAGATTGATTACAGGCTGGGAATGAAAATAATTCACAGCATTGCAGTAAAACAAGACTTGCTTTTAAAATAAGCATGTACGTAATTACGGTCTCGGAAGCCTTGGTCAGAACAAAAGCTAGTAACATGGTTGCTAAGTGAATCTGGCTTCCCCATTGACTTTGCTTGTCAGGATGTCATAAAAGGTGATCCCATGATCCTGGGGCACTGCAACCGTCGTAAATATGAACCAATTGCCAAGTGATTGAATTTTGGTCATATGACCATGGGGATGCTACAACAGTCTTGTGAAAAATTATCATACATCATTTTTTTCAGTCCCCTTGTAACTTCAAAAGGTGACTTAATTGTAAGTGGATAAGATAAGTTGTACCTAAAATTGCTCCTTGGTAAGAACATTGCTGCACGTTTATTTGGTTTGCATTTTATGGTAATCCTATTGTCTGTGTGATGTGAATTTGGTGAAATGTATTGCATGGATGGTGCCAAGGGATTCTGGAAGAGAAATTCTGAAAGTTATTTATTTATTTAAAGGTTGCTTTATCAGTCAGAGGGGTGGCATATAAATTTAACAAAAAAAAAAATAACATTTGGATAGCTGCCCACCTTATAACAAACTCTGGGCGCCTTCTCATCAGAAATCAAAGCAACATTCAAAACCATATTAAAATGATAACAAAGCCAATGGATTAAAAACAAAAAGAGGGTTGAAAAGTGTGTGTGATGCACATTAAAAAACAACAACAGGTGGAATTTCAACGGCTGTACGTTTTCACTTGCATGAGAGCAGTGTGTTTTGCTCCTGGTATTCATGTTTTCACGGATCAATTTTACCGGTTAATAGAAATGATCATGAGCCGTGGTGGCACAGTGGTCAGAATGCAGTATTGCAGGCTAATTCTGCCACCTGCTGGGAGTTCAATCCTCACCGGCTCAAGGTTGACTCAGCCTTCCATCCTTCTGAGGTCGGTAAAATGAGGACCCAGATTGTTGGGTGGCAATAGGCTGACTCTGTAAACCGCTTAGAAAGGGGCTGTAAAGCACTGTGAAATGGTCTATAAATGCTATTGCTGTCACAAACATATTATAAAACAAAATACATGTTACAAAAAATGAACCCCACACACCGTGTTACAATTTATGTGGTCTCCATAATAAACATCGGGCAGTCCAATCCTATCGCAATCATGGTAGCAATCCTAAATCTGAAAGACTGCCAACTTGATTGCTTATGAAAGTAAAAATATAATATCTATGGTGAAATATCTGTCGGAGTGCTCTTCTTCCAATACGAGCTTTGGATCTCTGTGTGAGGAAGCTGAACCAAAAAACAAAATCACTGTAAACATCGTCTGCTGAATTTCACAAATTCATGAAGTAAGAATTCTTAATCAAGAACATATTCCAAGTGTATCAGAGAAGCTCTGGATTTTCAGATCTACAAGGTATCAAAACTCACTTGATATGTTGTATATCTCTCCCTGTCAGTACACACACACACACACACACACATTTGAGATGAATTCAGAGCCTTGTTTCCTTCAGAAGAGCAAAGTCAATGATTCTAGCTCTGGTTTATGTTGAGTCACTAATAATGGCCATTTAAGCACATTATGCTGCTCGGGGGTTGTGTGTGTCTCCTTTGTCAAATGGAGCCTGGCCAGCATTTTTTGGTGAAAATTATTGTAAACATTTAGGAAAGGCTACCTGTTTTTCACAAGCAGCACAAATATAGGAGATTCTAGCTTTTCAGAGGTGATCCTGAAATTGTGGCATCAAAATTCTCCTTCTCTGGAAATTCAGTTGGCTTCCTCATTTGGGAATACATGTAGTCCTCAACTTACAACCACAATTAAGCCCAACATTTCAATTGCTAAGTGAGACTTTAGTTAAAGTAAGTTTTGTCCCATTTTATAACCTTTCTTGCCACAGCTCTTACGTGAATCATCGCAGTTGTTAGTTAGTAACATGGTTGTTAAGAGAATCTGGATTCCCTATTGACTTTGCTTGCCATAAGGTTGCAAAAAATGGTCACAGGACACTGCAACCATCATAAATATAGTATAGTAGTAACTGTGAGAGGGATCTCAGAATCTTAGTGGACAAACATTTAAGTAATGAGACAGTAGTGCGCAGCAGCTGCCCAAAAAACCCAACACAGTTCTAGGCTGCATTAATAGAGGGATAGAATCAAGATCACATGAAGTGTTAATACCACTTTATAAGGCCTTGGTAAAGCCACATTTGGGACACTGCATCCAGTTTTGGTTTCCACAGTGTTAAAAAGATGTGGAGACTCTAGAAAAAGTGCAGAGAAGAGCCACAAAGATGATTAAGGGACTGGAGGCGAAAACATATAATTGCTGGAATTGGGTATGTCTAGTCCGATGAAAAGAAGGACTGGGGTGATATGATAGCAGTCTTCCAATCTCTCAGGGGCTGCCACAAAGAGGAGGGAGTCAAGCTATTCTCCAAAGCATTTGAGGGCAGGACAAGAAACAATGGGTGGAGCAACTTGCTTCCAGAAATTGTAAATGCTCCAACACTGGAAGTTTTTTTAAAAAATGTTGGATAACCATTTGTCTGAAGTGGTGTAGAGTTTACTATCTAAGCAGGGGGTTGGACTAGAAGACCTCTAAGGTCCCTTCCAACTCTGATATTGTTCTCTATTCTAAATATGAACCAGTTGCCAAGCATCTGAATTTTGATCATGTGACCAGGGGGATTCTGCAGTGGTCGTAAGTCACTTTTTTGATGCCGTTGTAACCTTGAATGGTCACGAAATATTGTTAAAAATGTTTCTGCTCATGCCAGAAATTAGACTTGATTCAAGTTTGTGTATAGCTTTTGGACAGAGCTGAAATCAAGTGATGTTCACCGGAGTTTTCAGAGTCAGAGACACAGAAGCCCACATCTGTTCTGCTAACTCTGTATAATATGTAATTGCCTTACCTTTTCATGTAGATTCTGGTTAGCTAGAAATTCTAACCATCAATTTCATCCAATTGTGATCAGTGTTGTCTTGGACAAAATTCAAAACTTCTCTAACTCCAGGTTTAAAAGAACACAATGCAGGCAGAAATTCTGGTTTTAACATGCCTAAACACCTTCTATTAAATCCTTGTTAGTTTAAAATCAATGTGAGCTTGGCAGGTGTGGTTCAAAGCATCAGCAATGGATATTTAGATCAAGCTGTCTCTCATATCTGACAGTATTTACTTTGCCCTAAACTAAAGATAGGCCATATGGATTTTCTTCCAGTTTTTTTTAAATCCACTTTTATAACTGCCAATAATGGATTAAGAGAAATAATCTATTCAGTGACACTATAGCTCATCAGTGTCTATGAATTAAAGACGCATGTTACATAGATTCCATGTATGGATTAAAAGGGATAATCTGTTAGGTGACATGCAGAATCATGAGATAAAGAGTCTCTAGGCAGAATCTGTCTATGGGCTGGAATGGATAATTCAATTTAAGTCATACCAGACAAGTTGGAAGACCAAGAAAGTAAGCATGATTGGGGGTTTGGGTGAAGGGGGCTTTTCTCAATTTAGGAAGAGTAATCAATTATGTGCTACTTTAGGAGCCTGTCATCTGGAAGCTAGAATCAAAAGTCTGAAGGGTTTGGCATGATCTGCTTTTAAAGGAGGAGAAGCATAAATAAGGAGGCTAATCAGGAGGATAATGTTTAAGTTTTAAACCTTTGGCTAATGCAGCTCAAATGCTTTAGAAGCAGCAGCCCTTTTGCAGATGTGGAACTATTTGAGGTCTCTTGCAGTGAGACTACCAGGCCTTTTTGATTGTCAGCTTTGTTCTTTTTATTTATTTATTTTCCTTTTTTTTCAATTGGGAAAGCAAAAAAAAAAAAAGGGGGGGGGGAGGGAGGGACAATTTTGCACAATGATGTCATGCCATGCGTGATGGCATCATGCCTTCTGTCAGGAATTTACCAAGAAAACAGCCAATGTATTTCCTTTAGTCTGAACTAAATAATAATAAAGCCATGAAGAACAGGCCCAATTGAGACTAGGTTTCTTCCGAATCAGAAACAACATGCTTCCAAGGTCCAGTTCAGTGGTGGGATTCAAAATTTTTACTACCAGTTCTGTGGGCATGGCTCGGTGGGTGTGATGTGGCTTGGTGGGCATGGCAGGGGAAGGTTACTATAAAATCCCCATTCCCTCCCCACTTCTGGGGGAAGGTTACTGTAAAGTCGCATTCCCACCCCATCCCCACTAACCTGCTTTCCAGCTCCGTTCTCCTGTGCAAGGCAACAAAAGAAGACCCAGCATATCAGCTGGGACTCGGGAGGCAGAGAAGAGATGGGTGCAGGACCAGTCAGAGGTGGTATTTGCCAGTTCTCCAAACCACTCGAAATTTCCAGTACGGGTTCTCCAGAACCTGTCAGAACCTGCTGAACACTATCTCTGGTCCAGTTTCAGGGAACACTGGTATAGGTCTCCAATATTTTGCTTGCAAGTACACCAGACACATCTTGTTGGGCTTTTGAGAAACACCATAATGGATTAAAAGTTGTCTTACCCTGATCCAGCGAGGTTTCTCTGAAATCTTTACCATTTAACCAGTTTCAAACCACAAACGCTTGGAGGAATGTTATTATGTCATTTGTACCTTCTCCTTCTTCTCCCAGGATTATTTAGGCAGATTTGACTGGCAGAAGAGAAAGATTGTAGTTTTATTTCTTCTTGATATCCTTTTTGGATCTGGTTTTCCTTTTTTATTGATTGAGATTTGGCTGTTCCCTGCATTTTGTGATCCTTCCTTAACTCTCCCTTGTCTGACCTTTAACATAATTCATGTTGGCCCCGCTGTCCAGCCTGTCTATAATTTTTCAGCTATTTCTATCCAGCCTTTCATTCTGTCCATTCATACTTTCAACAATCGTAAGGAAAACAAATAAAATTTTCTTTCTCTCTCTTGTCTCTGCTACTTGTCTGCCTGGGTCTCATTTTGTTCTGGGTGAGTCATCTTGACTGCATGAATGGGACTGATACAGTACGCAATAGCTGGACTATTGTATGTACTGCAGATTATATCTTTGGTTCATGGTATATTATTTACATCAGTAGTTGTCTACTCTTGCTCCTTGTTATAAATACTAGGAGACATATTGCCAACTGCCCGGGAATACTTGAATTCCGGCCTCAGTGCTTCCAGAGAGGATGAATCTGGCTTCATTCAGTCATTTGTCTGAATGCATAGAGCCATAATGGCGAACCTATGGCATGTGGGCCAGAGGTGGCATGCAGAGCCCTCTCTGTGGGCATGCCTGCCATCACCAGCTGCTCTTCCAGGTTCCGTCACACACATGCATGCCGGACAGCTGGTCCTGACCAACTGCCCAGCACACATGCGCATGGTGGAACCTGAAAGAGAACAGTTGTCTGGTGTGCATGCACGCACCAGAACCTGGAAGTGCTGCTAGCCGCTGCACACAGGTGCACCAGCCAGCTGTTCTTTTCCAGGTTCAGGTGCTCCAGCGTGCACATGCACACTCCAGTTTCAGCACTTAGTGCTGAAAAAGTTAACCATCGCTGGCATAGAGCATTGAGACAGGACAAGATGGTTCCTGTCTCTAACTTCTATTCATTCAGTAGAGAAGTCATTTAATGACCAGAATTGGGTCTGCAACTCAACCATTAAGCAATGTAGGTACTCAAGTTGCCAAGCACCTGGATTGCATTTCTGTGACCACAGAGATGCTGCAACGATCATAACTTTGGATAGTCACTAAATGAATGGTATGTAATACTGAGGACTAGGCTGTACAGTTACTTCCAAGAGTTTTTTGAAAAACTGTGGAATTCTAGAAAAGGCTAACCATGCCAGGAAATGATGCTAATTAGCTTACTGGAAAGAAAGTACAGGTAATCTTCGAATTATGACCACAACTCACCCCAAAATTTCTGTTGGTAAGCAATGTGGTTATTAAGTGTTGTTAAGTTTGTGACATACAGTAGTTAAGCGAAACTGACTTCCACATCAACTTTGTTTGACAACAGTTCCCAAAAGTTGATCATATGATCCTGGGACACAGCAACCATCCTACATACATGCCAGTTGCCAAGCATCCAAGTGTTGATCATGACACCATTGGTCATGACACTTTTTTCAGTGCCGTTGTAATATTCAATGGTCATTAAACAAATGGTTTTAAGTTGAGGACTGTCTTCGTCAGTTAACAGTAAGGATACCCAGAGCAGATGTCACAGCATGACTAGCCAGTTCTCATAACAAAATGAACCAAAGTGATTGGTGGACGTAGTGGACTGTGGTTGGCCTGTGGGGAAAGGGGGAAAGAACTATGCATGCTTTTGCATGGGAAACCCAGAGCTGGTTTGTTTTCTCTGTGTCAGTGTGGATTTATTCAGTTAATCTTAATACATGAAATCTTGAATGGATGCTTGCTTTTTTAAACAGCAAATACTTTATTTTTAAAATGGAGTAGGGCAGTTTCTGCATAGGTTCAACACATCTCTTTGCTAACTGGCCTGATAGCTTGTGGTTGAATCTTTTATGAAATCAAATCTTAAGGCCCGTTTCATTTTATTTTCTTGCTGTGGAATCCTGAGCCAGGAATTGGAACTGGATCTTGCCACCAGGAAATCTCAAGGGTTGATTTAGAATCTGATTTTAATGGTTGTGTTCCGAAGGTTTCCCAAACACACCTTCCACTCTAAGTCAGATCGGGCAATTGTATGTTGAGAGGAAATCAGTGCTAAATGTGATCAATGAAGATCTGGAATGGGATGTCCCTGGTGAAGAAAAGCATAAAAAGGACTTCAGAAGTTGTGGGAGCTTCATCACTGGAAGCTTTCAAGAAGAGACTGGACTGCCATCTGTCAGAAATGGTGTGGGATCTGCTTGGGTGGGAGGTTGGACTAGATGACCTACAAGATCCCTTCCAACTCTGTTAACCTGTATTCGACTCTGAGCAGCTAATTGATGCCGGTCTCAGACAAGTGTGAGCCCAGCCAAAACTTTGAAGGTCCAGAGAGACTTCAGCATTTTTCTCAGCTGAGGGTGCAGTGTTTCTAAAGCTAAATAGGTCTGTGGACTAGAGAAATCCTTTAGAAAGGGAGCCATGGCAGTCCCATACAATAGGGAGATGGAACATGCACTTTAATTCAGTAGGAGACAATTAAGGTAGTGTTTAACTCTCTTGCTGAAATTAGCACAGGGTAATAAGGCGCTGTTTTGTTTGGATGCCATCCCTCCTTATTAAATCTGGCAATATTACAGCGGTAACAAGAGCCTACAGTAATGTTATATAATTCAGCCCATCACCAAAATAGTGGAAGGTGATTTTGAGATATCCCTACAACCTGCAGTTACCGGTGCCAGATTTTTGTTCCATGCTGAGGAGATCTTTCTTTCCCTGTCTCTCTCTTTCTCTCTCCCCCATAATATCCTCTTTCGAATTTGGCATGCGTTCTTTTCAGGAGCGGGGTGGAAATCGATCCGATGCCATTCTTGCTGAAATGGGAAATTATCTCGCGCCTTTCTTAGGCCTCGTTCTGTGTGACTTCCCTTTATTTTATCCTGCCGTCTGTTGTTTTAGCCCTTTCTATACCATTGCTCCCGCTGTGCATCCTCAGACAGTATGCAATATTAAAATACATGTTAATATGCCTTGAAAGAAAACTTAACAATTTTAAAAGTCAAGCGCAGTAAACTATCAAAACATTAAAAATATATCTGTGTCCATAAGTTAGTGGTGTTGGAACCCTCCTGAGTTATCACAAGGGGAGTTGAGTGAAAGTGTTGTTAGCACTGATCATTGCTAAAATATATTTGCATTTACATTGAAATGTGCTTTAAACTAGAAGAAGGCTATTCCACAGAGCAGGGGTCCTAAATAGCAGAGATTTATACAGGAGAGGTCATTTAGTCAGGGATCCTGTGCAAAGTACTTCAAGAGGTTATAAATATCTTTTAAGAGGTTTCAATATCTTGAAGCTCTCTGAGTTTGGTTGTTTTCTTGCAGATGTTTCATTACTCGAAATCACTAGCACTGATGATATTACTTAGATGAGTAATGAAACATCTGCAAGAAAACAACCAAGCTCAGAGACCACCAAGGGCCCCACATTTCAACCTTGAGTTACAAATATTCTACTTTATTGATATCTTTTATGAGTTGGGATTTTGTTTTGCAGGTTGTGCACTTCCCATAGCCATTGAGTGGTGAATGGCATATAAGTTTGGTAATGATTATGTTCATGAAATCAAGTTTAACTCTTAGTGGTTACATCCATGCAGTTTTCTTAGCAGCATTATGGAAAAATATTGTTGGTATCTTTTCTTCTTTAGCAAAAAAAAAAAGTCTAACAAACAACCCAGAAGTTCTTAATCAGTCCCCCATCCAAATACTAACCAAGGCTCATCTTGCGTAGCTTGGAGCTCAGCCAAACTTGACCAGCTGTTGCCACCTGCTTAACATTTCTTAACAATGCCTGGTAGATAACCAGCAGCTAGTATTGCTCTATGGGGATGGTTGGTCACACCATATGGCACAGAGGCATTTACAGGGCAGAGGAAGACGGTAGGGGAGATAATAAAATGTGTGTTGCCATCTTACAACCAAACCTTATGATTTACATACTAGAGTCCGATGTTGAGACAAACATCAATGAACGGCCAGGATTTGCATCACAATGTGGTGGTGCATACATAATATCATATTTTTTTTCATTACCATGATTTGTGTTATTTTATCCAGGTATCCAGGGGTGCGATGTAACCGGTGTAACATCCGGTTCAGTGAGCGCATGCAGAGCATTCTCCAGCAATCTCTGTGTGTTAAACAGCTGACACGTGGCAATCTGCTGTGCCGTGCGAATCAGCTGAGCTTGAAAACCAGGATATAAAGCACAGAATAGAGCTGGAGTGAACAGGTGGGCCCAACAGCTGATTGTCGGAGCGAACCGGTTTGCTCACAGCTGATCCTTGGAGCTACTGGTTCACCCAAACTGGACTGAACCAGTAGAATCCCACCCCTGCAGGTACCCTAGCTTTATTTTCTTTTCTTTTCTTTTCTTTTCTTTTATTTTATTTTATTTTGTTTTGTTTTGTTTTGTTTTATTTTATTTTATTTTATTTTATTTTATTTTATTTTATTTTATT
>BLBF01000055.1:9314331-9328263 GCA_015471245.1 Laticauda colubrina | reverse complement strand
ATCTATCTATCTATCTATCTATCTATCTATCTATCTATCTATCTATCATCTATCTGTCATCTATCTATCTATTTATCATCTACCTACTTATCTCCATACACACACACATATCTATTGATTATCTGTCTGTCTGTCTGTCTGTCTGTCTATCATCATCTACTTATTACTCATCTCTCTCTCTCTCTCTCTCTCATCTATCATCCATCCATCTATCTCTATCTACCTATCTACCCATCATCACACACAAACACACACGCACACATATTGGTTGACTGTCTGTCTGTCTGTCTGTCTGTCTGTCTGTCTGTCTGTCTGTCTATCTATCTATCTATCTATCTATCTATCTATCTATCTATCTATCTATCACTGACACTGGATCGTGGCATGCCAGAAACTGAGCAATGCAAACAAGTGAAGCCCCATCTGCAGGATGTGGGCAGCATGCAAAACCAGGGCCCCTCCAGTCCACAGAAAAACCTCTTTCCATGGAACTGAACCCTGGTGCCCAAAATGTTGGGGGCCGTTGGTCTAAATGCTTCCATAAATTAAGTTTTTAAAAAATGCCTTGTTCATCAGTGTTTCTGAATAGCTCATCCTGCAACCGAGAAAGAAGTAGCTATACTATTTTTCTGAGGGAAACGAAGAAGGAAACTGAAAAAGTGAAATATTCTTTCTGATGATTTCCATGTCCAGGTATCAAATCCATCATTGTAGCAACACCTTAGCAATTACAATAGCAATAGCACTTAGACTTATACACTGCTTCACAGTGCTTTATAGTCCTCTCTAAGTGATTTACAGAGTCATCCTATTGCTCCCAACAATCTGGGTCCTCATTTTACTGACCTCAGAAGGATGGAAAGCTGAGTCAATCTTCAGCCAGTCAGGATCAAACTACAGACTGTGGGCAAAATTTGCCTCAAATACTTCTCTTAATCATTGTGGCCAATACCTCCTTATTCACCAAAACTGTTTGAGATGAAAACCAGAAATGTTTCTTCTTAACTAAAACAGGTTATCATGTGCCACTGTTCTCTACACACAAAAGTGTGGCAACTACATTTTCGTGGGTTTCAATAAAGTCAGGCATGAAAATATTGTATATATTTTGTGGGTTTCATAAAAATCAGGCATGGGAGGAAATGTTACTGGATTGACAGCATAGATAGTATTTAGTTGTATTTTCAGAAATAATACCATGCTTTTTTTTAAAAAAAAGAAAATCTCCTTTTTGCCCCTATCAGTTTTCATTCAATACAATGAAAGAGAAATTATGTTAGATGTTTATTTCATGAGAGAAGAGAATTTTAGAAGAAAAGGGCCACAGGTAAAGGGCATTTGTTTTGTGAAAGTGTTCACAGGTTGGGTTAATGCTCTTTTTTTCATTCTGCGGTCATTTCTCCAAGGGTCTGAAACCTCTCTAGATATATTTTCTTGTGGGAACTTCTGCCACTTAACTTTATTAGTCTGGAAATTGTAGACAACAACAAGGCTTTGCATTCATGAAACCCTGCAAAGCAATTTTATGGATGTGTTCAAGAATTTGAGAGGAGGGGTTGTTCCCCAAACACCCTGCTCTAAGAGTGGTATTTTCTTCAAGAACTGAAAAATGGTGTGACTTTGAGGCAGTGGTGGGACTCAAAATTTATTACTACTGGTTCTGTAGGCATGGCTTGGTGGGCATGGCAGGGGAAGGATACTGCAAAATTCCCATTCCCTCCCCACTCCTGGGGGAAGGTTACTGCAAAATCCCCATACCCTCCCCACCCCAGTAACCTGATTTCCAGCTCCGTTCTCCTGTGCAGGGCAACCAAAGAAGACCCAGCCAATCAGCTGGGACTCAGGAGGCAGAGAATAGATGGGGGCAGGGCCAGTCAGAGGAGGGATTTGCTGGTTCTCCAAACTACTTAAAATTTCCGCTACCAGTTCTCCAGAACTGGTCAGAACCTGCTGAATACCACCTCTATTTTGAGGGTCAGCCTAGAGGATGACCCCACACATTGTTGGTGAGAAAACCAAGAGCACATGGAAAGCGAAGTAGAGATAAGACAAATATGGGGCAAAAGAACAAGGGATTGAACATGGAGACTGGATAGAGAAGGGAAGTCAAGCACATCTGGTGCATGAGTGAGAGAGAGAGATTAAGGCACATACACTGAGTAGATATGACAAGCTGAGCATATGCAGTGCCTTGTTGGGGAAAATGTATTTTTACATAAATCAAGCAAATAAATAAAATTCATGTCCCTGTGAATGACAGGGCTTAGGTTTTTGTTTTTTTTTTAATGATGAAGGCAGATCTTTATTTGTTTGGAACTCATGCTTACACTTGAATTTTTTTACTTGCTTTTTTCTGGCAAAGTTTATATTATCCCACCAGGTCCAGTGGAATTTATAGCTTTTCTTTTAAGTTACAACTACACATGGATGATTTTTGTTGCTCTAGGTAGATTTAGATGTTCCTATTGCAAACTTGGTACTGAAGAGGTTTATGAAGAAGGGTTACAGGAATTGGGCATGTCTAGTTTAATGAAAAGAAGGACTAGTAGTGACATGATAGCAGTGTGCCAATATTGAAGGGGCTGCCACAAAGAAGAGGGGGTCAGCCTATTTTCCAAAGCACCTGAGGGCAGGACAAGAAGCAACAGATAGAAACTAATCAAGGAGAGAAGCAACCTAGAACTAAGGAGAAATTCCCTGACAGCGAGAACAATTAATTAGTGGAACAATTTGCTGCAGAAGTTGTGAATGCTGCAACACTGGAGGTTTTCAAGAAGAGTTTGGACAACCATTTGTTTAAAATGGTATAGGGTCTCCTGCTTTAACATGGGTTGGATAGAAGACCTCCAAGATCCCTTCCAACTCTGTTATTCTTTTATTGGAATTATAAGTCCAATTTCCTATTCAACAGTGGGAAATGCTAGGTTAGAGAAGATGGTGTTATTACATGAAGCTCTTTTTGAATTTCCTTCAATGGAGCTCAGTAAAAAAGCACTGTTTTGCTTGCAGAAAATTCCTGGTTCAACCTTCAGCATCCCCAGAAAGATGGAGTTATTCCCTAGTCACCTAGCTTAAACCCTAGAAATCTACTGCCAGTTAGTGTTAACAAAATTACACTCGTAATAATTTTTGTCCAATATTAGTCCAGAAACTGATTAAGTATACAGTAGCTTCCTATGTTCCTAAGATTCCATACATGATCCAGTTGACAAAGTACAATAAAACATATTGATTAATATATTAATTAAATGTGATCTTCATGGCATGTCTGTCGATTGCTCCATTGTTGATGTGAAAATCATACTTAAACCGGGCTCATCACTGTTGTGTTACAAGTAAACTATTAAGCATTGTGTCTCGGTGATTTGAATGAAGAGGTGGATGATATGTTTATTAGTCACAAATATTGTTATGACACAAAACTGATGGGCTAGCTAATACTTTAGAAGATCAAAACAAATCCAGACTACCTTGTTAAGTTAAAGCTAAAAATAACAGAATAAACATCAATTGCCAGAATGCCAAATCCTTCACTGAGGGATACAAATATGTAGGGATAGGATGGAGGATACTTAACCTGGTGGAAAATTGGTTGAAACTACAGACGATCATAACCAGAATATGAGTCAGCAGTGAGACTTAGCTTTTAAAAAGACAAATATGGTTGCATCCTTCAAAATATTCCTTCCAAATTTCAGGAAGTGATACTTTTGTTTCTTGTATGGCACTGTAACCGAAAACTAGCTTTTCAGAAAGGTTTGCATCAAATGGAATCAGTGCAGGGCAGAAAACTAAGGAAGCTACAAGGAAAGAATAAGAAAATGAAGAGAATACATTTTTTTCCCTGAAACACAACTGAAAGGGAAGAGCACTTTTCAAGTATTTGAAAAAATGTCACAAAGAGGAAGAGCATGATCTGTTTTCTCTTCCCAGAATTGAGGGTGTGGAATAAATTCTAAGAAAGTATAATGTGGTTAAAGGCAAGAGGGAAAAAAACTTACAAACAATAAGAGCAGCACAGGAATGGTTCCAATTATCCAGAGAGGTGGTGGATTCCCATTCACCAAATACTTTTTGAGCAAAGGCTCGGCAGTCCTCAGTCTGAGGTGCTTTGATTTGAATTCCTGTGTAGAGCAGAGAGTTGGACTTGATAGTTTCAGGGACCTCTTTCAATCCTCTTGTTGTGGTTCGCCAGCAGCCACTGTGGACAGTAGAGGTATCGGACAGTGAGAATGAAAGGCGACCAGTCAGAGAGTCTGGAGAGGACTTGGACGAGGGTCCTGCATCAGATGCAATGATAGAGCCAGGACCATCTGGGAGTGGGGTGCTGTCTCTGGAGCCTCCGGAGTCTGGCAGCCGTGAAGCAGAGGATCTGGGGAAGCCTGTTCCCAGTGCGCGTGTGCACAGAATTGCTAGAAGGCGAGAGCAGCTGAAACAAAAGGGGTGACTCAGGAGTAAGGCTTGGAAGTGATTGCCCCTCCACAAGGGATAAAAGTCAGACCTAAATGATGAAACCTTTGCAGGAAGCAAAGTAGTTTGATCAGTTCCGAGTCCTCCTGGAAGCTCTGTGTACTTTGGTTGGTTTTTTTTTCTTGTATTTTGGTTGGTTTCTTTTATAGATAATTGGATACTTTTGTTTTTGGCAGCATTCCACAGAACTGAGAGGTGTGTGCTAATCTTGGGGAACTGTTGAAGATTAGTTCTGGCTGGGAATGAAAACAATTCCCAGCATTGCAATAAAATAGGTTTTGCTTTTTAAAACAAGTTTGTGATTAATTACGATTGACGAAGCCTGGGTCAGAACACCTCTAATCCAAGGGTGTCAAACTCGATCAGGGTTGTGTTTGACCTTGGGGTGGGCTGGGGTGGCTAGGTAGCCATGGCCAGCTCAAAGTCACTCGTGTCGGGGGCGCCTGTGGTGGATTGAGTGCTCAGCCAACTTGAGTGCTCCTGAGCTTTGTTTTTGGCTGTGATGGCCTCCTGCAACCCTCTGCCAACGAAAACAGAGCTCAGATGGGCTGCATGTACCCTTTCCGAACTCCAATTTCACTGGCAGAGGCACAGTGGGCCAGGATTTTGCTGTTTCCAGGGTGGCCTATGGGCCGATCCAGCCCACGGGTCCTTGAGTTTGACACCTCTGCTCTAATCCTACAAATCTCTGACTCTCAACTGACAACTGTCCCTCTTTTGGGCCATAAATAACACTATGTATGGGAGAAAAAGAACCATCCATGGTGGGCAATTATTATCAGTGTTTACCTAGGTAAGTGTGGATGAGAAAGGATCAGCTATTATTTAGACAACCTTGAAAATGCAGCTTTGGACATGAAGTTTCCATAAATTCATGTTCATTGTATTGATGACACTGTAACCATATTATCCTTGGCTGTCCCCGTCTCCTTCTGCCTTTCATCTTTACCAATATCAGGGTCTTTTCCAAAGAGTCCTCTCTTTTAATTTGATTGGCAAAGTATTTGAACTTTGGCAATCAACTAGCTTCAGGATTCACCCTTCCAAATTTCAGTTAAGGTTGATTTCTTTTAGGATCAACTGATTGGATCTCCTTGCCATCCAAGGGACTTTCAAGTGTCTTCTCCAGCACCACAATTCAAAAGCATTGTTCCACAAAGACTTTTGAACAAAGTCTTGACAGTCAGAATCAAGTCTCCTTTTAGTCTTTGGCATTGTGGTGTTGACAATGGGCAGCAAACCGTTTCTTGCTGAATTCCATTTCAGAGAAGAAGAAACATGGATAGGAAGAATTCGTGGATCTATCTATAGATAATTGGAAAGACAGATAGACCAAAAAAAACCAAAACCCCAATCCTAAATCTATGCCAAGCGGATTTGAAATTTCAAATTAGCACCTGTCTGTCCATCCGTCCATCCATCCATCCATCCATCCAGCCAGCCAGCCAGCCAGCCAGCCATCCAGCCAGCCAGCCATGGATATCATATCTCTCCGTCCGTCCGTCCGTCCATCCATCCATCCATCCATCCATCCATCAAGCCATCCATATCTATCTATATCTATCTGGCTGTATATCTGTCTGTCTGTCTGTCTGCCAGTCTGTCTGTCTATCTATCTTTCTATCTATCCATCCATCAAGCCATCCATCAAGCTATCCATATCTATATCTATCTATCTGTATATCTATCTGTATATCTATCTATCTGTATATCTATCTATCTATCTATCTATCTATCTATCTATCTATCTATCTATCTATCTATCTACCTACCTACCTACCTACCTACCATCTCTTTCATCTATCTGTCATCAAATTGTCTGTGTCTATCTATCTATCCATCCATCCATCAAGCTAACCATCTCTATATCTATCTGGCCGTATATCTCTCTTTCTGTCTGTCTGTCTGTCTGTCTGTCTGTCTATCTATCATCTATCTATCATCAAATTGTCTTTCTTTCTTCTTTCTTTCTTTCTTTCTTTCTTTCTTTCTTTCTTTCTTTCTTTCTTTCTTTCTATCCATCCAGTCATCCATATCTATCCATGTCTATATCTGTCTGTCTGTCTGTCTGTCTATGATCTATCTATCTATATCAAATTTATCTGCTGTCCCTTTCAAAATCCAATGACATTAGACAATTAAACCTATTGGGACCCTTATATTAAAACAATATTTTTCATGTGTGGTAAAAATTCAAAAACCACACATAGCCCAGCCCTTTGTTTGATCAAAATAGTTCACTTGAGATTTTCACATGTGGGTCTGATTGAGGTCAATTGTAGGAGTGAACCAGAATTATTCATTTCCATTCTTTTTGTTTCATCTGCTTCTTTCATTCCAGTTTCTTTGCATGCAGTTTTATTAAGGTTTCTGTGCTTTACGTTCTGTATTTTGAGATGGCCTGCTGGCTAATCAGCAATAAAATGATCAAATTAAAATAAAAGTTAGCACCCAAAGTTCATTGAGGTCCTGCCCTTGGCAGAAAAGTGCAAGAAACTCATTACTATGTACATGTATTCATAGATCAAGAACCTTGGATAGGTAGGACAAAATTAAAAAAAAAAAGGAAGGAGGGAGGAATAATTAAATCATTGGAGGGTGCTGTTGTGTGCTGCAAAAGGCATTTTGTTTTGTTCAGCTTTACAAGGCACGCTGGCTTGGAACCGTACCCAGATCTCATTTCTGATTCTCCCTCTCCTCTTTCTCCTTTTGCCTTTTATTTTTTGTTTGCTCACCATATGATGCTCAGGGACTCCAGAGAGCCTAGCTGAGAAAGAGAGGCAGCTTATGGGCATGATCAATCAGCTGACCAGTTTGCGGGAGCAGCTGCTGGCGGCTCACGACGAGCAGAAGAAATTGGCGGCCTCGCAAATTGAGAAGCAGCGCCAGCAAATGGAGCTGGCCAAGCAGCAGCAAGAACAGGTGAGCAGGTTATTAAAAGGGACTTTTAATCTAGTCCTGCTCTGGCATCAGGGAGGCAGGAGATTAGCACTCTATTAACGTGTCTTTATTTCTAAGAGGGCTGAAATATTCACGGAACTGTTCCCAGAATGGAACTGGAGGGGTGGAAGATTTTTTTTGAAAAAGAAGTTAAATGGAATATACAATGGGAGGTGTTATTTTCAGCATGCGGTGGAAGAGAGGGACAGATTCCAGAGTTTTTGACATGATGATATTGTCCAAATTGTGGAGACTATATTAGAAGTGGGGTTCTTAAAGCCATCCCCACAAGTCCTGCTCTTACTTCCCTGCCCCAAAGATCAGGGGGTGACCCCATGTACCCTTATCGAAAGAGTAGGGTTGAAAGACAAGATTAGTGGCAAGGCACTCCCCACTCTTTCAATTTAAACCAGGGGTCAGCAACAGTGGTGGGAATCAAAATGTTTTACCACCGGTTTGGTGGGTGTGGCTTGGTGGGTGCACTTTGTGCGCATGCACACTTTGCGTGCATGTATACACCAAACGCATACTTTGTGCAGATGCAGAGGCATTTGCACAGGCATAGAGGCGTTCCAACTCACTTCCTGCAAGCCTGCACTCTTCCTGTCACCTCAGCAGCTGCCGCGCAGCACTCTTCTTTGCCACACAAAGCAGCTGCACTTCAAAAGCAGAGGATAAAAGTGAATATGGGAGCCTGGGCAGGCAGGCAGGAGGGCCCAATAGCAGAGTGGCAGAGAGAACTGGTTCGGTCTCCACTGCTCATCGCCGCTACTGGCTTGATAGAACTAGGCCGAACCGGTAAAATACCACCACTGGTCAGCAACCTGCAGCTCTGGAGCCACATGTGGCTCTTTTATCCCTCTGCTGCAGCTCCCTGTTGCTGGTCGGCTCCACAATTGAGAGGCCTTTTGGTCAAGGCAGGTAGAAGAAAAAGGACACCGTGCTAGGAGGAGACTTTATGGCTGGGGGAACCACCATAGAGTCTGGCGGGCTCCAGAATTGAACAGGGGCCTTCCGGTTAGGACCTCTATGGTTTTTTCAGTGTTTAAGTCTGTCGACCCATGGTTTAAACCTATTAAATATCTGACTCCATTACATTTTATAATGCAGGTAGTCCTCGACGTACGACCTCCATTGAGCCAATGTTTCTCTTGCTAAGTGAAGATACTTGTTAAGTGAGCTTTGCCTCATTTTACGACCTTTCTTGCCACAGTTGTTAAGGGAATCACTGCAGTTGTTTTAGTTAGCAACACAATGGTAGAGTGACTCTGGCTTCCCCATTGACTTCGCTGGTCAGAAGATCAAAAAAGAGGATCGCATGACTCCAGGCACTGCAACCATCATAAATACGAGTCAGTTGTCAAAAGTCTGGATTTTGATAATGTTACCATGGAGATGCTACAACAGTCATGAGAAAATCGATCAAAGCTCACTTTTTTCAGTGCTGTCTTAACTTCAGATGGTCACTTAATGAACTATTGTGAGGATCGTTTCAACAAATATGACCCCAGGACAGTGCAACTATCCTAAATTCATGCCAACTGTGCCCAAATTTTGGCCATGTGACCATAGAGATGCTGCAACAGTCATTCGCGTGAAAAATGGTCATAAATTGCTTTTTTTCCCAATGCTGTTGTGACTTCAAAAGGTCACTATGAACAGCAATAAGTCAAGGACTATCTGTACTTAAAACGTCTTCAGAATTCCTGACTTGACTATGTATAAAGTGTTTTCACATGGATATATGGCTTCTGATACTTTCTCGTACTGTGATAATATGTGCAGTAAAATCTTGAGTCTTGAGAATATGTGCAGTAAAATCTTCCATTCTGAAATTCATTGGGTATATTCACTGGACAGTCCTGCCCATGTTCAACTGAACCACGGTTTATTCAACTTAATTTTCTGTGCTTGCCTATATCACACTCAACCATAAGCAATAACAATGTAGATTGGCATAACATACTAAGTCAGGGGTCTTCAAACTTGACAGGTTTAAGACTTGTGGACTTCAACTCCCAGAATTCCCTCCTCCAATCATGTTAACTCAGGAATTCTGGGAGTTGAAGTCCACAAATCTTAAACTTGCCACGTGTGAAGACCCTTGGATAAGCCAACCTCACTGTCTAGTTCACAACTGACAGAGGAGGCAAATTCCGCTTCAGCAAAATTGGAATCTTCCCAAATGTAGATCTAGAATTCATTTATAGTGGAGGAAAAAAATGGGCCTCTTTCCAGATTGGACAAACTGACCTGGAATTGGAGGAATTGGAATTTGGTAACATTCACTCTTGGCTTAAACCAGGATTTCTCAACCTTGGCAGCTTGGGTGGCTGGGGGAGGGGGAGGGGACAGAATTCCCTCTAGTTGGCAGAGGAATTCTGGGAATTGAAGTCCATCCATCTGCAAGCTGCCAAGGTTTAGAAACCCTGGTTTAAACTAAATATCTCAAGGGTTCTTCCATTTGAATGGATATAGAGGTTTGGGGGGGGGGGTGTTCCCCCTTTAATCCAAATCTGAAATTTTCTCCATCTCATTTATGAAATAGATTTTAACAACTTTATTTTAAGTTTACTGTTACATTTCATCATCATTTTAAATTTAATAGTTTAATAATAAAATAGTTTTTACTACACATAGACTAAAAAAAAAAGGCTCCTTCTTCTACCCTGAATAAATCAAGATAATTTTGTAGGATCAAAAGATCAATGCAGGGCAAAAAAAAATGGAGATACAATCAGCAACTTGGACAAAATTAAAAGGAATTAAATTAATTTATGGGGGTTGAAGTGATCAGTGACTACTGATCATTAAGATGGTGAATGTCAACTTCTATGCTATCAGTGGCTGAGGAACATAAATTAGAAAATGCTACAGCTTCCATGGGTATTTAGCATTGTGTCATCCATTACAAGCCTTCTAGTATTCTTAGAATTGGATGACAAAATATGTTCCAGCCATCCCCATCCCAAATCACTTTTTTCCCCAGTGTAAGAACAACTTTTCAACTATGACTGCTACACATAATCAATACTTTGTTGGATATAATAGAATGGATGTATCAGTGGTTTTAATTTGAACAAGACTGTTTATGGGCAAAGTTCTAAGCACATTTAGAATCATTGGTCTTTTGAGACAGACACGCACAGATGCAAACATACATACATGTACGCGCCATTAAATTACATGTACATGTGTTGACCCTACAGATTGCAAGACAGCAGCAACAACTTCTGCAACAACAACACAAAATCAACCTGCTCCAGCAACAGATCCAGGTCAGAGATTATGAATCTGTCCATTATTTCAATTATTCAACTCCGTTTTTTTCATTCCTTTTCACTGTCTTCAGTTCAGAGATGCAGTGCCAGTCATTAACAGAGGGGTTCTGTCAGGGGTGGGATTCTATTGGTTCGGACCAGTTCGGGCGAACCGGGTGTTAAAGTTACACCTAGTTTGCTGAACCAGTATTTCAACTGACCGGCTGGCCCCTCACCTCCCACGAGTCTCCACGCGGCCCATTTTCGATGGAGGTAAGTGTAGGCTCCGCGTGGAGACTCTGGGAGGGGGGAAAAGGGACCTTTTGGAAGTCAGGAAACAGGCCTGTTTCTGGTTTCCAGAGGGCCTCCAGAGCCCAGGAGAGGCTGTTTTTGCCCTTCCAGAGGGCTGGGGGAGGCCTCTGGACCCTTGGGAGGGTGAAAAATGGCCTTCCCGGAAAATTGGAAGTTGCAAAATGGGCCTACTTCCATAGGGCTTCCAGAGGCCAGGGAGGCTGTTTTTGCTGTCCCAGAGGCCCAGGGGAGGCCTCTAGACCCTTGGGAGTGCAAAAATGGCCTCCCCCAGCTCTGGAGGTCCACCAGAAGCCAAAAATAGGAAGTTCTGGTAAGCCCCATCCACCCTGGCCCTACCTACCCAGCAACTGGGCAGCGAACCGGTTGCTGGAATTTTTGAATCCCACCCCTGGGTTCCATATACTTAAATGGATGTCAGGTTTAAATTCAGAGTTGTGGCTTGAGGTTGACATGTATATTTGAACAAACTGGTTGAATTTGACATGAGTGAGGTCCATTGAAAGCCGGATGGAAAGCGCCGAAGGAGACACATATGGGTTGAAGGAGAGATAACCCAAGCCCAGTTGATTTCAAGGCATCTTCACAAATGTTGGTAACCACAAGTTGATTTTCTGTGATGCGTGGTGTTAAATGAACAGCTGCTTTTCTTGGAAAAACATCTGCAGAGGTTTTTTGGGAGACACATTTATCACAGCCGTGGAACCAGAGGAGGGCTGCTAGGGGATTCGCAGGGGTTCGGGAAAGCCCCTAGCTAAGATTCTGTGCAATTCGGAGAACCCCCAAATCCCACTCCTGGTTGGCTCCACCCCCCCACCCCTCCCCTCCCCTCCCCTCCCAGGAGTCTCCACGTGGCCTGTTTTGGATGCAGGTAAGTGCAGGAGGAGTGTGGAGGCTTGGGAAGGGGAAAAAATGGGTTTCCTGGAAATGGGCCTGTTTCTGGCTTCCAGAGAGCCTCCGGAGCCCGGGAGGGCATTTTCCTCCTCCCGGAGGCTCGAGTAAACCCTCCAGAGCCTGGGGAGAGCAAAAACGCCCCCACTCCCTGTCGTGGTGCAAGGAGGCCAACTAGGCCACACCCACTATGGCCACGCCCACCCAGCAACTGGGCAGAGAACCCTTTGCAAAACTTTTTGAAGCCCACCCCTTTGTGGATCCCCATTCATTTGCTTGGTAGCTGGCACATTGGTACCGTACATAAATGTTCTTTCTCACAATGGGAAGCCCATTCACACAGAAACCTTTGTGTGGAAAAAAATCATAACATGTGGGCAGTGTCATCTATCACGTAGCCAACCATACAGGTGATGGGGAATTATTTCTGTTGTGGCTCTAAATCCTATTCTGTGACAGTAGGTAGGATAACATTTAGAAAACAATACCTATCTCTTTGCATAGTCTTCTGTGGCACGGGGTTATGCAAATGTCCTTACTATGTTCCTTGATTGGTTGGCATTTCTCCCATAATAAAAAGAGAAGAGAGAGAAAAAATAGATTTTTGTACATTGGGAAAGTTATGGCTATAAACAGGTCCAGCAAAGGATATTTTCTGGAGACTTT
This sequence comes from Laticauda colubrina, assembly GCA_015471245.1. Classification (NCBI taxonomy): domain Eukaryota; kingdom Metazoa; phylum Chordata; class Lepidosauria; order Squamata; family Elapidae; genus Laticauda; species Laticauda colubrina. Next base: position 9,315,727 of record BLBF01000055.1, on the reverse strand, counting down.
TTCACTACTAGAAGGAGTAACTTCTCCATCATCCTCAGCGCAGCAGAAGATTTGGGCTTAGTTCATTGTTTTTTGGAGCTCTTTTCCATCTGCTTTTCCAAATACTGCTCATTCTGATCACAAAGTTGACAGAATGGTGAGAAAATGATACTAAAATCTATGTTAAAACATCATGGTTTGAATATTTAAGATGCAAGACAACAGTTCCTCCTCCTCCTCCTCCTCCTCCTCCTCCTCCTCCTCCTCCTCCTCCTCCTCCTCCTCCTCCTCCTCCTCCTCCTCCTCCTCCATCATTTAAAATCCTACTTTCTGGAGCCAATTTTCTATTAAAGCTTCCTAACTTCACAGTAATTCTCGTGCATGCTGTGTGAAGTGTTCATTGATTTTAATTTATATTTCATAAACTATCCTATTTTTTTGAGAGTGGTATTGTCAGAGGATTGATTTATTGATGGACCAATTTGATTTATATAGCTGCTGATTTATATAGCTGCTTTATATTTGTGGCTTAAAATTCAATAAATAAAATTCATAAAACACACTGTATAAAACAAAACAAAACATGTAGCAGCCAGCCGTCATCCAACCAATTTATCCCCTCAGCCAGGGGAGAGCCTCTATCCCACTCCAGATTTAGACATAAAGCCAAAATTTCAAGGCATTGTGGAAAGTCCTGAGGGACAGGGACAATCTTAGGGAGAAAGATGTTGCAAAGACTGGGCACCATAACACAAAAGTCTCTCTCTTTCTGATGCCCACAAATCAAAAGTAGCTGGAGCATGTCCCTCATTGGGTAGGACCAAGACAAGACATCTGGGAAGAGACATTACCATAAATCGGGGTCTCCAACCTTGGCAACTTTAAGACTTGTGGAATTCTGGGAGTTGAAGTCCACAAGTCTTAAATTTGCTAAGGTTGGAGACCCCTGCCGTAAATAACCTAATCCCAAGGTAAGGTGGTCTTTAAAGGTGGCAACCTTGAATTGCACACCTAAACACGCCAGCAGTCAGTACTGCTTGCACAGCAATGGTGTCTCATAGTCAAAGTAATTGGTGCCGGTATCTATCTACACCATTACATTCTGCACTATTGGAAGCTTCTGAATGTAGCTCAAGAACAGCCCATGGAAAGCACATTGCACCAATCCAGTCTGGACATCACAAGGACATGAGTGACCTTGAGCAGAGCTTCCCCAGTCCTGGAATGGGCACTAAAGTACAATCTAAAGTTGTGCAGAAGCCTTTTTATCCACAGCTACCACCTGCTCCTAGAGAGTAGTGACAGCTTGGCAAACTCCCAAATGCCATGCCATGCCGTGCCATACCTTCCTGTGACTGCCCTTGGCTTCCCCTTCCTTCCTTCCTTCCTTCCTTCCTTCCTTCCTTCCTTCCTTCCT
>BLBF01000055.1:9303031-9314321 GCA_015471245.1 Laticauda colubrina | reverse complement strand
CCTTCCTTCCTTCCTTCCTTCCTTCCTTCCTTCCTTCCTTCCTTCCTTCCACCCATCCTCCTTCCCTCCATCCTTCCTCCCTCCACTACCCTTCCTTCCTCCCTTCCCCCATCCTCCCTCCCTCCATTCCCTCCCTCCCCCATTCTCCTTCCTCTCTCCCTCCCCCTTCTTTCCATCCTCTCTCCCTCCATTCCCCTTCCTGCATCCCTCCATCCCCCATTCTCCTTCCTTCCTTCCATCCTCCCTCCCTCCCTCCCTTCCTCCATTCTCCTCCCTTCCTTCCTTCCATCCATCCATCCATCCTTCTTCCCTCCCTCTCTCCCTCCATTCTCCTCCTCCCTCCCCCATTCTCCCTCATACCCTCCCTCCCTCCCTTTTTGTTACTTTTTTTTAATCTAACATTTGAACCTCACAATGCACTGAGCTGATCATGGTAAACAGTGATTTTTTTAAAAAAAATACAGGGGTTCCTTATATCTCGTAGAGCTAATGGTCTCCTTCATTTCCCCCTCCTTCAGCTTGTGCTGGTAACACACCAGGAAGCAAACAAAGTGCCTAACCTAAAAAATCCCTGGCTAACCCAGACCCAGTTCTACCCATCTATCGACAAACCCCATCCTAGGATTCCCTGCCCTCATTTTGTATCCAGTGAGGTTCGGGAAGTCTTTCTACAAAATGCATTTCCCTGCATTCTAGGCTTCAGGCTGCCTTGGAACAAATGTGCTGGTTTCCAGCCTCCATTCTTCTTGGGAAGAAGGGTATTTGCTTCTCCTGCCCACCGCTCTGTTGCAACGTGGCCAACTCCCAGTCATCTCTGACACCGCGGGCATTTTGAAGAGCGCTTTTATTTTATTTATTTATTTCCCACCATATGCTGTGCATATGGAATGGCCCAGCATGACGCCAAGGGGGCAAAGAGAGGAGACGAAAACTCTTGTCCGTTGAACTGACCTGCTATGGGGAGCATGAATGCGCCATATGATTCGCATCTCAACCATGTGGAGAACACAGAGACATGAGCACTTTTCCTTGGCAGCCAGAAAAGACAGTTTCTGATGAGGGAAGGTAAAAAAGGGAGAGAGGGGGGGGGAGGATTTGAGCAAGGTAACAATATTTTTTTTCTACTGCTGGCTGGTGAAGATGTTTAGGACGTTGTTTTCTTTATATCTCCGTCGGCCCCTTAATTGACGATGCTTTAAAATTGAATGACGAGCAGTCAAAACGTGTTTGCTTCAAGCTGAGAAGAAAAATGCCGGTGTCGGTGGTTCCAAACTGATTGCGCTTTGTACACAAGTGACAGCCGCAGTCACTTTGAGTGACTGATAAGTGGGAAGCTTTGCAGCTTATCAAAGAATGTGCAGCCGAACAAGAAAAGGACTTTGAGCCATTCAGATGCCTTGGCATATTCCGAATCACATCTCACATCCGTCAGCCTCCGGGAAGCACTGGGAGACACGGCGAAATCAGTTTCGTAGCCCTCCATCTTTCGGGGAAAAAAATCAGGGTAATAGGGTGGCATCACAAAGTTTTCCTTTGTTTCCCGAAAAGGAGAGCATCAGAGGTGGCATTCAGCCAGTTTTGACAGGGTCTGGAGAACCAGTAGCAGAAATTTTGAGTAGTTCGGTGAACCGGCAAATCCCGGCACCTCTGCCTGGCCCGTCCGCCATCTCTTCTCTGCCTCCTGAGTCCCAGGTGATCAGCCAGGTCATTTTTTGTTGCCCTGCACAGGAGAACGGAGCTGGAAAGCAGGTTAGTGGGGTGGGGAGGGAATGGAGATTTTGCAGTATCCCTCCCCTGCCATGCCAACCAAGCCACACCCACCAAGCCATTCCCACAGAACCAGTAGTAAATTTGAATACCACCACTGGAGAGCATTATTCTGAGTGTCATAGGCTGATGTGTAGAGGAGGAGAAAAAATTTTGCCTGGCCTTCTTCCCTGTGAATTTTATTTTGAACTGAGTGAACAACACTGATGATGTTACTTAGTTTGGTAATGAAATGTCTGCGACCAAGTTTGCAGCCAAGCTCAGAGAATATCAAGAACCCCTCAGTTCAACTCTGAGCAACAAATATTCTCATTTATCACTTATTTTGAACTTTTCCTTCCACCAGCTCATGAGTAGGTGGAGTTGCTAATTTGCAAACTGTATTTCCTGTGTTCAGTCTATATATATATAAAAAAACATTGCAGGCAACTAGTAGAGGCTCTACTTTCCAGAACCTGAAGACCTGCTTTGAATTGGATAGAGAGATAGTAAGAAGCAACCTCTAGGGATTTGCTACCCTTTAAATCCAAACCTAAAATATTTATTTTGGAGAGGGCCTGGTATGCATGAAGCACTTGCTAACAGCTCTTTAAAGCAGCTGCATCTTTTTCTGGATTTTCATGGTAGCCATGTGATCCTGGATGATACACATTTGAGTTAAGGAAGCAGTAGTGAGTATATGACAAGGTGTTTGGGGGAAGGTGTGAGTACAGCCTACTGCACCTATGGTTCCTTCTTAAAGCAGCTGCATCTTTTCATAGGATCACACAATAGACATCCACAGTCCTGGGGAAGAACATTTTGTGCTGATAATATGTCCATCCTCATTACACAACACCTTGTCAGTCTCAGGTCGAAGCACAGCCACCCTACCAACTTCTTATGCTACATATCCACGAGGTTCATTGGATGATGTGAAATTTCTGGTACAGGAAATTTTTACTCAACTCACAACCACAATTGAGTCCAAAATGTCCAACTAAATGGAGGCATGTTGTTCCACTGATGAATTGTTCTCACTATCTGGAAATTTCTCCTTGGTTTTAGGTTGGTTTCTCTCCTTGGTTAGTTTCCACCCATTGCTTCTTATCCTGCCCTCAGGTGCTTTGGAGAATAGCTTGACTCCCTTTTCTTTTTGGCAGCCCCCGAGATATTGGAATACTGCTATGATGTCACCCCTCGTCCTTTTCACCAAACTAGGCCTACCCAATTCCAGCAATCATTCTAGGAACATCTGGTTGTGCACATCCCGACATTTTTAGCATAGACTTTGGCCCTCCTTTTATAAAGACAGCATCTAATGTCAAAATTGTGTTCAAGTGTGATTTTTAGGTATGGGATAAGAAGGTACCTAAGATAAAGCTGATTAGTTTATTCCATGCTTATATTATGGGAACGCTTATTCATATTACTTAATGCTTAATAATATTAAAAATAGGCATAGATTATTTTTATGCCCCCCTTATGGGCAAAAGAGAAGTTCTTAATTCTGGACATTTTTATTATGTTTGGAACTTCTATGGAGTTACAAAATTAGATTCTGATTGATGCAGCATCGCCTGGAAAACAGTGCCTTCCTAAAGTGAAGAAGTTGACTGACCATCAGCTAAAATGAACAATGCTGCATTGTATTAACTTCGATCCTGTATGGGCAATTTTGACATTTTGCCTGTAGCCTCTTTGCTAACAAACTGCTGAGACTTGTCCAGAGTGACTCACAAGAAATGTAAGTGTCCCACCAAATGATTCATCCACCCTGCCCCATTGAAAGCATCACGGTAGCTTTCCTTTTACACACTGTCTCTTTAAAGACAAGACAGAGTCCACTGTTCTTTTATTTGTTGGACGTGATTGTTTAGCAAGTATAACCTGAAGTCTCTGTAGAAGGTTTCTTTTTCTGATTAGTTACGTTGTGCATTTTCTAGGGCAGCGGTGGCTGACCTTTTTGGGCTCCTGTGGCAAAAATTGAGCATGCGCTTGAATGCTTGCACTTGCATGCCAGCACCCAGAAGGCAATGTGTGCCCCCCATGCCCCCTATGCATGTGCATGCAATCCCCACCCACCCTGCTGCCCCTTTATCCTATTTCAAATTGCATTGTACCAATAAACCCAATGTGATGGCTCATTAAAAGTCATCCCTGCAAAATGTAATGGGTGCTAGAAACCTTAGAACCATGATGGCGAACCTATGGCACGCATGCAACAGGTGGCATGCAGAGCCATTTGTACCGGCACGCGAGTTGCAGGTAAACTTACCTCACTGCACATGTGTGCACCTCACAGCTGATTTTCGGCCAGTTTGAGGCCTTTTTCAACCTCCCAGAGGCTTCAGGAAGTTTTCTGCAGGCTTCTGCAGGCTTTTCAGACTGAAAACTAGGCCCGTTCCAGTATTTCCGGAAAAACAGGATTATATCCCTGGTGATATAATCCAGGTCCTATATAAGTTATATTTCCTATAAAAGTATTGCTGGTATCAATATAACCTATTAGATGGTTTTATTTCTGTTGCTTTCTACTTCTGAGATATCCAGTTTAATTCCTAGGTGCAACTTGGATTTTCCAATATCTCTGATTGTTTTAGTCAATCCGACTAGGTGACTTTTGACCAATCTCCAGGAAACCATGGGTTCTAGATCTGCCTTAAGCGTGAAAGACGCCTGGGTGACTTTGGGCCAGTCACCGGGAGACTGTGAGTTCTAGTCTCATCTTAGGCACGAAAGTCAGCTAGGTGACTTTGTATGAGTCACTGTCTCTCAACCCAACTTACTTCACAAGGCTGTTGTTATTGTGAGGAAAATAGGAGAAAGAAAGTATGTTGTTTGCCACCTTGAGTTATCTGTAAAAAAATATCTGCAGGCTATAGAATAAATAAATGCAGTTATAAAAGGGGAGAAGGAACTAGAGTTAGGATTGTCAGCATGTTACCTGTTGAAATTTTAGTTCCCCAAAAACTCCAACCTGCATAGTGCATTGCAGGAATTATGAAAAACATTTGGAGGCCATCAGACCAGACCAAGAACTTTTGGGACCCCCAGAGTGGCTGAGCAGTAATGTTTTTGACCATGGACCTCATTGTCCTGAAGCCTTGGACTCCTTTTTCATCCTTTACCCAATTTGCTGAGGTTTCCCCATGAATATTCATCTATTTTTCTCTGTCTTTATTTCCAAAAACTAAAAAAAAAAAAAAAAAGGTTCCTTTCGAAGCGCTTCTATTTGAAATCATTGAGAATACTCCAGAGTAAGCAGAATGGGGATTACACCTAGGGAGGGGGGGGGGGGAGAAGAGAAGAAAGCCACCAAACCAGTTCCATTATTTGTTGGAGGTTTTTCTTCTACACCCATTGTCTGCTTCTCTTTTTGTTGTGCGTAGCAGGTGTTTCTTTCACTACACCAAAGCTGGCAGTACAAGGGTTTCTTTTGTGTTGGCTCCTTGGAGACTTTTGATTAAACTCTTCTTTATGGCGACGATGCCAAGTTGCACATGGAATCTGTGTGGAAACAAATGCTTTCAACTTCTTCATTTATTCTCATTGCTCAAGCCTTTCTTCTCCTCCTCCCTGTGTTATCTGCCATTTGCCAGCTAAATCTATAAGCAGATCTTATTCCTGGCCACCAATCCTTTTTTTAGAAAAAAATAAACCCTCTTCCTTTAGCAATCCTGAATATTTTTAGCTATTGAAAATCAGTGATGAATGAAAATAATTAAAAAGAAAATATCTTTTCAAGAAATTATTGTTATTTTTTAAAAAAATAATAATTAAAGGGAAAGGTAATAGAATTGTGATGATGCTCATGCCTGACCTCAAAAAAAGTCTCCAGTTCAATCTCTTGTATGAAAAGGGGACCATTTGACAATCCTGAGAACTGGTACCAGTTTTGATTGTTCAAAGCTAGATAGATCATAAAGTTCATTCCCCCAATTCTAATGCAATTTCTAAGGTCAATATGAAACCAGATTGGTACCTCATGGGATTGTGTCAAAAGAGCAGGCTGTTTTGAAGAAAATATCAGAATATCCCTCTCTGGGTAAAGTTTTAGGTAGCTTTGAAATATGAAAATATTCATTTTTTTCCAGAAAAATATTGCCCTGGATAGTCTTTGTATGAAGAAGAAGAAAAATCTAGAATTACATTTCTCTTACTTCAACCCAACCTCATTTCTTCTCCATGAGATTTGAACATAGCAAAATCTCTGCAGCTATTATTTTAAAGTCATGTCAATCCATGCATATTTTCTGATTATATAAAATCACTCTGGAGAAAAGAAAAAGTCCAAATAAGAAAAAAAGAGTGGATAAAATGGAGGGTCCCACTTTTTAGAGATTCGGAAGGAAGGATTTGAATGCTCAGAAAACAGTGTAGTCAAAATATTCGGATATAACGAAGGGAAAAGCAGAGAGAATGCTCTGTTTTCTTATGTAAAGAAAGACATGTATTGTGCTTTAAATCTATATCTTAGAAAGGCAGTTTTATGTCTAAACAGTTTGTAAAGACTTTGTAAATTACTTATCAAACAATACAAAACCATGGAAGCCTTTTAGGCTGTGTCTTTACTAAGAGCTAGCAAATCTATCCTGTGGCCAAGTTAAGTTTGCATCTATTCCATGATGTCTATCTCCATTTAAAAAAAAAGAAAACATTTTTCCTGATATTCAGAACTTTTTGAAATGGTTAGATTTTTGTGGGGATCTTCTATTATACATAACACTTAGGCTTCATTGTTGTTTTAGAAATTTCTTCCTTAGAGTCTGAAACAAGGGCAAGTAACATGTATTTAATAGATAGCAGATAATCAGTTGGAAGGGACCTTGTAGGTCATCTAGTCCAACCCCCCACCCAAGCGGGAGACCCTACAACATTTCTGACCAATCTCTTCTTGAAAGACTCAAGTGATGATGCTCCCACAACTTCCAAGGGCAACTTCTGTTCCATTGGTTGATTGTTCTCACTGTCAGAAAGTTTCTCCTTATTTCCAGCTTGAATCTCTCCTTGTTCAGTTTTCATCCATTATTCCTTGTCTGGACTTTGGGTGCTTTGGAAAATAGCTTGACCCCTTCATCCTCTCTGTGGCAGCCCCTCAAATATTGGACGACTGCTATCCTGTCTCCCCTGGTCCTACTCTTCACAAGACTAGCTATGCCCATAATGTGCCATAATGCCATGCCACAAATAATGCCAATCATATTAATTTATTTATTCATAAAATTTATTGGCTGCCCATCTTCCCACAAAGAAAGTCTGTGGCTACTCAATCAACCACCTCCAGTGTGCTGTTCCCCACAGCAGACTTGGGATTAATCTCAATATTTTATTATTATTGTTCTTTTTATTTTTTTATTATTATTCTATTGTGTACAGGCTGTCCTTGACTTCCAACCACAATTGAGCCCAATATTTCTGTGGTGAAGTGAGACATTTTGTTACGTGAGTTTTGCCCCATTTTTATGACCTTTCTTGCCACCATTGTTAAGTGAATCACTGCAGAGAATAAGTTAGTAACATGGTTTGTTAAGTGAATCTGGCTTCCCCACTGACAGAAGGTCACAAAAGGGGACATGGCAATGGTCATAAGTATGAACAATACTGGTGGTTCATACCATGAACCATACCATAAGTATGGCCAAGCAGCTGAATTTTGATCACATGATCATGGGGATGCTACAAAGGTCGTAAGTGTGAAAAATGATCCCGAGTCACTTTTTTCAGGGCTGCTGTAACTTTGAATGGTCATTAAATGAACCATTGTAAGTTGAGGACTACCAGTAACCTTGATTTTGCTAGCCAACTTTCCATGTAATCTTTTTCAGAGGACATGGATCCTGTTGAAAGTTAAAACCTATCCCTCTCCGAGAAAATTGAAATATTCTAGGAAATATTTAAAAAGGCAAAATATTTCCCCTAAATAGAGTAGAAATTTGAAAGCAGAAACTCACCTCAGAAGCAGAAACTCAGCCCCGCCATACCTTTGCTAATGGACCATTACTCTGGCCTAGACCAGCCTATTTTACATAACAAAGATCTCCAGGTAGAGCTATAATAGGAATTGCCCAAAGCCCTTTCATTATATCATCATCCAGCAAGGCTCAGCCAAGACTGGAACTCAGGACAGCCTACAGAGTTGCCCCTGCATGGCCTCCATGGGAGTCTGACAAGCAATCAGAATACAAGCTCAAATTCAAACCCCAGCAGAGGGTATAAAACCCAGGCACTCTCACCATCTCAGCTATTCCTTCTTTGGAGCTCCAAGGTATGTGATCCTGTCCACCATTAAACCATCTTTCCAAACAGCCTTCATGTTTCCAGTGTCTTTTTCCCCACTTGGAACTGAACCCACAAGGTTAATTCTTCCAACAATGTCTCAACTCATTTAGACATCAATGGACAAATGTTGCTTCCATCTTCTATGCTTCAGCTCTTGTCTCTACTCCCACCTCCCACCTGCATTCATTTTTAATCACTTTATCCTCCTGAGGGAAGAAGGCAAGACTGGTCTTGGTGTTAGACCAAGAAAACGATCAAAACTACACAAAAGTTTGAATCACAAAGTTTTGAGTGACACCCTAAAGCCCACCTGTCCTGAAAGGGAGCTGAGAACACGTGTGTCTCTTTGAGGAGAAGTCGAAGACTATCTGTATACAGCCGGGGGGGGGGGGAACCCTCTTTTTGAAAGATTGCTTTTCTTCCTGGTCTCACAATGGAAATGTCAGAACGAAAGAAGAATAAATGCTCGTCTGCAATAAACCGAGAAAAGAAAATGTTCTTTTGTAATACCAGGAGACAAAGTCAAAGTGTGTTGACATGTTCTGAGACGCAAGACAAAACAGAGTTTGCAGAGATCACAAGCTTATCTGAGATTTTAGGAAGAGAAACAACCAAGTTTTAGAGTTTAAAATATGGGTTTTTCCCCCTGTAAACAGTACACTGTTTGAAAACCAACTGCATTCACTGCTATGTTTGATTGAGATAAACTTATTCAAATCTAATTCCTTCTAATGCTTGTGAAAAAATGGAAACTGAGCCAAATTGTCCATCTCCATTCCCACTTTTATCTATATTTTCGATATAAAATGCATAAAAGTTTTGTCATTATCTCTGTGTTTTTAGAACTTCTTAGAAGGCAATGATGTACATGTATAAAAGTGTCATGTTCTTGTTAGAGTCGGACTCTGAGGGAGAGGAGGAACAACCTACAGGGAGTGGAGGTGTGGCTCCGGAGGTTGTGAAGGAGGCTGGGGAAGGGCAGAGGCCAGCTGGGCAGTCAGAGGAAGAACCAGGCCCATCTCCTCTTCATCCTAGGACTTGCAGGGAGGAACAGAGAAGGAAACAACTTGGCTTATGAGAGAGGAAGTGGCCATGATCCTTGTCATTAGTTGCAGCTGGGGAAACTTATAAATAAGAAAGATGGTTAAAACACAGTGTTGTCAGAAGCAGAGCACGTTTTATTTTGGGCTAAAGTTATCTTGGTTGGTGTCCTTCCAACAGACTGTGCCTTGTTATCTCGTTGAAGTTGGTAATTACTTTTCCTGGTCCGTTGTGCAATTTCCTTCATTGTAGTTTGTTCTGGTTTTTTATTTCACCTCTATCTGCTCATTAAGTTCGGACTGTATTGCTTTCTTTTGAAGACTATTTTTGAGTACATTTTATCTCCAACTGAGAATTATTGAACAGTGGGGCCAAGTTGGAGGCATTAAAGGACATTTATTTACGTTTTGGATTTTGTACGTTTGTATTACACTCCGGGTCATCACAAAAAGATATTTCCTTGGAGTTCTTACTGGTCTTTATTTGGGCTGGGTAATGCAGCTAATCTTTGACTTATGACCACAATTGAGCCCAACATTACTGTTGCTAAGTGATATATGGTATTTGTTAAGTGAATTTTGCCCCATTTTTACAAACTTTCTTGCCACCATTGTTAAGTGAATCACTGCAGTTAAGTTAGTAACCTGATTGTTAAGTGAATTTGCAATTAAGTGAATCGCAAAACTTGATCATATGATCCCAGGACACTGCAATCATCATGAATATGTACCACTTGCCAAGCACCCAAATTTTGATCATATGACCATGGGGATGTTGCAATGGTCGTAAGCATAAAAATCGGTCATAAGTCACTTTTTTCAGTGCCATTGTGCCATTAAACAGTCACTAAATGAACCGTGCAAATCCGGGGTCTTCAAACTTGACAGCTTTAAGACTTGTGGGCTTTAATTCCCAGAATTCCTGCTCCTGTCATGTTAGCTCAGGAATTCTGGGAGTTGAAGTCCACAAGTCTTAAACTTGTTAAGTTTGAAGACCCTTGGTGTAAATCAAGGACTACCTGTAAAGCTTTGGCTACACCGATTACCCACAAGTGTCACTATCTTCATTTTGCATCTAATGGATCCCTCTTCTTTTAATTTTTCCAAATTATCAAATTATAAAAAGCTCATTCTATTCTGTTCTAATATTCTCTCCCTCCCTCTCTCTCCCCCCTCCTCCTCTCTCTCTCTCTCTCTCTCTCTCTTACACACACACACACACACGGATTTATGTTTCAGTTGTCAACTTGAGAATATGTTCTTGTCTTCAATTTCCTTGTAATTACAACTCTACTTGACTGGCTCATGGCTTGTAACCTTTGATAAATGGTCTTGGCCCATAAAACAATTGCATAATTGATTAGAAATATTATACTATTTAGAATGAAATACAATGGTACTTATGGTGGTCCTTTGGGGAAAAAATTCATTGTAGGGCAATATTGGTACATCACCAACCAAAATACCATTTTATATGCACGTCCTCGCACAGAATATTTCAGGTGATAAGATTTTACAAAGGGGTTGGGGAGGAAGTCCAATGATTACAGTAGGCGTTTCACCCATCATATTTGTGAGATCTGAAGTTTTAAACAATAATAATTATAAATGATCATAATTTAATAATATTATGCAATCCCAAAGCAATGGAGCATCATTTGAACACCATCAATATTGACAAATTTACCATAAGTCAATTGCAAAAGGCGGCTTTATCCAATTGGAACAGCTTGTATCCTGGGATGATACCTGTAACTCTGTGAAACATCTACATGTGCTTTGGGAAGGATTCGATTGGTGGATAAAAGCCTGAACATCTGGCTGACAGCGTGATGAATCTTAATAATGATAAATATAATAGACAAAGAACATTAGCTATAATATGTTGCGAATCTGAACTTCAAACTAAAGCTTGAGCAAAATACTTCAAGACCCATTCTCCAGAATATTTCTGAAAGAGACATCAAAATATAGTCTTGAGCAAAGAGATGAATAAAATCATCTCAATTCAGGAAAGATGAAGGAGAGCAATCTAACTACTCCATAATGAAACTAATCCCTTTGCAGGTATTTAGCCTCTGGATGGATGGATGGATGGATGGATGGATGGATGGATGGATAGACAATAATGATGATGATGAATAATGACGATGAGAGAGAGAGAGAGAGAGAGAGAGAGAGAGAGAGAGAGAGAGAGAGAGAGAGAGAGAGAGAGAGAGAGA
>BLBF01000055.1:9272205-9287107 GCA_015471245.1 Laticauda colubrina | reverse complement strand
TATTCTATTCTATTCTATTCTATTCTATTCTATTCTATTCTATTCTATTCTATTCTATTTCTTTTCCATTCCATTCCATTCCATCCTATCCTATCCTATCCTATCCTATCCTATCCTATCCTATCCTATCATATCCTATCATATCCTAATTTGTTTCTGTTTTAGTTCTATACTAAATAAATATTGTTAATAGGGATGAACAGATAGGCGTATATCTTGATAATCTTTCTGAAATGCTAACATCCTTCATGTCTTAGAGCCAGATTTCCTGAAAATCACCTCCTTCCATAGCAGTTTGTTTGGACAGTGAAGTAATGAATTTGAATTCTTCTCAAGTTATTTGCAAAACATATCTGTCAGGGAAGGGAATTTAGTTGGTAGCTCCATCCTTGTTGAGAAATTTTGCTCCTATAAGCAAGAATATTGTTTCAGTGCCAGAGCCTTTTAAAGAACTTTGAATTCTAAATTGGCTGGTTTTATGGTGCTTTTATCTTCTGGTTTTAATTAATCAATTAATTTAGGAAATTTATATGCTGCCTATTCCCTTAATGGTGGTAGGCAGCTTACAAAGGTATAATAAAAGTACCCATTAAAAACAACACTGAAAGCATACCAAAAATCTAAAATAGTCATATTAAAAAGGCTTGGGCAAATGAATATGTTAAGCGTCCTTTTAAACTATAACCAGAAAGGGACCTGATTCCACTCCAAATGCTTTATTGCACAATGAAGGCTACCATGGGAAAAAGCAGGATTTAATGTTGAGGTTTGCTATATCTGGTGATACAATGGCTCAGCAGTTAAGGTCACCAAACTTGTCAACTAGCTGACATCCTGGGTTCGAGACCCAAGCATCATGTGATGGAGCGAGCTCCAATTATTCACCCCAGCTCCTGCCCACCTAGCAGCTCCAAAGTATGCAAATGCAAAGTATGAAAATGCAAATAGATAAATAGGTACCACTTTGGTAGGAAGGTAACCGTGTTCCATACGCCTTTGGCATCTAGTCAGGCTGGCGATATGAACACGGAAATGTCTTCAGAAATGTCTGGTTCCCTCAGCTAAGAAATGAACACCCCTTCTGAGAGCCAGACATGAGTAGACAGGGGAAGCTTTTATTTTTACCTAGATATATCCATGGAATAGTCTCAGAAAGGTGCCTGGAGAAAACTAGGAATACTGGATGGCTGGGTGGGTGGGTGGGTGGGTGGGTGGAAGAATGGATGGATGGATGGATGGAAGGAAAGGAAGGAAGGAAGGAAGGAAGGAAGGATAGGTGGATAGATGGAAGGAAGGAAGGATGGATAGATGGATGAATGGATGGATGGAAGGAAGGATAGATGAATGGATGGATGGAAGGAAGGAAGGATAGATGGGTGGATGGATGGATTTAAAACATTTAATTATCAGAAATTGTAGGATAGATAGTCCTGCATGTAGTTTAAAGCTATGTATACACCAAAGTGCTTTGGGCTCAGAAAACAACTGTAAGCATTTCAGAACGAAACAGTGTTTCTCAGCCTGAGCAACTTTAAGAGGTGCAGATTCCAGCTCCCAACATTCCCCATGCTAGGTGGGGAAAGCTGGGGATTGAAGTCCACACCTCTTCAAGTGGCCAAGATGTGAGAAACATTGGCATAGAGTGATGTTCTTCTCCAAGACACAAAACTAAATTGCAAGCAAGCAAGCAAGCAAGGAAGAAACCAGCCCATAGTAATTATTTCCTAACCAAATTTCTCCTGCAGTACAACCACAAGCCAGAATTCTTAACTGTTTTACTTGTGTTTGACAGTTTAGCATTTATAACTTTAAGTATTAAAATAGCCCTACTCTCAGCAGGGTTTTCATCTTTACATTTCCCCTCCCTGGTGCTATGTTCTTTCAGTATATAGACCACCTGGGTGTTGTCAGTGGTTACCTTTTTAAAAATTACTGAATGTCTTTATTCTCACAGCAAAACATTTTTTTTTTTTGAAGAAAAGGAACTAACTAAAAATACAAACTGAGAAAAGAAAATGGAAGGAAAAAAAATATATTTTATACCTATCAATACGGAAAGTGCTCAACTTATAACCACGGTCGGGGCCAGAATTTTCATTGCTAAGCAAGGTGGTTGCTAAGTGGGTTGCCTAATCTTATGACCTTTTGCCATGGTTGTTAAGTGAATCCCTGCAACTCCCACAGTTGTTAATGAACCCAGATTCCTTCATTGATTTTGCTTGTCAGAAGCTGGGAAGATCGCAAATATTGGCAATCACATCCCCAGGGTACCACAACCATGCTAAATACACACCAGATTGTGAAGCATCTGAATTTTGACCGCATGAACAAGGGGATGCTATAACTGTCGTAAGTGCGAGTACTGGTCGTAAACTACTTTTTTCCATTGTAATGTCCGACAGTCCCTAAATGACTGGCTGTAGTTTGAGAACTGATTGTAATCTCAGTTTACCAATAAATTCACTACTGAAGGGGTGTCAAACTCGATTTCATTGAGGGCCAGATCAGGGTTGGGTTTGACCTTGGGGAGCTAGGGGGGGCATGGCCAGGGTAAGGGGCACCTGTGGTGGGCAGTACTTCCCTCAGACCCTCTCTCCTTCTGATTATAATCTCCTTCCTTCCTTCTTTCCTTTTCTTCTTTTTCCTTTCCTCTCATTCTTCTTTCTTCTTCCTTCCCCTCTTTTCTTCTTCTTCCTTCCTTACTCTCTTCCCATCTTCCCTTCTTTTTCTTTGTCTTTCCTCTTTCCCTTTCTCCTTTCCTGTCCCTTCTTGCATGCCGAAAAACAAAAGGGGAAACGTTTCTCCTTTTGCTTTGTTTTTTTAGTTTGTTTTGCTAGCCCTCTGCCAGCAAAAAGTGAAGGACCGGCCCGTACAGAGATGGTATTCAGCAGGTTCTGACCATTTCTGGACAACCGGTAGTGGAAATTTGAAGTTTGGAGAACCAGCAAATGTTACCTCTGATTGGCTCCGTCCCCATCCATTATCTGCCTCCCATCGAGTCCCAGCTGATTGGCTGGGTCTTCTTTGGTTGCCCTGCACAGGAGAACAGAGCTGGAAAGTAGGTTACTGGGGTGCGGAGGGAATGGGGATTTTGCAGTCACCTTCCTCCAGGTGCAGAGAGGGAATGGGAATTTTACAGTATCCTTCTCCTGCCACATCCACCTGTACTATGCCCACCAAGCCTCGCCCACAGAACCAGTCGTAAAACATTTTGAAGCCCACCACTGGGCCCGTGGTGCCTCTGCCAGTGAAAATGGAGCCCAGGGAGGCTGCATGAGGCCTTCCCAAACTCCATTTTCACAGGCAGGGGCACCACAGAACAGTCCCTCGCTGTTTCCCGGGCACAATGGGCCAGATCTGAGCACCCTGCAGGCCAGATCCTGCCCGTGGGCCTTGAGTTTGGCAACCCTGCACTACTCTCATATGAACAGTGCATAAGTTCCCAATCTAGGTGATGGCTATGCATAGCCATTTTCTTTCTTTCCTTTTCATCTTTCCTAATAAATCTATCTGAATTTGGCCTCAAAATGGCAACTCAAAAGATTGATGGCCTCAGGGGTTGCATCTTTTGGATTTGTTTATTTCACAGATTAAGGTGAATATACATGTCCCAGGATAATGTTACTGGATCCAATCTGAGTTGGTCACAAGGACCAGAGAATTAGTCTTCCGAGCTTTCAAACTCGTGCTGAAGCCCATTCTCAGGGAATGTCTCTCTAACAAACTGTGTGTGCCTTTGTGACAGCACATAGTGGCCCAATGACAGACCGAGATTGGATTGATTTATTTGTATCCTTATTAACTTAAATGACTCAAGGTGGCCAACATACCTAATAACGCCTTCCGACATCTATTTTCCTCACAACAAAACTCTATGAGGTGGGTTGGGCCAGAAGTGGTATGTTGCCAGTTCACACCGGTTCTCGCGATCCGGTAGTGCTAATCAGCAGTTGGCCCCCGCCCTTTCTTGTCCTATATTTCCTTTGTTTGTAGCTCAGCTGATAGGCATGGCAGAGCGGATTGCCATGCCTCCGCTGTTTTACTCACCAGCACTGAAGGTTAGGTAAGTTTTAATGCTTAAAGTACCCATTTTATATTGCCCCATGCATGCACAAAGCCCACGCCCACAGAACCAGTAGTAAAATAGTTTGAATTCCACCATTGGGTTGGGCTGAGTAAGAGTGACTGCCCCAATCACCCAGAGGGCTTTCGTAGCTAAGGTGGGACTTGAACTCACAGTCACCTGCTTTCCACCTAGTGCACTAACCACTGACCAAAGCTTCACTTTTTTCCACCTTGTTGGGATGCAAGCAGGTGAAGGTGTTCGCCAACATTATTTGCCTCTCTTTCTCTATTTTTCTTAATCTCTTTCTCTTTTTTCTCTTTCTCTCTGTCTTGCTCTGTCTTTTTCTTTCTTTCTCTCCTTCTCTTTTTCTTTCTCCCTCTCTCTCTCTATCTTTCACACTTTCTTTTTCTTTCTCTCTCTCTTTCCTTCTCCCTCTCTCTTTCTTTCTCTTTCTCCTCTTTCACTTTCTCCCTCTCTCTGTCTTTCTCTCACACTTTCTCTTTTTCTTTCTCTCACTTTCCCCCCACCCCCTCTCTCTTTCTCCTTCTCCTTCTCTTTCTCTTTCTCTCAATCTCGTCAGGATGCTTGAAGGAGCAGCCTTTCAAGAACAAGGTTTTGAGCCAGCTGTCTTCAGCAATATTTTGATGGTTTGCATCCAAGACACAAAGCAGCAGCGCTGTGAATGCCAAGCGTAGTTCAGATCAGTATCATTAATTTCCCCACAGTGTCAGAAGAAAATTTTTAGCAAGAAGTCAATGACATGAAAGTGATTCTTTTTTTTTTTTTTTAAAAAGGAAAAAGATGCAGTTGCAGAAGCGAAAGTTACGGGGAGAGTTTTTGATCTGCAGTGGTGTATTCCCATTGCTATGAGCCCATGTCACTTCCGCTATTTTTCTGAGCCACAAGAGAGAAAGCAAGGGAACAGTGGGCCTCTTTGAGAAGAAAGATGTTGGACAGGGAAGAGAAGAAAAAAGAAATCAGAAGTTTGCCACTGTCCCCCTGTGCATTAAAAAGTATTCCCCCTCCTATAGAAAACCTTTCCATGATCTTCTTAACTCAGGCCATTTTTTAAGGTAGACTTGCTAACAATTCCATTCATAAAATGGAACTATTCCATTTTATTCATAAAATAATTTGAAGCGTTTCTTTAGAAGCCCCAGAGATATTAGACGTATTACAGAAATCAAAACTACAAACTAAAAATGCAAAGTGAGAAAGGAAAGAAAAAGTACACACACACACACATACTTATGAAGATAGGTAGTCCTCAAGTCAGAACCACAATTGGGACCAGAATTTTTGTTGCTAAAGCCCCTGTCACACTGCACCAATGGATGCAAAGAGGATGTAAAACGGACAAAAAACCTTGCCATCCATTGGTTAACGCGATGTATCCGTTCTGTACTCACTGCCTCCGTTTTGCTTCCTCTCTATCCATCCAGCATCCGTTTATGGACGTTTCATCCGCTCAGAAAGTTTTGAGCTGCTCAAAACTTTTGCGCGGAAAATGTATCCAATTCGTCTGTTCTGCATCCGCTACGCATCCGCTAGGCATCCGTTCTGCATCCGTTACGCATCTGCTATATCCGCTAGGCATCCGCTGCGCATCTGCGCAACTCGCATCCTCTCAGATGCAGGGAGGAAGTGGAACGGACGCGGAACGGATGCAGAATGGATGCCTAGCGGATGCAGCACGGAAACAAAGCATTTAAAATGGAAAAAACGTTTGCAGAGGGGACCCATCTCGGATATTAAGGATGTCTAGAGGATGCCTAGAAGATGCCTAGAGGATGCAAAGGGACACCTATACTGCCTATAAAAAGGGGGAGCAACTCGCCTGCATCTCACTTTCAGATCAGCAGCCCAGCTGTGCAGACCTCTGCAGCCTTCATCTGACTCTTCCTCTTCCACAGCATCCAGTCATATCCACCGTGGATCATAACAAAGTCCTTTTGGCAGCCACCATCCTTCTGCAACAGTGCGAAGCCATCTACGGGCTTTGTGAACTCTACTATGGGAAGAAAAAGAGGCGGCCAAGAAGTGTCTGGGTACGAAGATGGTTCGCCAGAAGAGCAGAGGACGGACTGTACAACAAGCTGATGGTGGAGCTCAGGAACGTAAACACTCGGGCATTCCAGAACTTCATGAGGATGCCTCCAGCCATGTTTGATGAAGTTGTGCAGTGGCTGACACCCGGTTGACCAAGGCAAACACCAACTTCCGGCCCAGCCTGGAACCTGGGCTCAAGGTGGCACTCACTCTGCGCCACCTGGCCTCAGGGACCACCTATAGGAGCATGCAGTACGGCTGGAGGGTGCCAAACAACACCATCAGCATTGTGGTCAGAGAAGTGGTGCAGGCCATCATCGAAGAATACAAGTAGGAGCTCCTCCAGTACCCCTCCACTGAAGAAGGATGGAAGAAAGTTGCAGAGCAGTGGTATCAGAGGTGGAACTTCCCCCACACCATTGGAGCCATAGATGGCAAGCACGTGGCCTGCAAAGCTCCAGCCAACTCAGGGTCCTCTTATCACAACTACAAGGGCTTCTTCAGCATCATCCTCTTCGCCATGGTCAATGCTGACTACAAGTTCATGTACATCGATGCTTCAGGTAACGGCTCATCTTCAGATGCCCAGGTATACAATGCAAGTGACCTCAAGGGTGGGCTGGAACGCAACCTCATCATGGGCTTCCCAGATCCAGAACCCCTGCCCAACGACACGCAAGATGTGCCCTACTTCATTGTGGGGGATGACGCTTTCTCCCTCACAACCTACCTCATGAAGCCCTACACCTCCAAATACCTCACCCGTGAAGAGAGGATCTTCAACTACAGGCTGTCCAGGGCAAGGCGGGTGGTGGAGAACGCCTTTGGCATCCTGGCCAACAGGTTCCAGGTACTTCTCACCACCATGCAGCATCGCCCAGAGACCGTGAGGAGGAGGCAATGGGGACATGAAGCCTGGGGAATGGAGGCAAGGGCGAAACCTGATAGACACTGAGGATGTGTAAGGCCCCAACAGAGCCTAACATGAAGGGAAGAAGCAGCGCAACCTCCTGAAACACTGGTGCAACTCCCCAGCTGGAGCAGTGGAGTGGCAAGACAGGATGATAGATGATTAATGGATGCTTCCTTCAGCCTGTCTCATCACACAGATGAGATTGGGCCATGAATGTTTGGTTGGCCTACAATTACCAGGACGTTTAATAAAGAGTTGTGTTTATGTTGACATGTGTGGATGATTGATTACATTGTTATTGATAATAAAGGGCCGTAGGTGTGGCACCTGGGAGGGTGGACCATCCAGTCCCACTATGCTTGCACTGGAGGTTTATCTATCCCACAGCTATTACCCATCCCAAAGGTATTCCTGCCCATCCCACTGCTATCCTAACCCATCCCACAGCTATTACCCATTCCACAGGTATCCCTGCCCATCCCACTGCTATCTCAACCATCCATCCCACAAGCATGCAAAGGCTTAAATCATTTCTAAAAGTTTCCACCAAGACTTTATAAAAAAAAAGAAATGAAGCAAGTGTGTGAATCAAAAATAGACTTTATTAACAACAAGCTATAAAACAAAAATGAGTCTCTGGCACTCCTCTTGGTCGCTCAGTCTCAGGGGTGAAGGGTCCAGGTGCTGTGGAGGTAGCTGGTGCTGGAGTGCTTGTCATCAGCTCCTCCAGAAGCAGAAGCAGCAGAAGCCCCAGCCCCAGAAGAGCGAGCCCGTGCTGCAGAAGCCCCAGGGGAACCAGAGTGAGGGCCAGGGGGCGGGATGGTAGTCCTGTCCCTCTTGCCAGGGCTGGCAGCAGATGGCTGAAGCTTGCTGTGCTTCCGCATGGTTGTGGGGTTGCTGACTGGCAGGGAGGCTGGCAGGCACCAAGGCTGGCAGGAAGGCTTGCAGGCAGGCAGGCACCAAGGCTGGCAGGCAGACATGAACCAAGGCTGGCAGGAAGGCAGGCAGCAAGGTTGGCAGGCAGACTGGCTGGCAGCAAGGCTGGCAGGCAGCCAGCCAGCAAGGCTGGCAGGGAGGCTGGCAGCAAGGCTGGCAGGCAGGCAGATAGCAAGGCTGGCAGTGAGGCTTGCAGAAAGGCTTGCAGGCAGGCATGCAGGCAGGGCAGGCAAGGCTGTCAATCCATCCGGCAGCAGGTCTTTCCTCTGAATGGTGACCTGCTTCCGAGCTGCTTCCTTTATATCCGCGGGGCTTACGCAATGCATCCTCCCCGCATGCACAATTAACGCTAGGCATCCGTTAGGCTTCCGCTGTGCATCCGCTAGGCTTCCGCTCTGCATCCGCTTCAACCGCTGTGCATCTGCTCTGCATCCGCTGTATCCGTTCTGCGTCCGCTTTGCTGAGGTCCCCCGGAAGCCTAGCGGATGTGCCATCCGTTCCCATCTGCTTCCATCCACTAGGCTTCCGTTCCGCATCCGTTTTCCATCCGCTCTGCGTCCTCCCTGCGTCCGTCCCTTTCCGTGTTATCCGCTCCAGTTATGCAAATTTTCGTCCCTTCTGAGAGCGGATAACAACAGATGGAACATTTTTCTCGTCCGTTGTGTCCTTTTTACTAACGTTTTGCATCCGTTGGGCAGTGTGACAGGGTCTTAAGCAAGGTAGCTGTTTAGTAAATTGTCTGATATCAATACCTTTTTGCTTTGTTAGACATAAAAATATCTGTTCCTTCCACCCATCCATTTTCTTGCCTTATCTATCTTTTCTGTCTGTGCAGAAAAGTGCTTTGACTTATATACTGCTTCACAGCTCTCTCTAAGTGGTTTACGGAGTCAGCCTATTGCCCCCCAACAATCTTACTCACCTGAAAAGGAGGGAAGCCTAAAATCAACCTTCAAATGGTCAGGATCAAACTGCTGGCACTCAGCAGAGTTAGCCTGCAATACTGCATTCTAACCACTGCTCTGTGTCAATCATCCTCATTCAGTCCACTCCAGAGGTTGGACTCCAGTCTCCAAAATCACAGGTAGCATGGCCTTATTTGGCTGGCAATTATGACACCCAAAGTCCATCATCTTCAGAGAGCACTAAATTCAGGAATGTGACTGGATTAACTGCATTTTCTTCTAACTTCAGAGAAGATAAAGAAGAGAGTCAATGATAAAAGGGGCGGGCATGGTTATCATTCAGTGTGGCTTTGATCAAGCAAGTGCTGAGGAATGCAGCAAGAGGCTCAGTAGCTTTCTAGATTCCTGTGGCTGACAGGTAGATCACAGAAAACCTTAAATGGCTGTTTAGGGAAAAGATGAATGTCTGAACTCTTGCAAACAGATAGTTTCTTTGCCTGGCAGTGATTATTCCAGCTTTTGAAGCTCTCTACCAAAAATAAGATAACTCTTTAAAGAAACTCTTGAAAAACTCTTTAAAATATAGTTGTGTGTACACACAGAGATATACCATTAACATTTTCCACAGCATGTAACAATGCATCTACAATAAAAATAATTTTATTTTCAAACATTTTAAAGATAAAAGAAATAACTGCTATTCAAAAAGGGGGTGGGAGAAGAAAATAATAAAAGACATAGTGGATGGAAAATAAAATGTCAAAACTAAAATATAAACATAATCTAAAATAAAATATGAAATGAATTATGATCATGTGAAGTGTTAGTACCACTTTATAATGCCTTGTTAAGACCAGGGGTAGGATTCTACAGGTTTGCACCTATTCACTAGAACCGGTTATTAACATTCTAAGCAGTTCAGAGAACCAGCTGTTAGAAGAAATTACCGAACTAATCCTGTAAGGAAGGCAGGAAGGAAACATTCTGGGGTTGCTTACAGAAACTTCCTCTCCGTTAACCCTTATTACATTCTTGGCAGGACTAGACTTCCTGTCTCAGGAACTCTCTGGAGTTTTTTTTCCCTCCTTTGCTCGTACTTTGCTTGTGTGGAGTGACCATTCAGAGTTACAATGGCACTGAAAAAAGTGACTTATGACCATTTTTCACACTTATGACGGGTACAGCATCCCCACAGTCATGAGAGGCCAGGCAAGGAGATGCATGCCTCGATGATATTGAGTTGGCCAAGCCCAGCCAATAACATGACTACCAAGCCACGTCCACCCAGTCACATGACCACCAAGCCACGCCCACCACCTAAGCCTTGCCCACAGAACCGGTTGTTAAAAAATTTGAATCCCACCCCTGGGTAAGACCACACTTGGAATGCTGCAACCAGTTTTGATCGCCATGATATCAAAAAGATGTTGAAATTCTAGAAAAAAGTGCAGAGAAGTGTTGGTGCTACAACATAAAAGGTTTTTAAGAAGAGCTTGGGTAGCCATTTTTCTGAAGGGGCATAGGGTTTACTGCTTGAATACGAGGATGGACTAGAAAACCTCCAAAAACCCTTCCAACTCTGTTATTCTGCTATCAGTAAATATCAGTAAATAAAGAGAAATATTTGTCATAAAATTTAAAATTCACTATTTCATTGATTAAATAATTAATTCACTATACAAAATTAAACACATGATATTACCTGAAGAAATATCTGTAAATGAGTGTCATCATTTTCTGAAGTACATAAGCACATAAGAGTGGGAGAGAAAGAGGGGAAGGGGAAAAAGAAACAGAGGGAATGAAGGGACAAGAAAAAGAAAAAAGAAAAGAGGAAGATAAACTTTAATGTTAAAGTTAATTAATTTTTGGAATACCCTCAACTCAGGAAGATCTTTGGGTAACTGTAGATTTCCATATAAAGATTTTCAGCAACTTAGTCATTTTTAGAATTATCCTTAGCATTAGAATTTAGTTTTGATTTTCATTAAGAGCATTACCTGCTTAAAGAATAACTTCAGTTTAACTTATTTAATTAAATTTATCCCCAATCCTTTTCTTGTACATTTTCAGCACTCTTCATAAAATGCAGATATACATGAGCTTCAGAGGTGGTATTCAGCAGGTTCTGACCAGTTCTGGAGAACCAGTAGCGGAAATTTTGAGTAGTTCAGAGAACCAGCAAATCCCATCTCTGACTGGCCCCACCCCCATCTATTCTCTGCCTCCCAAGTCCCAGCTGATTGGTTGGGTCTTCTTTTGTTGCCCTGAACAGGAGAACGGAGCTGGAAAGCAGGTTAATGGGGTGGGGAGGGAATGGGGATTTGCAGTATCCTTCCTCTGCCACACCCAACAAGCCATGCCCACATAACTAATTTTTTTTAATTATGTAATTTTTTTTCAGTCCCACCACTGATGAACTTCTAGATATTAGAGGATTTAATTCAACTCTGAGTACAATAATCCCAAGCGTCATTTGATCCCTGTCTAACCCTTGGCGTAATGGTTAAGGCAGTGGGCTAAAAACTAGAGATTGTGAGTTCTAATTCTGCCTTACGAAGAAAGCCAGCTGGGAAATCTTGAGTCAGTCACTGTTTTAGCCCAAGGAAGAAGTTAGTGGCAGGCCATCTCTGAAATCTTGCCAACAAAAACAGCAGAAACAAGCAGTTCCTATTAGTTAACATTGTCTTGAAAACACAATCAGCATCATTACAATCTGGAACATCCTATAGATCATAATAAGAAAATGGGCTCTGTTCACTGTTCTTCAAGGCAAATTTTAGTTTGCAGAAAGAAGATCATTGTTTGTCCAATCTCTGAAATCTGGTAATATTTGGCACATTCTTTCAAAAAGTATAGTACACCATACAAATTACTTCCTTGCTCTTAAAACCAAAGCAATCAATAGGGGTGGAGGGGGAAGAGCCCGTCTATAAATGGTACATCATCCATTTCCCAAAATATCTACTCCTGAACTTTGAATCTCTGACTTGCTTTAAGTTATTGAGGCAGGTGCAAAAATAGGATTTTGCTAAGATTTCTTGTGGATCTTTGTAGTTTTTCATTTAGGAAACCAATTTTCTGAACCAGGGGTGGGATTCAAATTTTTTAACAACCAGTTCTGTGGGCATGGCTTAGTTGGTGGGCATGGCTTGGTGGTCATGTTATTGGCTGGGCATGGCCAACTCAATATCACTCCCATCGAGGCACGCATCTCCTCGACTGGCCTCTCATAACTGTGGGGATGCTGCAACAGTCGTAAGTGTGAAAAATGGTCATAAGTCACTATTTTCAGTGCTGTTGTAACTTTGAATGGTCCCTCCACGCAAGCAAAGTAACCAGCAAAGGACGGGAAAAAACTCCAGAGAGGTTCCAGAGACAGGAAGTCTAGTCCTGCCAAGAATGTAATAAGGGTTAATGGAGAGGCAGTTTCTGTAAGCAACCCTAGAATGTTTCCTTCCTGCCTTCCTTACAGGATTAGTTCGGTAATTTCTTCTAACAGCCGGTTCTCTGAACTGCTTAGAATGTTAATAACCGGTTCTAGAGAATAGGTGCGAACCTGTAAAATCCCACCCTTGATCTGAACTCTGTAAAAATTATGTGTAGCCTCTAGAAAACTAGAGCACAGAGAAGGGCAACAGAGATGATTAGGGGACTTGATTAGGAATTGGGTATGTCTAGTTTGATGAAAAGAAGGACTAGGAGAGATATGATAACAATATTCCAGTATTTAAGGGGATTTCATAGAGAAGAGGGAGTCAACCTATTCTCCAAAGCACCTAATGGATAGAAAGTAATCAAGGAGAGAAGCAACCTAGAACTAAGGAGTAATTTCTGGACAGTGAGAAGAATTATCAGTAGAATGACTTGCCTCCAAAATTTGTGAATGCTCCGACACTGGAAGTTTTTACAAAGAGATTGGACAACCCTTTGCTTGAAATGCTTTGCTTTGCCTCCCTTTGCTTCCTACTTGAGAAGGGGGTTGTACTAGAAGACCTCCAAGATCCCTTCCAACTCTGTCATTCTGTTATATTCTGCCCTGAGTTTGATGATAACATTGAATAAATTTATTCCTAAAAGCATTTACTCTTCCTTTAGCTTTGATGAGTTTCACGCTTATCTTGTAATTTTGTTAATTTTATAATTTTTGTTTGCATATAGCTGTAGCTTACAGAAGGAAGACTCCCCTTGCTTCTCTCCATAAATAACACTTGTAATCAAACTGGGCTTGAAAGCATTAATTACTTAGTGCAATTAATGTGTTCATTAATAAATTGCAAGTTTTAAAAGTGGGTTTTAAATTGGATTCCAGTTGAACTTTGCCCTCTTTGAAAATGCGGCCTTATTGGACTCAACATTTATGTAAGTGACAGATTTTCTCCTTAATTCAAAAAGGCATTTTTAAACAAACAAATAAATAAATGATATTCTCATGTTTAATTTTCCAGAGAAGGGAAAAATTAAATGGCTTCATCAGAATGAGTTGACCATATGTATTTTAATTGGCTAATTAATCAAATTTCTCAGCTCTGTCCAACTTTCTTCAAATGTGCTTTGACCTACCTAGCTTGGAACTTCTTCACCTTCAATTAAGGGAGTCATTGAGGAAGGATGCTCTAGAGGCCACCAAATCAAACCTTCTACTCTACTAGAAAGCCAAATTAAAGTATTACAGCTCTTCAGAGTCAATTTGGAGTCCTCCAATTTGGAGTCCAACTTTCATCATTAGGACTGTATTTCTATAATTCAGTTAGAATCTACTGACCTGTAATTTTTGAGATCCAAACTTAAAATGAGGAAAAGTATCCTGATTGTGAGAGATATTAATCAGTGGAACAATTTTACTTCTGCAGTCATGAAGACTTCATCACTGGAGATTGGATCTGGTCACTGGCTGTTATGTGAATTACATTGTTGGGTCTGGTTTCTGGGTGTTATGTGAATTTCGTTGTATGTGTATACTGTGTATATACGTACAATGACAATAAAGTATTATTATTTTCAAGAGAAGGCTAGGAGAGATTTGTATGGGATGAACTGAGGGTTTCTGTCCTAGGCAGAGAGTTGGTCTAGAACAGGGGCCTCCAACCTTGGCAACTTTAAGCCCGACAGACTTCAACCCAGTATTCTTGGAGTTAAAGTCCTCCAGGCTTAAAATCACCAAGGTAGGAGACCCCTGGTCAAGATGGTCTTCAAAGACTCTTCCAACCCTAGAATTCTCTGATCATATAGTTGGTTTGGTGGCCCAAATTACCCTTTTCCTGCTCTATGGTTCTTAGATTTAGGGATATGTCATAAAATCCACAATTTCAGAACATAGGCCGAGACATGGACATCATACTGTGCTGAAATGTGTTCTTCCCCCAAAGTCTTCTTCTCCAAGAGAAGATTCCAGTCTTCTACTTTATTTTGGGATACTTCTGAGCCTCTTTGGAGGTGGCTCTATTGTTACACGATGGCTGAAGTTGATGGTGCTATGGGTCGATGCCATCCTAGACCTACAGCCACAACTGAGCCTAAAATTTATGTGGCTGAGCGATACAGTTGTTAAGTGAGCTTTGCCCCATTTGGTGACCTTAATTGCAACAGTTGTTAAGTGAATCACTGCACTTGTTCAGTGAGTAGCACGGTTGTCAAGCGGCTTCCCCTCTGCTTGTCTGAAGGTCACAAAAAGGGAACACTTAACTCTGGGATGCTGAAACCATCATCAATGCAAGCTGGTTGCCAAACGTCTGAATTTTGATCATTTGACCGTAGGGATGCTTCAATGGCTGTAAATGTGAAAAACAGCCGCTCTTGTAAATTGAACATACACTCAGTGAATTGCTGTAGGTTGGGGACTACCTGTACTTTGGTTCACAATTTGGTTGCAAATTTTTGCTTTCCTTCTTGGATCCATCTCTTGATCACTCCGCAGTCTCCGTGGCTTTCCTAATTTCTCAAAATAATTGGAATGGAATGGAATGGAATGGAATGGAATGGAATGGAATAGAATAGAATAGAATAGAATAGAATAGAATAGAATAGAATAGA
>BLBF01000055.1:9239915-9262404 GCA_015471245.1 Laticauda colubrina | reverse complement strand
AGAATAGAATAGAATAGAATAGAATAGAATAGAATAGAATAGAATAGAATAGAATAGAATAGCTTTATTTGGCCAAGTGTGACACGAAATTTGGTTCAGAAGCTCTCAATATACACGCAAAACAATAGAGTAACAATCATAATAATGATTACGAATAAGGGAGTCGTGGAGGAGTTGAGAAGGGGAAAGGCATAAATATAATTATTTTCTGCATTCTTTGTGTCATGAAGTGTTAACCTAAGAAAGGAGCAGACGATGTGGAATTTTGGAGAGGCCACAGGACAGTAGTATTAACTTTTCATTCCATCAGTCCAAATTTGGAGAAAACCCTACATCCTTCAAGTAGACGCCTACTGTTAGGAGAATGGTTATGCCAAATTCTCCTTTCTTGTCTCTGCTAGTTTGTTTCTTCAAATGTGGGCTTTAGATCTGGCTTACAGTGAGGAGAATAAATAAAAGATTACTGTCTTGCATTGGAAAAGTGTGTCATGCAGAATCTTGCCATCTCTTTTTGCAAAACGTACTGAATGTCTTTATTCCGAGATGGAATTCACCCTGGCTTTTAAACCACGTTGCTGCTTGCTATTCTCTTAGCATGTTAACTAAGTCTGGTGCATTCATGATAAAAGAATGCTGCACCCCAACTCAGTTGCTGGAAATGGAGATCTTCTTTAAAAAAAAACAAAAAACAGCCTGCATTTCTTAACTGATCCTTGAAGTTGAGAGACATAGTCAATTTGAAACCTTTTCTTTAATCAAAGCAATCAATTTAGCCACTTTGTGCTTGTGGTGGGACACCCCCCCCCAAACATTGATTTTGAATTTTGCTGATTAGATGGGCTTGTTGTTACGGAAATGGTGAGTATACATTATTATGTAAAAGTAAAAAGTAGAGGTTTCATACTGTTACCTTATTCTACTGCACCAAAAAGTGTCAGAAGTTAATGCATTTTTTTTCCTTTATCCCCTCTCCCCTACACTTTTCTCTCTTCCCCTTTCCCTCCCTTATTTTACCATTATTTTCATATTTCTGTATTTTATATTTTGATTTTAAAAATTAATAACAGTGCTGAACTTGAAAAAGAAACCTTTTCCATGCGGGCCATCCCTTTTGATTTAGGGGAAATAAGCTGTTCTCCCTCGCTTTTTTGATATCACCTGGTACCCATGGGTGAATCCTGGGTAATCTTCTTCACCTCCATTGCTGAACAAGAAGTTGTGTAGTTTAAATGCTGAAAGCATTTAATTGCTTGAGAAGTGTTAGAATTTTTTTGGGGGGATGAGGGCAGTATCTGCTGGCAGCAGTCTCTTGCAACATATTGGGATAATGAACTGTTACTGTTACTTAGGGTTACCATGCTTGCTTCCCCATCTGTTAACCTTGAAAAAGAAGGATAGCAAACCTTTAAGGGGGCTGGGGAACACCCCTAATTTTTTTGGGGGGGAAGTGCCCCAATAAGCAGGGAGAGAATGTGAAGAGGATGGGCTTGGCTAGTCTAGTGAAGAGAAGGACCAGGGGAGACAGGATAGCAGACAGGGCTGGCACAGAGAGGAAGGGGTAAAGCTATTTTCTCAAGCACCTGTAAGCCAGATAAGGAATAATGGATGGAAACTGAACAAGGAGAGATTCAACCTGGAAATAAGGAGAAACTTTCTGACAGTGAGAACAATCAACCAATGGAACACCTTGTCCTTGGAAGTTGTGGGAGCGCCATCACTTGAGACTTTCAAGAAGAGATTGGACGGGACTTCCGGTGGTGAGGCGGGGACAAAAAGAGGTGTAGAGGTCTGCTCATCGTTCTTCTTGCCTCTTCTTGCTGTTGGTGCGATCCTTGGGGTGCATAAATCCCGGAGAGAAACATGCCGGTGTGGGGAAGATTGAGCTGTACTGAGGGGAAGGCAACCCCCATTGCAATGAAGAGAAACCCTCCAGAGCCTGATGAGCAAGAGACTGCTGTTCTGTTAATGGTGGTCCCAAAGTCCAGTCTGCCACCGATGAAAGGAAGCAAGTGAGAGACAGAGTGTGGTGATCAACAGCGAAAGGTGTGGGTGAGGAAGTTTTTTCCAAATGCTGTCGATCAACAGAAAGTTGTTTAAAGAATCTGATCGGAGCCCTAAAAGGAAGCAGCGAAGGAATGGAGCTGAGGTGGGTGACAGTGAAAGGGCGAGACAGATAGAAAATAAGGACAGTAACAAATGAAGCAAAGAAGACTGGGAGATTGGTGAGGCTTGCTACATTGTTATTAATGGAAGGAAATCTAGCCGCTGGAAGGTCTGGGGGACTTGGATCACTTTCTTTTTGAAAGACTTCATTAGATTTGAGATGAGAAGATCGGGGTAAGTGAAATAAATGGAGATAACGCGGTGTAAAAGGAGACACTTAGAAACTTTTTGGAAGCTCTGAAAAAGTCTTTGACCGCTGATCTGAGGGTGTATTAGTCCAATTGAATAGTCTGCCTTAACTGAAGAAATATAGAAATATAGGAAAACTGAATTTAAGATCCCCAAGAAAAGATGAAAAGAGAACTGGATATAACTGAGTGAGCTGAGATTTTGAGAGGACATTGTTATTACTCAGCAATTTTCTATTTCCGGGTATTTGGATTGCAAGCATGTAATTCCAGTGACTGAAAGTGGAATAGCTACTTTAAGATTCTTTTTCTTTTCTCTGTCTTTCTACTTTTTTATCTCTCTCTGGTGTTCTGATTAGTGAATGTTCCTCTCTCAATTTTTTTTTTTGTTTCCACATAGTAATCAAGTGTATATATATATGAGGCAGAGGGAAATTGTTGACTGCAATTTGAATGCAATCTATTTGATTTGATTGATTTATTCATAATATTGATAATTAGATTCTTACTGGTTATATACATAGAAAAGATAAAGGAAATAAAAATAACTTTAAGTATCATTTAGTCACTGATTACAATGAATGTTTATGTATTAATAGTTGTATTTACTGGTTGGATTATCTTGAACATTTAATTAATCTACTGTTTGGCTACCATGTGGTTGTGTATGATCAAGAATATTGGGGGAAAATGGGTTTGATAAGATAGCTACTTTGAGGAAACATTTTACAGAGATAGTACCTCAGAGCATTTATATATATTTGGTTTTAGGCAATAAGACTTAGATTAGAGTGAGAGGATTAAATATTGTTTATTAGGAGTATTTTTAACCTATGTATAGAGAATTAGTAACAATTAGTAACAAAGATTAGGCTAAATATAAATTACATATGTGATATAGAATTCAGATTTGAAATTTTATTGGGTTAATATTCCTGCTAATAAAAGATATCATCCTACTAAATATATAGAGAGTTTAGATACCAAAGAGAGGGATAGATTAATTAATCGAATTATTGATCAATTTTAATATATAATATTGACTGTTACCATTGAATGTTAATTTGGGACAACATAACCAACATATTACAAAAACAAAAAATTTTTTTTAAAAGAAACGACATCTACAACAACTACAACTAAAACTCTGAAAATTGTAAGAAAAGCCACCTCGATGCTAACAACTATGTCGGCAACATCTTTGCCCATGACACAAAAGACAATTGAAGAAACAAAATACCTCCTCGAATGTTAATATCCAATCGATCCTGCTTACTCTACAAGAATCAATGTCGAAGTTGCAAGAAACAATGATGAAAAATCATAATGAGAGAGCAGATATAAATGGATTAAAAGAACAAATGGGGAAACTAAAAGCAGAAATGAAAGCAGACATTTTCAAAGTAGAGGAGAAAGTTGGAATAATACAGCAGGCCTTGGAGAAAAATGAAGCAACAATAAAAGAGGTAGAGAAAAGAACAGAACAAACTGAAAGGAAATTGGAAAGGGTAGATGAACAACTAAAGAATGTGAGCAAGGAAATGGAGGATTCTTTGATCTACCTAGAGATGGACAAGGCTGCTACATACTTGAGATTCCAGAAAATAGCAGAATCAAGAGAAGAAGATTTAGAACAGGTAATGGCAGAAATATGGGTGGAACTATTGGAAAAGGACAAAGTTACCATCTTGAGAGAGTTTGATGGAATCTACAGAGATAATACAAATTATGTGAGTTGTCACAAATGCTCAAGAGAAGTCCATATAAGATTCGTGAGAAGGAATGTCTGGGACATTATATACAAGATATCAAGAGAAGAACCAATTACATATAAAGGCAAAGAAATTTTGGTCCTCAAACAAATACCAAGAAGAGTAAGAGATCAAAGACGAGACTATAAATTTTTAGTGGCCCACTTAAATAAAAAAAGAATTATATTTAAATGGTTAATCCCAGAGGGGATGTTAGTTTCATGGGAGGAAAGAAAAATTAAAATAGATTCTTTGGAAAAGGCCCAGGAATTTTATGAATGGTTGGTTGGCCCAAAAGAACAGAGCAGAAAAGACGAATTGGAAATGAACTCCCAAGAAGATCAAGACCAGCATAAGAACAGATATGGAGCTTTAGAAAACTAAGGAAATAGTCAATCACATCAGGAGAGAGAAGATAGGATACATTTTCAGGCACAAAGAGAAACCAGAGCAGTCACAAGACAAAGAGTGAAACAAAACTAAGTAATGGAAGAAGAAAAGAAAATATTGTCAATCAACATAAATGGTTTAAACTCTACGATTAAAAGGAAAAGGACAATAGCCAAATTAATCAAGCAGAATGCTGACATGGTATGCCTACAAGAAACCCATATAAATAAAGCAGATGAAAAATATTTAGAATGTCTGAAATTAGGGAAGCTCTTTACTGCACCGGCAGATGCTGGGAAAAAGAAAGGGATCGCAATGTATGTGAAAGAGGACATGAAAGCAGAGTTAATATGGTTGGATTCGAATGGAAGAACTCTGGTTTTGCAAATCTGGATCAATGCTATTCCAATCCTTTTAGTGAAAATCTATGCCCTGAATGGAGAGCAAAAAGAGTTTTTTAAATATTTACATGAAAAAATACACTGTTCAAAAAAATAAAGGGAACACAAAAATAAGACATACTAGATCTGAATGAATGAAATATTCTTATTAAATACTTTGTTCATTACATTGTTGAATGTGCTGACAACAAAATCGCACAAAAATTATCAATGGAAATCAAATTTATCAACCCATGGAGGTTTGGATTTGGAGCTACACTCAAAATTAAAGAGGAAAAAAACACTACAGGCTGATCCAACTTTGATGGAATGTCCTTAAAACAAGTCAAAATGAGGCTCAGTAGTGTGTGTGGCCTCCACGTGCCTGTATGACCTCCCCACAATGCCTGGGCATGCTCCTGATGAGGTGGCGGATGGTCTCCTGAGGGATCTCCTCCCACACCTGGACTAAAGCATCCCCCAACTCCTGGACAGTCTGTGGTGCAATGTGTCGTTGGTGGATGGAGTGAGACATTATATCCCAGATGTGCTCAATTGGATTCAGGTCTGGGGAACGGGCCAGCCAGTCCATAGCATCAATGCCTTCGTCCTGCAGGAACTGCTGACACACTCCAGCCACATGAGGTCTAGCACTGTCTTGCATTAGGAGGAACCCAGGGCTAACTGCACCAGCATATGGTCTCATAAGGGGTCTGAGGATCTCATCTCGGTACCTCATGACAGTCAGGTTACCTCTGGAGAGTACATGGAGAACTGTGCGGCCCCCTAAAGAAATGCCACCCCACACCATTATTGACCCACTGCCAAACCGGTCATGCTGGAGGATGTTGCAGGCAGCAGAATGTTTTCCACAGTGTCTCCAGACCCTGTCATGTCTGTCACATGTGCTCAGTGTGAATCTGCTTTCATCTGTGAAGAGCACCAGTGAAGGTGCTCTTCACAGAGCACTGTGAAGGGCGCCAGTGGTGAATTTGCCAACCTTGGTGTTCTCTGGCAAATGCCAAACATCCTGCACAGTGTTGGGCTGTAAGCACAACCCCCACCTGTGGTCTTTGAGCCTCATACTACCCTCATGGAGTCTGTTTCTGACCGTTTGAGCAGCCACATGTACATTTGTGGTCCACTGGAGGTCATTTTGCAGGGCTCTGGCAGTGCTCCTCCTGTCCCTCCTTGCACAAAGGTGGAGATAGCGGTCCTGATGCTGGGTTGTTGCCCTCCTATGGCCTCCTCCACATCGCCTCATGTACTGGCCTGTCTCCTGGTAATGCCTCCATGCTCTGGATATTACGCTGACAGACACAGAAAACCTTCTTGCCACAGCTCACATTGATGTGCCATCCTGCATGAGCTGCACTACCTGAGCCACTTGTGTGGGTTGAAGACTCCGTCTCATGCTACCACTAAAGTTAAAGCACCACCAGCATTCAAAAGTGACCAAACCATCAGCCAGAAAGCATAGGAACTGAGAAGTGGTCTGTGGTCACCACCTGCAGAACCACTCCTTTATTTTGAATGTCTTGCTAACTGCCTATGCTTTCTGTTCCATTTGCACAACAGCATGTGAAATTGATTGTCAGTCAGTGTTGTTCCCTAAGTGGACAGTTTGATTTCACAGAAGTGTGATTGACTTGGAATGACATTGTGTTGTTTAAGTGTTCCCTTTATTTTTTTTGAGCAGTGTAGTAGGATTAGAAAAAAAGAAATATTTGCAGCATAGGGGACTTTAATGCTATTGCTGATGACCAAAAAGACCACAGTATTGGGAGGAGGAACAGGAAAGAAAAAGAGAGCTTCCAAAAATATGTATGAAAATGATGAGGGAGTTAAATTTGACTGATATATGGAGAAGGTTAAACCTTGAGAAAAAACAATTTACATTCTATTCAAACCCCCACCAAATATGGACACGAATTGACATGGTATGGATGAATGGGGAAATAGCAAATGAAATAAAAAGGATTGAAATCTTACCCAATGAATGGGCAGACCACAATCCAATTCAGATAATCTGGAAAGGTAGAAAAAAAAACCAGGAAAAGGTGGACATTAAATACACAGTTAATTAGAGAAAAAAAAATATGAACAAACTTAAGGAGGAATTAAATTATTTCTTAAAGGAAAATAGCAATGGAAACAAAACATTTGGGACACAGTGAAGACAGTAATAAGAGGTATAACAATCTCTTATAATGCCAAGAGGAATAAAGAAAAATATGCCCAGCAAAATAAATTACAACAAAAAATTAAAGAATTAGAAATCCAAATACAAAGTACTCCAAAGGATTGAAGATTGCAAAACCAGATGACAATAACTAAACACAAATTGAATTGAATTGAACAAGAGATAACAATTATAAATTTGAATACAACTAGACAAACTTATTTTGAGCACTCTAATAAGCCAGGGAGATGGTTGTCCTATAGACTTAAAAAAGGAAAAGAAAAAAGATTGATTTACCAATTAATAGATGGAAATGGAGATACACAACAGGCAATAGAACAGAAAAAAAGAAATTGCCCATAAGTATTTTGAAGACTTATATAAAAAGGAGGAGGTCAGTGAGGATAGGATAAGAAACTATTTAGATAAAATGAAGGATAAAGTCATTGGGGAAGAGATGAAAGAATTATTAAATAAAGATATTACTTGATCTGAATTGAAAACAGCAATAGAGAAACAGAAAAATAGTAAATCTCCAGAACCAGATGGGATCCCAGGGGAACTATACAAGGCAATTGGTGAACTAATAGGACCTCTTATGATGGAAGTTTTTAACAATGTCTTATTGCCAGCCAGAATGCCGGACTCATGGAGGAGCACATTGATTTCACTGATCCCGAAGGAAGATTTGGACTCCCGATATATATAAAACTACAGCCAATTTCCTTGTTAAATACGGATTATAAAATATTCGCTTCTATTATTTCAAACAGATTAAAAAGAATTTTGAATGACCTTATTCATCAAGACCAAAATGGATTTCTCCCAAACAGACAAATCAGGAATAATTTAAGAATAGTACTAGATGTTCTGGAATTTTATGAATCCCACCCCAAAAAACAAATAGCCTTTATGTTTTTA
Organism: Laticauda colubrina; assembly: GCA_015471245.1. Classification (NCBI taxonomy): domain Eukaryota; kingdom Metazoa; phylum Chordata; class Lepidosauria; order Squamata; family Elapidae; genus Laticauda; species Laticauda colubrina. Next base: position 9,254,429 of record BLBF01000055.1, on the reverse strand, counting down.
GATGCACAAAAGGCCTTTGATAACTTGAATTGGCAGTTTTTAATCCAAAGAATTTATAATATGAACTTAGGCACCAAATTCAAAAATATTATAACTACTATTTATGATATACAACAGGCACACATTATGATAAAGGGGGAATATACCCGCCCAATAAAAATAGAGAAAGGAGTCAGACAGGGTTGTCCACTCTCAACCCTGCTCTTCATGTTATCACTGGAAACATTACTAACATATATTAGACAGAATCCAGATATAAAAGGATTAAAGATTAAGAAAGAAGAATACAAACTGCAAACGTTTGCAGATGACATGGGGTTTTTTTAATTGAAGAGCCAGTTGAAAGAGGACAAAAACTGAGAAACAAGTTAGAACAATTTGGAGTAGTTGCAGGATTAAAAATTAATAGAAAGAAAATGAAATTAATGACTGAAAATTTAACAGAAAAACAGAAGTTAGATTTAGAAAAGGTCATGGATTTCAAGTGATAAAGAAAACTAAATACTTAGGAATATGGCTGACAGCACATTGCAAAACACTAAAGGAAAATAATTATGGCAAACTATTGCGAAAGGTAAAAAAAAATCTAGAAATATGGGGTAAACTGCAACTTTCATAATTAGGTAGGAATGCTACGATTAAAATGTCTATTCTCCCAAAATTTCTTTATTTATTTCAGACGATACCAATTAAAGTACACAAAAAGTATTTTGAAATAACTGAAATAACAAAATAACTGCAAAATTCATTTGGCAAAGGAAAAAACCCAACAATAAATGTAAAGACAATGCAAGATATGCAGAGCAGGGTAGGGATGGCCCTTCCAAACTGGGAGTTGTATTATAGTGCGGCCTCCTTAATATGGTTGAAGGAATAGGTGGACTTAACAAATAAGAGAATATTAGTTTTAGAAGGCCACAACTTACAGAGGGGGGTGGCATGCTTTTTTCTGGGATATCGGGAAAATCACCCAGAAATACTTTCACAGACACTTAATTAGAGATGCATTATTGACCAACTGGAAGAAAATAAGGAAAAAACATTGTTTAAAGATACCAATCTGGATTTCAATAATGGAAGCGATGATACGCCCAAATAATTTGGATATTACCAAGAAGATTAAATACAAGGACTTATTGGATGCACAAGGAAATTTGAAACTGTGGCAAGATCTTCAAGACCAGGGAGTACAACTTGATAGATGGGCATATCTTCAAGTTCAGAGTAGATACAAACAGGATATTAAAGAATTTGGAATCAGTAATAAACTTCAGCAACTAGACAAAATTCTATTCGGCCCAGATTAAAAAAATATAACAAAATTTTATAATTACTTACTAGAGGCAGAATTAGAGGAAGAAATTGTCAAAGGGAATATGATAGCCTGGAGTAGGAATATAGGGCGTAGTATCACCTTAATAGAATGGGAGAAGGTCTGGAGTAGAAATAATAAAATCACAAAATCGGCAGCCTACAAGGAAAATGCCTATAAGATGTTTTACAGACGGCATCTTCCTCCCTCAAGATTAGTGAAAATGTGCCCCAACATGAGTCCGAATTGCTGGAAATGTAAAAAAAGGAGGGAACTTTCTTCCATATGTGGTGGTCTTGTATAGAGGCTCAAAAATATCGGCAGAAAATTAGAAAATGGTTGGAGAAAATGACAATGGAACAGATCGGATTTAAACCAGAACTCTTTTTATTAGGGATCTTGAATAAACAACTCTCAAAAAAAAGTGAAGTACACAATAGTACATATTTTGACAGCAGCCAGACAGGCCTTTGCACAATGTTGGAAGCAACCTCATATTCCATCAGAGGAAATGATTATTCAAAAAATAGAAAATTGTGCAGAGATGAACATATTAACTTTGGCATTAAAAGGAAAAGATACACCAATGTATTACAATAGCTGGGACTGCTGGTACAAATGGATAGAACAAGATTGATGAAACAATAAAGGGCAAAAAGAAGATATGTTATAATTGTAGTAGTGAATATATATATAAGTTGTTCAGCTTCGTCTGGGTATTATCCCACGTCATTGTAGTTGTGCGTTTAAAGTTGTAGCAACGTTTCAGCAGAATCTCATCTGCCATCATCAGGCTTCTGTATTGAGTTCGTCTATGAGTCAGCCTAACTCACAGACAAACTCAATACAGAAGCCTGATGATGGCAGATGAGATTCTGCCGAAACAACTGTTGAGGATGAAACTGTTTTTTAATTGTTTTCTGAACTTTCTTTCCACTTTTTTTTCTTTGTTACTTTTTTCTCTTTCACATTTATGTATGTGTTGTTTGTCTGTTTTAATTGTAGAATTAATAAAGTTTATTATAAAAAAAAGAAGAGATTAGACTGCCATTTGTCAGAAATGGTGTAAGGTCTCCCGCATGGATGGGGGGTTGGACTAGATGACCTACAAGGTCCCTTCCAACTCTGATTATCTGTTATCTGAGGATAGAGCTGGGTCACATGTCATCTTTCCAAGATTTTCTCTCTCCCTCTTTTTTTTCCCTTAAAAGAGGAAATTAGTGTCCCCCTTTTTATTTTTACTTTTTTAAAAAAAGTTAAGCCTATTGTCAGTCTTTCTAATTTTTTGTGTGTTCCCTGCCTCCAATTGGCAAAAGGACTCCTGCCACTGATTTTTGACAATTGCCGAAGGAGAAAAAAAAAACAATGTTGAGTTTGAACAGCGTAGAGGGCAAGCAGCAGGGATACGGAACGCAATCAACACACATAAATAACCAAGATGTGAGTTAAAGAAAGGGCATTTTGTCTCCCCTTAAGTAGACTGACCCCCACGACCCCTTATTACTTATAGAAACAGGATGCTTGAAACAATGCAGGAGGAGACATCCCACTCGCACAAGAAACCTTTGTTTTAAGAAGAGACGCAGTTCACGTGGATATACCTTCCGTTGGAAAACTTGGTGGACTTTTTGAAATAAACATTTAATAACCAGTTCTCTGAGGACAGACTGTCAGAGGGAAGAGGAAACATTTTGCGAGACTCTTCCTTTGAATCCCTCGTCCTGTAAACGTCTCCGTAGAACACTTGGAGATCAATGGCCAAATTCCTGCACACATAATATGTATATCTGCTGCTGAGGAAGTAAGTCAATTAGGTAAATATAGCTTCCTTTCCACTCTAACCCCCAGGCCTTGCAGCCAAAGACCCCTTTAATTGTTATAGTCAAAATTGTGTGCCTGCAGCACAGCTGTTTTTCATTAACTCTGGCCACACACAGGCACAACTTGTGGCTAGGTATGGTTGCTGCAAACATTGCTTTCCTGGAGTGATGGGGAGGAGAGGAATCAGGAACATATTCGTGTCTCTAAAGCAGCTGAACAAGAAATATTTAGCAATTCAACTTCTGGAATAATTCTTAAAGTGGAGGCGGACTGCTTATAGCTGCAGGCTACCTGTGGTTTTTTTTTCCTTTCCCCATTTATCTTTTTTTGTGGGCTGGAATAGAGGTGGGACAAGGTGACAGGGGTCATTATTGGTCTGTTGTGTCTTCTGGTGTGGTCCACCATAAATCTCCGTTCCAAATAGCTTGCTCTTTTTAAATATATGGTTTTGAAGATGCAGGACATGTCTGCAAATAGGAAACAGTTCTATCCAACATATACCCTTGTCTTCAGTTCAGTCAGTCTGTTGGCCCTTCTAATGCTTACTTTGACTGGTTGTCACCATTCAAGGTCAAGTAGGGCTTCAAAGCTTTAAGTTGTTTCCCAACTTTCTGCTTGGGCAATCCCAAAGCACAACATATTGGAACTGAATAGAGGATATTGGGTTAGGAAGGTGTAGATTTCCTGCCTGGTACAATGCTAGAAATAAAGAATTTAAATCAAGGATGAAATATGTATTTTCCTGATTTTGAAATTGAGAATTCCACCCATTCCAGGACCTGGGAAACAAATAAGCATATATTGGAACTCTTAAGATCTCATTGCTAATTATTTAACCCTAGGAAATAATTGAGCTGAAGCAGTGGTGGGATTCAAATGATTTAACAACTGGTTCTCTGCCCTAATGGTTTCTTCCAACAACCAGTTCACCAAACTGCTCAGAAAGTTAACAACCAGTTCTCCTGAACTGGTGCGAACTATCTGAATCTCACCACTGAGCTGAAGGTTGCATAGATATTCCAGGCTAAATCTCAGCTCTAATTTAAAAAACATAGATTTTAACTTAATGATCTCTTAATAGGACATAGAATGCATAAGAATACACACACACACACACACACATACACACACACACACACATACAAAGAGAGAGAGAGAGAGAGATCAGAAGGGAAAGGGGTGATTGAAAACTTTAAATATATGAAGGGTGTGTGAATAAGGCTCTAGAAAAAGCAATCTTTTCATTATTAAGCATAAATCAAGAACACAAGGGCATAACTTCAAACTGACAGGAGGGAAGTTCAAAATAAATGTTAGAAAGTAAAGACTGGTGAAAGCTGGGGACCGACTTCCAGCGGAGGTAGTAGTGGTTCAGTCATTAGTAGCTGAATTTAAAAACGCTTATTATAAACACATGTCCATCAACCAACAAAAATGTAAAAGAATAAAAATACACACATACATACATACATACATACATACATACCTACATACATACATAAGAAAACAAGAAACAAACAATTAACCTCAAAGAGGAGGCCTTATGTACCATTAGGTCTTTTTCTTGCCATCATTTTTTTATGTTTCTGTGCACTGAAGTGACCTTATAGAGACTGTCAAATTTAGCCACCAGTTCAGTTGCAGATATTCATTAAAAAACCCCAGGTACTTAACTGTTCTGTTTGAAAAGCTCTAATAAGAAAGAGTTTAGCTGCATTGATTGTTCCATTGCTTAACAGCCTTACAGTTGGAAATTTTGTCTCAATATAATTCCTTGTATATCTAATCACACTTAGCCAATAAAACTATTCTATTCTATTCTAATTCTATTTCTATTCTATTCCTGTTTCTGTTTCTCTTCTTTTTTTTAAATTTAGTAAATTTTATTTAGTTTTCAAAATTTAAAAACATAAAATAAAGCTATATATCATTATATCAATAAAGCTATATATCATTTTACAATTCCTTATCATCTTTCTAAATACACATTTCTTCCATTATACAATTTCAACTTAACATATAAATATAAATATGAATGTAGATACAAGTATTTACATTGTTTCTTATTCTATACCTAATTGCCATTTTGATTTCTTTTTATTCTTAAACCATTCATGCCAGGTATTCCAGACATTATATCAACGTTTCTTTGTCTCTTAATTTCATTGTTCGTCTGTCCACCTCTGCACAGTCTAAATTTTTTTTTATAACAACACCCTCTTTTTCTTTCTTTCTTTTTCTTTTTTCTGTTTCTCTTCTCTTCTGTTTCTGTTCAGTTCTACTCTATTCTTTTCAGTTTCTATTCTTTTCTAAAGTTGCCTGCTAAGGGCCAGCATTTGTTAAGGGCCACAATTTGTGCCAAATTGTGCCAAATCTTTTTTTTTTTAATCGAGTGACCCCTACATTCTGTGACTCTTGTGTTTCCTTGATCTAGACTTGCTGAGCTCATCTCTCAGAAGTTCACATTCATGGGGGAGAGGGGACACCTCTAGTTCAGAGCAGGCTGATATAATACCTTTATATATTTTATTGATAATTTATTTATTCCCTCACAAGCCTTTGGGAAGAAGAGTGCTATTAGTGTAAATTAATAATTTCTCCCCAAATGTCATTTTTAATGGTTTTGGGGAAGGGAAGAGTGGCATAAAAGCCTTTTTTAATAAATAATGTGATTTTAAGTGTACTTACTAAGGTGTATGGAAGTGAGATAAATGCAAAGGTTGCAAACGTATGCAGACCTTTAACTGTGTTGAGAATCTAGCACATGTTGTGTTTTCATGAATGAGAAAACACTTCCCTTTCTTCTTCTTCACTTTGAGAGAAGTTCAGGTGTGTTCAGGGTTACAGGTAGTCCACAACTTCAACCTTTCCTTTACTGACCATTCAAAGTTAGAGCAGCACTGAAAAAGTGGCTTTATGACCATTTTTCACACTTATGACCATTGCTACATCCTCATGGTCACCTGGCTCATATTTATGACGGTTGCATTTTGTGACCTTCTGACAGGTAAAGTCAAGGGGGAAGCCAAATTCACTTAGATGGATAGATAGAATTATTTATTGGCCAAGTGTGATTGGGCACACAAGATATTTGTCTTGGTGCAAATGCTCTCTGTATACATAAAAGAAAAGATACATTCATCAAATGCCAAGAATCATAAGGCACAACACTTAACGATAGTCATAGGGTACAATAAGCAATCAAATTATACTAGGAAACAGTCAATATAAAATGTAAGGATACAAGCGACAAAGTTACAGTCATACAATCACAAGTGGGAGGGGAGGGGTGATTAGGAGTAATGAGAAGATTAACAGTAATTGTAGTGCAGACTTTGGAAATAGTTGGACAGCGTTGAGGGAATTATTTGTTTAGTGGAGTGATGGCGTTGGGGAAAAACCTGTCCTTGTGTCTAGTTGTTCTGGTGTGCAGTGCTCTATAGTGTCATTTTCAGGGAAGGAGTTGAAACAGTTTATGTCCGGGATATGAATATTTTCACAGCGCTCTTTTTGACTCCTGCAGTATACAGGTCCTCAGTGGAAGGGAAGTGGGTAGCAGTTGTTTTTTTTCTGCAGTCCTAATTACTCTCTGAAGTCTGTATCTGTCCTGTTGGGTTGCAGAGCCAAACCAGACAGTTATAGAGGTGCAGATGACAGACTCAGTTGTTCCTCTGTAGAACTGGATCAGCGGCTCCTTGGGAAGTTGGAGCTTTCTGAGTTGGCGCAGGAAGAACATTCTTTGTGGTGCTTTTTTGATGACGTTTTTGATGTTAGGTGTCCATTTTAGGTCTTATGATATGATAGATCTTAGAAATTTGAAGGTCTCTGTAGTATCGTAAGAGGTGGTAGTATGGAATGGTTTCTTCTAAAGTCTACCACCATTTCTACGGTTTTGAGTGTGTTCGGTTCCAGATTGTTCCAGTTGAACAACCTCCTGTCTGTATGTGGATTCGTCATTGTTTCAAATGAGACCAACAGCCGTGTTACTAACTTAACAACTGCAGTGATTCAGTGTGTCAAGAAAGTTTGTAAAAACGAGGCAAAGCTCACTTAACTGTCTCGCTTAGCAACATGAATTTGGGGCTCCATTGGGGTCGTAAGTCAAGGAGTACCTGCATATTTCCTTGATGCAGGCTGAGCCTCAAAGGGTTAATATCATTTTGGATATTTTAAAGCCACTCCTGAGATGTGTGCGCAGAAAACCTTCCTCTTGATAAGTAAATGAGTAATTAAACGTGTTCGGTGGATGGAGTTGAATAAGCGAAGAAAGGCAGATTTGCCCTGGTTCATTTACGTGAGGCCACAGAAGTCCTTGTAAGGAGCTAAGTGAAGCTGGAAGTTGAAGCTGATGAACAACAAGGGTAACTGCACCTTTGTGTAGGACAATAGGCTTTGTGAATAAGAGGCTTCCTCTCTAGGCTGCAAGCTCATATGGTTAACCAAAATTGTTGAGTAATTGTTCTGTGGTTGAGAACAAAATGCTGAATTAAACTGTTCCCAGCACAATAATTGCGTGATTATAGCATTTATGTTGCTGGCCAAAAGGAACAGTCATTAGGATTGGAAGCCTTACCAAAAACCACAGGCACACACAAAAAAGTAAAAAAAAAAAAAGAAAGAAACTGAGAGAAAAGAAAGAATGAGAGAAAAGAAAGGAAGGCAAACAAACGATATGCAAATGATCTCTTAATACCTTAGAGAGGCTTTGAAATGGAGCTATGAAGTGGTATTTCGGTGCATTGAAAGACCAACAATTGCCAGAAAGATTAGCTTGTTGATATATCCGTCTTTGGGCGATGTATATTCTAAGGGCTATTTCACTTTTCAGAAGAAATTGCCAACCACAAGAGAGACTTCACTTAAAGTTGCATTTTCCTTTTTTCCAAATTTGCCTGGATGATTAGCAGGGGAGAGTGACGGAGAAAAGAATTGGATTACAATTCTGTCGTCTTCCACCCCCCAACCCCCCCTCTTTGTTTTACTGCATACCAATCAGACCTCATCGGAGACTTCGAAAAGTAGAATTCACTTCCACGCACAAACTAAACACCAGGCTGAGCCAAATTCAGAGATGGAAGGAAGTTACAGGCTGCTGATGTTGGAGAAGATGTTCCAAATCTCAGGATAAAATTAAAAGGAGATGCGGGGTATTACTTGCTAGAAAGACAATTTCTTTCCCAGCCTCTACAAAACAAACTCCCTCTCTCAGTCTCTCTCTCTCTCTCTCTCTTTTAATGTTTTCTTTGTGAGTTTGTTCTGACATCCCCAACAAGATAACCAAAGGAAAAGGAATCAAGAATAAGATCAAAAGTGTTTAAGACAGTCCCCAGTGTTTAAGACAGTCCCTGTTTTGTTCTGTTTTTCAACTATGTTAAAACCGATTCATGGGCAAAAAAATATTAGGTGGTTAAAAAAAGATGTTTAAACTCAATATTAGCACTTTGGTTTGTATCTGTCCACCCTTTGTCAGTTTTGTGTGGATAACAAAATTATTTCCTGGGATTCATCAAAAAATTGGGGCAAATACCTATTTTTAGGGCAGTTGCTTCGAACCAGGAATCCTGACAATTATTTGGTTGTTTATTTTATAGCTGTGTCTGAAGCAAACAAATTTCACCCCATCTCCGGTTGAATATATATAGTGAGATTGCTACAATTTCTATCCCACAGTAGTGCACAAACACATAAAGGAGTGGCTGCACACTTGGTATAAAGGCAGTCCTCAATCTTCAACCACAATTGGGACCAGAATTTCTGTTGCGAAACAAGTCAGTTGTTAAGTGAGTCAAACCTGATTTTACGACCTTTTTTGCCACAGTTGTTAAATGAAGCAGGAGAGTTGTTAAGAAAATCTGGCTTCTCTTTACTAATTTGGTTTGTCAGAAGCTGGCTGGGAAAGTCACAAATGGCAATAGTACGAACTCAGGATGCAAAAAATTGTTAAATATATGGCTGGTTGTGAAATGTCTGATTTTTTATCACATGACCACAGTGTTGCTATGACTGTCGTAAGGCAAGGACAAGTGTATGCCCTTTTTTCTTTGCTGTTGTAACTTTGAACCACCATTGAATGAATGAATGAATGATTGTAAGTTGAAGATTTTGTGTCCAGCTTAGCAGCAGCAACTTTCAAACACTGTTAAGTATTTCTAGGGATCATATTGATCAGAGGTGGTATTCAGCCAGTTCAGACCAGTTCTGGTGTACTGGTAGTGGAAATTTTGAGCAGTTTGGAGAACCGGCAAATACCATTGTCAACTCATAAAATATTTCTATGGTTGTTTTAGAGTTGTCAACAGAAACGGAGGGAGGAAAAGGGTTTGAAAGAGCAGTGTGGCAGCTTGGAAATCAAAAGTGCATTCCATACATAGTTTTTCAGAGATAGTAACTAGGCGACTGAAGTTTCTGCCGTGCACAAATTTAACTGGAGAACATGATTGATGATTTTTGGCTATAGATGTGTCTTGTTGGAGAATATGAATTATGATACACCCAGGGGCTAAGGGAAAACCAGGGTCAACAGTGACAATGAATTATGTATCTCAGAGTCAGCTACACCCAGGCAGTGCTAGACATGTTAACTCCCAATAAATCCTTTGAAGTTTTGGAAGTTTGGCTCGAGATTCATGATTTAATTGGGGTAATTGCTGGAATCTGACACCCACCTCTGGCTGGCTCCACCAACCCACGCCCACCATTTCCCATCCTATATTCACTTGTTTTTTTTAGCTCAGCTGATTTACGCAGCAGAGCAAATTGCCGCACCTCAGCTGAGCTCAAAAACAGATCACCTCACCGAGGGTGGTCTTTGAGTGTTGCGTGTGCGCGCACAAAGCACAATCTCACAGAACTGGTAGCAGTCAATTTGGGATCCCACCACTGATATTGATCCACCAAAGTTCAATCAACAAACCAATCAAACCAGTCATGGTCTACTAAACCTGTCCATGCCCACAGATGACCTCACTGAAGGGGTCATACAGGTAGAAGAACACCTTTTGGTCCAACATTTCCAAAGTGTCATAAGACACAAAGACGAGTAGAGGTCTGGAGTCTAAAACGTATGATGAACCTCAATCTCACAGCTAGCCAGAGACAGCACCAACCCTCAACCAACCTGTCCTGCCCTTGTTAGAGCTAGACTCTGAGGGAGAGGAGGAATAGCGGACAGGGAGTGGAAGTGTGGCTTCAAAGTGTGGCAGGAGGCTGGGGAGGGGCAGAGGTCAGCTAGGCAGTCAGAGGAAGAACCAGATCCATCCCCTCTTCTTCCTAGGACATGCAGGGAGGAACAGAGAAGGCAACAACTTGGCTTACAAGAGAGGAAGCGGCGATGATCCCCCTCATTGGTTGCACCCGGGGAGAATAGTTTATAAGAGAGACGGTTAAAACACAGTTACCTTGGTTGGCGTCCTTCCAACAGACTATGCCTTGTTATCTCCTTGAAGTTGGTAATTACTTAACCTGGTCCGTTGTGGAAATTCCCTCATTGTAGTTTGTTTTAGTTTTTTTATTTCACCTTTATCTGCTCATTAAGTTTGGACTGTATTGCTTTCTTTTGAAGACTATTTTTGAATAAGTTTTATCTTCAACTGAGAATTATTGAACAGTGGGCCAAGTTGGAGGCATTAAAGAACATTTATTTACTTTTTGGATTTTGTTACTCCGGGTCATCACACAACTCACACAATCCACCACCATCATTAGTTCAACTCCCAATGATCCTGATGTAATCTCCTTATCACAAGACCCATCACAAGACTCACTGCTAATTCATCACTAGACCATCACTTGGCACACAACACCCGAAGCCCTTATAAACAGAAGAACACTGACAATGACATCTCCTGAACTCCACCAGAAATGTTACCTGGCCTGGTAATGAAACATTCAGAAATCAGCCCACAAGCTCGGAGAATGAACTTTTGCCCTCTTTCTTCCTCCTCCTCAAGGAAAAAACAGTCCTGTTGTTTTTTAAAGGGGGGTAGAAAACACCTTTGAGACAATTATGATCTGGATGACTGAGCATCTCCACAGATATTTACCTGAAATGGCATCCTCATTGGGTTTTGCTTTCTTCTCCTACCATTCCATGATCGTGAGCCATGGATTTTTAAAAACATCCCATTAAGCAATGATATTCAATGTCAAATAATTACAAAATGTGTCATCTTGAAGAAAGGATGACATTAAACTGTTGTAGCAACTAAAAACTGCAAAAGCTGGCATTAGAACATGCCAACCAAGAATTCTGTTATGCTTGATTTGATAAGCTAATCTTGTTGCTAGATTTAAAATGTTTGCCATGATCCAGAAAACCTTTTTCAGGCAATTCCAGCTAGATTTTAATTGATTTCTTGCCCTGGGCAAAAAAAACCATGTGCCAGGGGTTTTTAACTGGGGAATCCATAGATCCCTTGGGGGTAGAGTCCATGAATTTGGAAGTGGGAGAGGGAAGTAGCACTTTATTTTCACAAAACCTTAACTGAAATTCAGGTTTTTATCAATAATGTATGGAGGCAAAATAGAGTAATTCATGGTTTCCAAAATGTCTAAATGGTCTAAAATTATTATATCCTAAAAATAAAGGAGCACATACAGTATTGTGTGTTTATTATTATTTTTACTAATTTGATCTGTATTGAGGTATAGCTAATTACATTTATGATAAATTTGTATGTGTGTTGCTTCATATATTTAAATTTTCAAATTTTAAGTTTATTGAAGAAAATTAACTTACTAAAGTTGCAGGTTTCTGAGTAGTCTGTAGGTTTCATCAACACAAAAAGATTAAGAAGTTGCATCTATGCAAAACGCTCCAAAAATTCAAAGGTAGCTTTTCATATTATAATCAGGAAGTACACTATTAGTAGGGAAATTGTCAGTCAGGATGGCTGATCACAAAAGCAGCAACAATAATCTGGTTAGTCCAGCAATCATCACAGCCTGTTGTGATTTCACATCCATCATGATTCCATTGCACAAATTACCCAGATTGGTAATTCACACTATTTATATCATGTCAATGATTTGCAGTAATTTGCGGTAATTTGAGACATCTTCATCAATCCTAAAATGTCACTTGCCTTCACTTGGGTCTCCCCTAGATACCCATGGCTCTGAGGTGGCCGTGTGACATAATTTCAACTGCTGTGGTTAATCCATGGTTTTACAGTTAGTTAGTTAATAAGTTAGCATGCGCTGGCTGGGGAATCCTGGGAGTTGAAATCCACACCTCTTAAAACTGCCAACATTGAAAATCACTGAGTTAGACTATTAACTTATGGTTTAACATGTTGAGTACATGTAGAGAGACATGTAGGTTCCATGTTCAGAAAATTATGCAGGACTGGTGGGCTAAATACTGGAACATAGATGCCGATATGCGTGGTCCCTCCTCTATCTGCTGCCAAAAATTATTGCAAAAACTGATGGCAAATTTAATAATTAGAATAAATTATTATTTCAGAATTATAATAGATCTGCAGAGTTGTGTGAAATTGATTTTTCTCCCCTACATACAGACCCTCTTTTCGCTATGTCCTTATTCATTTTATGTCGCTATGTAAGTCCTATGTCTCTCCATCTAAGAGCAGAGAACAAACATGGTGTTTTCCTGCAAAAATTGCCCTCCTCTTTGATACAGGATTCTCTTTGCCATGTGTTTCTTTATAGATCCTGCTTAATTCTCCTGCCAGATCACAACCTACTTTAAAAAAAAATCTTCTCTCCAGTTTTTTTTTGAGCATTTAAATGACAGGCCACTATTGAACCTGGGATCTGCTTTTCAAGAAGCACAAACTTCAAATCTGATTTGAAACTAGCTATGTTGTTCTCTGATTACTTAACCAATTAGAAAAATCTCTCTCTGAACATCTCCAAACAGGTTAAATGTTCCCCCTTAATAAAGCCACCCTCCCATTTCTTTTGATAGAAGGATGGATATCACTTAAAGTGAACGACTAGCCTTAGGCTTTTCATGTACTTGTGCCAATATATCATGCTGAAACAGTGCTAATTTTGAATTGCTGTCCACTGCATCATATTAGATAACCTCCCATTTTCTCTCTACCTGCCTACACATTAATTAAAGCAAACATTGCTATCTTTACTTCTTACAACTTCTTGTAAGAGAGGGAGAGGGGGAGAGGGGGAGTGGGGGAAGGGAAGGAGGGAGGAACAAGGAAGAAAGGAGAAAGAGAGAGAGAGAGAGAAGGAAAAAGAAAGAAAGAGAGAGAAAGAAAAAGAAAGGAAAGAAAGAAAGAAAGAAAGAAAGGAAGGAAGGAAGGAAGGAAGGAAGGAAGGAAGGAAGGAAGGAAGGAAGAAAGAAAGAAAGATCTTATAACATTGGAACAGCATTAAGATATTTTACAAATCTTGTTACTGGTAGAAATAAGGAAATCAATGAAGACAGAAAAATCATCTAAAGGCAACATGAAAGGTGCCAATCCTTTAACTCCAAATGGACAATTTTAAAGGAAAAGTTTGAATTGTGCTGGCAGTCTCTGTGGAATCAGTAAAATGGGAATGACTTCTAGAAAGTGGATGGAGAATCAATGCTATGCTGATTTTGAATTCCTTTCAAATATTTACTACTATCACAGTAGGGCCAGGGTTTACTGACTCTCAGTGCAACAGATTTTCACACCAACTGGCCAGATTTTCATGGCACTTCCCATTAGTTAGCAATAACAGTAGCATTTAGGCTTACATACTGCCCCATAACATTTTACAGCCTTCTCTGGGCAGTTTAAAATAGAGAAGCTTTATAGATCCCCTTGGCCTTTTCCCAGCACTAGAGATGTCTCCAGAGATTAAGGTGTTTGCATAAGATGCCCAAAGTATGATTATTTGATATCATCATACAAATGATCATCCCAAAAAAACAAATTGAGACTTTGGGGAAAAAGTGCAGAGAAGAGCAACTAAGATGATTAAAAACCTGGAAACAAAAATATCTGAAGAACGGAGGCAGGAATTGGGTCTGGCCATCAGTCTAGAGAAAAGAAGGACTGGGGGTGGGTGGGACATGATAGCAAAATTCCAATATTTGAGGGTCTGCCACAAAGAGGAGGGGCTTAACTTATTTTCTAAAGCACCAGAAGGCAAGACAAGAAACAATGAGGAGAGAACCAACCTGGAATTAAGGAGAAACTTCCTAACAGTGAGAACAATGAACCAATAGAAAGGCTTTCCCTTCAGACACTGTGGGTGCTTCATGACTGGAGGATTTTAAGAAGAGACTGGATAGCACAGGGTCTCCTGCATGAGCAGGGGGTTGGACTAGAAGACCTCCAAGGTCCCTTCCACCTCCTATTCTATTCTATTCTATTCTATTCTATTCTATTCTATTCTATTCTATTCTATTCTATTCTATTCTATTC
>BLBF01000055.1:9189589-9208799 GCA_015471245.1 Laticauda colubrina | reverse complement strand
AAAACATCTTCAAAGAAAAACCAGAAACTCCAGTTGCCTCACCACCACCACCACCACCACCACCCCGACAAAAAAGCACCTTTGGGACGATCAAATGCAAAGCATAATCATCCTTCCCCAAACCAGGAGAGAAGAGCAGATCGAAATTGGGATTCTGGGGCTTAATGCAAACAGTGATGTTACCTTAATTCAACATTTGTTTAATTGCATTGATGCATCAAGAACAAAGGGAGCCAAATCTTAAGCAGCAGCTGAGCTCTAAAGAATACAAGAATTTGTGAGCAGCTTTTGAGTAAATTAGATATTGCATTCAGCCTAAAGGTTTTTGAAAAACATTTTTTGAGCATAGATCGCTTGAGCAATTTATGATCTTTTGGGAAAGTATGGGCTACAATAGTTGTTTATTTCTTATTTTACAACTCAGTGGGCCACAGTTAGGTAATTCTTCCTTCTTTCAGTTTACAGTTAACTTAATAAGACCACCAACCTGTTTTAAAGGTAACAGCAGTTCCTAATCAGAAATCCTCAGTTCTGGACTTAAACAAATTGCAGCACACCTTAATTTTCTCTCTTTATGTGCTAAGATAGTTAAGACAATCAAGGTTTGTTTTTGTTTTTTTTCTGACATGAACACTCTCAGGAAAATATTGATGTATTAAACAGATCTTGTGAATGCATTCAGATCATAGTTTGCTAACTTCTAGAAAACATCAATCCAACAGTCCAAACCAGCAGGGCTAGTCTGCCAGAGCATTCTTTGGGTGAGTTTGAGATTTCATAAGATTGAATTCAATTGCTTTAACAGAAAAATCACACTTCCATTCAACCTTGGATTGTATGGGATGTAAATCAATTTTTGATTATTTTGTTCTCATAATTCCTTTAATACTTAAAAATGATTGCATACCTTAGGAAGTGCTTGGCTTTAAGCCCATGTCACACTGAACCAACGGATGCAAAGAGGATGTAAAACGGACAAAAAACCTTGCCATCCGTTCGAAAACGCGATGTACTCACTGCCTCCGTTTGGCTTCCTCTCTATCCGTCCAGCATCCGTTTATGGACGTTTCATCCGCTCCAAAAGTTTTGGGCTGCCCAAAACTTTCGCGCGGAAAATGTATCCAATTCGTCCGTTCTGCATCCGCTACGCATCCGTTATGCATCCGTTACGCGTCCGCTATATCCGCTAGGCATCTGCTACGCATCCGCGGAACTCCATCCGCCCGGACGCAGGGAGGAAGCGGAACGGACGCAGAACGGATGCAGAAAGGATGCAGGGAAAGGATGCACGGAAACAAAGCGTTTAAAACGGAAAAAACGTTCGCAGAGGGGACCTATCTCGAATATTAAGGATGTCTAGAGCATGCCTAGAGGATGCCTAGAGGATGCCTAGTGGAAAACCTATACTGCTTATAAAAAGGGGGAGCAACTCACATGCATCTCACTTTCAGAACAGCAGCCCAGTGGTGCAGACCTCTGCGGCTTTCATCTGGCTCTTCCTCTTCCACAGCATCCAGTCATGTCCACCGTGGATTGTAACCAAGTCCTTTTGGCATCATTCTGCAACAGTGCGAAGCCATCTGCAGGCTCTGTGAACTCTACTGCGAGAAGAAAAGGAGCCACCCAAAAAGAGTCTGGATCCGAAGATGGTTCACCAGAAGAGCAGAGGACGGACTGTACAACAAGCTGATGGTGGAGCTCAGGAACGAAGACACTTGGGCGTTCCAGAACTTCATGAGGATGCCTCCAGCCATGTTTGACGAAGCTGTGCAGCGGCTGACACCCAGGTTGACCAAGGCAAACACCAGCTTCTGGCCCAGCCTGGAACCTGGGCTCAAGGTGGCACTCACTCTGCGCCACCTGGCCTCAGGGACCTCCTACAGGAGCATGCAGTATGGCTGGAGGGTGCCATCCAACACCATCAGCATTGTGGTCAGAGAAGTGGTGCAGGCCATCATCGAAGAATACAAGGAGGAGCTCCTCCAGTACCCCTCCACTGAAGAAGGATGGAAGAAAGTTGTAGAGCAGTGGTATCAGAAGTGGAACTTACCATACACCGTTGGAGCCATAGATGGCAAGCACGTGGTCTGCAAAGCTCCAGCCAAGTCGGGGTCCACTTATTTCAACTCCAAGGGCTTCTTCAGCATCATCCTCTTCGCCATGGTCGATGCTGACTACAAGTTCATGTACATCGATGCTTCAGGCAACGGCTCCTCTTCAGATGCCCAGGTATACAACGCCAGTCACCTCAAGGAGGGGCTGGAACGCAACCTCATCGTGGGCTTCCCAGATCCAGACCCCCTGCCCAACGACACACAAGATGTGCCCTACTTCATCGTGGGGGATGATGACTTCTCCCTCACAACCTACCTCATGAAGCCCTACACCTCCAGACTCCTCACCCGTGAAGAGAGGATCTTCAACTACAGGCTGTCCAGGGCAAGGCGGGTGGTGGAGAACGCCTTTGGCATCCTGGCCAACAGGTTCCAGGTACTTCTCACCACCATGCAGCATTGCCCAGAGACCGTGAGGAGGATCATGGAAGCTTGCTGCATCCTGACAATCTCATGTGCACCCGCTACCCAGTCTTGCAGAACAGGCTTGTGGACCATCAACAAGGCAATGGGGACATGGAGCCTGGGGAATGGAGGCAAGGGCAAAACCTGATCGACACTGAGGATGTGCAAGGCCCCAACAGAGCCTCACATGAAGCGAAGAAGCAGCGCAACCTCCTGAGACATTGGTGCAACTCCCCAGCTGGAGCAGTGGAGTGGCAAGACAGGATGGTAGATGCTTAATGGATGCTTCCTTCAGCCTGTCTCATCACATGGATGAGATTGGGCCATGTATGTTTGGTGGCCTACAATGAACAGGGCGTTTAATAAAGAGTTGTGTTTGTGTTGACATGTGTGGATAATTATTACATTATTATTGATAATAAAGGGCCATAGGTGTGGCACCTGGGAGGGTGGACCATACAGTCCCACTATGCTTGCACTGGAGGTTTATCTATCCCACAGCTATTACCCATCCCACAGGTATCCCTGCCCATCCCACAGCTATCTCAACCCATCCCACAGCTATCTTAACCCATCCCACAAGCATGCAAAGGCTTAAACCATTTCTAAAAGTTTCCACCAAGACTTTATTAAAAAAAAGAAATGAAGCAAGTGTGTGAATCAAAAATAGACTTTATTAACAACAAGCTATAAGACAAAAATGAGTCTCTGGCACTCCTCTTGGTCGCTCAGTCTCAGGGGTAAAGGGTCCAGGTGCTGTGGAGGTGGCTGGTGCTGGAGTGCTTGTCATCAGCTCCTCCAGAAGCAGCAGAAGCCCCAGCCCCAGAAGAGTGAGCCCGTGCTGCAGAAGCCCCAGCAGAACCAGAGTGAGGGCCAGGGGGCGGGATGGTACCACTGTCCCTCTTGCCAGGGCTGGCAGCAGATGGCTGAGGCTTGCTGTACTTCCGCATGGTTGTGGGGTTGCTGGCTGGCAGGGAGGCTGGCAGGAACCAAGGCTGGCAGGGAGGCTGGCACCAAGGCAGGCACCAAGGCTAGCAGGGAGGCAGGCAGCAAGGCTGGCACCAAGGCTGGCAGGCAGGCAGGCAGGCACCAAGGCTGGCACCAAGGTTGGCAGGCAGACATGAACCAAGGCTGGCAGAAAGGCAGGCAGCAAAGCTTGCAAGCAGACTGGCTGGCAGCAAGGCTTGCAGGCAGGCTGGCAGCAAGGCTGGCAGGGAGGCTGGCAGCAAGGCTGGTAGCAAGTCTGGCAGCAAGTCTGGCAGGCAGACATGCAGGCAGGGCAGGCAAGGCAGCCAATCCGTCCGGCAGCAGGTCTTTCCTCTGAATGGCGACCTGCTTCCGAGCTGCTTCCGTTATATCCACGGGGCTGATGCAATGCATCCTCCCCGCATGTGCAATTAATGCCAGGCATCCATTAGGCTTCCGCTGTGCATCCGCTGTGCATCCGCTTCATCCATTCAGCGTCCGCTCTGCATCCACTGTATCCGTTCCACGTCCGCTTTGCTGAGGTCCCCCGGAAGCCTAGCGGACGTGCCATCCGCTCCCATCCACTTCCATCCACTGGGCTTCCGTTCCGCATCCGCTTTGCATCCACCTTGCGTCCTCCCCGCGTCCGTGTTATCCGCTCCAGTTATGCAAATTTTTGCCCCTTTTGAGAGCGGATAACAACGGATGGAACATTTTGCTCGTCCGCTGTGTCCTTTTTGCATCCGTTGGGCAGTGTGACATGGGCTTTATGTGGATTGTATCGACCAATATTTATTCTCGTAGAAATTAAAACTGGGAATTTTAAAAATATTTATTTATTTGACTTTCAGGCCCCAAGTCCCAGACTCTAGTCTGAGAACTGCTGACTTATACAATGTGAGTTTCTTGAGAGCATAACAGCAAGACTGTAAAATATAGAAATATTTCTTGCCTTAATCTCATAAAGTACTATGAATCATCATGAATATGAAGACTAAAAAAACCAAAGATAGAAATGAGAAGGAGAATATTACCTAAGCAATATTAGCAATAAAATCAAAATTCGATGATCGAAAAGGACTATTGTTGTTGCTACCATACAGCATATTATCTGCCTAGCCTTACTATTGTGATTTTCCTCAAGAAAGCTTCCTCAGAAAATTTCAAGGCATCTGGATGATGTCATTCATAGCACAGTAGAAGCAGTTAAATGGGAGGCTTCCTTAGATATCAAATTATAACGTCCATCCCATTACAATTCTATGGCTCCATAGTATGGTGATTTTATTATGGTTTTATTTTAATTTAATACTTTATCTTCTATATTGTATTGTCCACATATGAATATACTTGGTGACACTTTATTTAAACTAAATTTATGTATCAGTGACTATACAACCTCGGTAGACGCCATATGCCAAATAAATAAAAGCCTATATTAACTGCCCAGCCTTTCTATTATAAGATGAGTAGCCATATAAAATGAATAAAAAATAAACAAATATTGTCCTAGGAAAACCTATTTGAGTAGATGGGCTCCTCGGGTTGACAATCTCAGATGCAAATTAGTCTAAAATAAGCATTTAGTGTAGCTATAGCTAAGCAGTACTCCAAAAACTAAATGTATTTCTTAAGCATCATTTTACTCTCAACTCTTTTTTTCCCAATATTTTTTTTTATTTTTATATTTTAAAAACATCTCATTAGTTGAACAATGTGGTTCCAGATTTTCACATTTCAATACAAACTTGACCATGATTACATACTCAACTTTCATATCCAAATTCATATCATATTATTGCTTATTCCATTTTTCTTTAAATATTCTCATGCATTGTTTAACAATATTATCAATATTCTTATTCGATTTCTATATTCATTCCTCTTATTTTATCTCATCCATGCTTTATTAGACATAAAATATCTATTCCATACAGTCATCCATCCTCTTTCCTTCTCTATCTTGCTCTCCTGCCTGTGCATCTATCTATAGCTGAGGAATTCTGGAAGTTGAAGTCCACAAGACTTAAAGCCCCTGTCACACTGCAGCAACAGATGGAAAGAGGATGTAAAACGGAGAGAAACACTTACCATCCATTGGTTAACGCGATGCTTCCGTTCTGTACTCACTGCCTCCGTTTTGCTTCCTCTCTATCCGTCCAGCATCCGTCTATTGACATTTCATCCACTCAAAAGGTTTTGAGCTGCTCAAAACTTTTGAGCGGAAAATGTATCAAACGCATCCATTCTGCATCCGCTAGGCATACGGGGGACATCCATTACGCATCCGCTATATCCACTAGGCATCCGCTGCGCATCTGCGCAACTCGAATCCGCTCCAGTGGTAAACGGACACAGGGAGGAAGCGGAACGGACGTGGAACGGATGCGCAGCGTTAGTAGCACGGATGGAGAAAGGATGAAAGTGGATGCAGCACGCAAAGAAAGCATTTAAAACGGAAAAAATGTTTGCAGAGGGGACCTATCTCGGCTATTAAGGATGTCTAGAGGATGCCTAGAGGATGCAAAAGGATGCTTCCGTTCCACATCCGCTTTCCATCTGCTCTGCGTCCTCCCCCCATCCGTTCCTTTCCGTGTTATCCGCTCTGGTTATGCAAATTTTTGCCCCTTTTGAGAGCGGATAACAACGGATGGAACATTTTTCTCGTCCGCTGTGTCCTTTTTACAAACGTTTTGCATCCATTGGGCAGTGTGACAGGGCCTTAAAGTTGCCAAGTTTGGGGCCCCCTGATCATTAGCAATAGCTCTTAGACTTATATAAAGCACTTCACAGTGCTTTCAAAGCCCTCTCTAACCGTTTTACAGAGTCAGCCTATTTTCCCCCAACAATCTGGGTCCTCATTTTACCCACCTCGGGAGGATGGAACACTGAGTCAACCTTGAGCCCGGTGAGATTCGAACTGCTGGCAATGGGCAGAGTCAGCTTGCAATACTGCATTCTAACCACTGTGCCACCATGTGTTCTTATGGGGTGTAGTTTAAGTGGAGGCAGTTGTCTATTTGGCTGACTTGTTGCAAGGCACAGCTCCTGTAGATGTAATCGTTGTGGTCCTTGTTTCCAACTTGAACCAGATTGCAAAAGTGTCACTACCCCCCACCCCCACCCCAGTGCTAGTATGCTACTGGTTCAGACTGGTTCACCTGAACTGGTCGTTAAAAAAAAAAAAGAAGCCTCCCACTTTCAGCTGAGAGGAGGAAAAAAATCAGCTGAGAGGAGAAAGAAAAGAAAAGTGCAGGATTGGCCTTCCCACCTACCCCTGTGCCTTTCTCTTCTTTATCCTTTCAGGTGATTGGCGTGGCAGGCCTCAGCTGGTGTGGGGAAAGCTGAGTGCCTGAGTTAGGTGCGTGCATGTTAGGTGTGCATTCACATGTACGCGACCACCAAACCAGTAGTGGAGCAGGTAGGATCCCACTTCTGCCCCACTCTATCCTTTGCAGACAACCAATTCACAGCTTTACCGATTTCAGTGATAGCTCCCCTCCATTCTTCCTTGGAAATCTCAGAACAATGTCTTTTTCTATCTGTTCCTTCCCTCCTCCCCTCTCCATTATTTTTTTCCCCTGATGCTACTCTTTAATCCTTCCCAAACCTTTATGCACCAAAAGTAGCAGCAGAGCTGGGGTTTTGTGGGAAAGGGATAAAAAGCCGCAATGACAATGTTGCAGAGGCTGACACATACTCCCTGCCAACCTTGCTTTGAGAGGACATGTGTTTTGAAGCCCTTCTTCTCTCCAGGAGTCGCCCAGTGTGATGTCCTACCTGTCACAGTTAGCGCTAATTGGTTGCCCTCATTGGCACTGCCTGCTGGGAGGCTAATGACTGGATGAGCTGGTACATTAAAGTCTTCTGCTTGTTTGCAGCAGTGGCTACTCTAGGCTGAATATAATTGCAGCGTTCGGGGAGTTGGCATTCATACCTTCTACATTTGAGCTTTCATTTGGGGTAGATAAAACAGGAGCTCCTTGCTATCTTTGTTAATTGCTCATCAGAGGTGCTGCGAGATCAGTTTGGGTCTTGGGCTTAAAACTGTTAAGGAGAACCCATGTCTGTTCCTTCAGTAGTGAAGCATGCAACCAACTAGGGATTAATAAACACTATTTTGTGACAAGAGGGAGGGGGGGAAAAATACTTTTTTAAGTAGGAGAAAAACTAGTATTGATCATTATAGACATGCCTGAGTTTGGAATCCTGATATTTTCTTTAAAAAAAAAAAAAGATGAAAGGAGTAAAAAGTTAAGGCGGACATGGCTTCCTGGATTAAAACCAAGGTTCATTTACAGTTGCTTACAGTAGCCAACTAGATACTTTTGGGGTGCTTTCAAGCAGGAGACGAAAGTCTAATTCCCCTTTTGCTGTTATCCGCAGCCATTATTTTGATGCCCCTTTCTCCAACCAGGGAAAGCATTTAGTGTACTCTTTCTGGACTGTGACCTTGAAATTCAGCCCTCTCTACACAGGGGTGAACTTCAAAAAATTTAGCAACTGGTTCTCTGCCTGGTTGCTGGGTGGGTGTGCCCATCGTGGGCGTGTTCTAGTTGACCTCCTGCACTATGGCAGGAGGGCATTTTTGCCCTCCCATGGCTCTGGAGGTTTTTCTTGAGCCTCCGGGAGGGTGAAAACAATCTCCCTGGGCTCTGGAGGCCAGAAACAGGCCCAATTTTGGACTTCTGGGAGGCCCATTTTTCACCCTCCCTGAGCCTCCACGTGGGCCCCGTTCTTTCCTGGGATCCAAAATGGGCCACATGGAGACTCCTGGAAGGGGAGGGGTGGGTGGGACCAACCAGGGGTGGGATTTGCCTGTTCACTGAACCAGCCATTAAAACCACTGAACCAGCTGATAAAATCAGCTACTGGTTCATCTGAACCGGGGTGAACAAGTAGCAGTCCACCCTTGTCTCTACAATGCCTCATGAATTATTCTATACCTGATTCTTGTTCGGTGCTGTTTAACTCAGACTGATAAGGTGTTTACAACAGGCAGAGCTGTTACAGTATTGTAGACCATCTCAGTTATGTCTGATTAAACAGAGGTTCTAGGATAAGGGTCCCCAAGCCAATCCACGGCATGCCAGAAACGGGGCCATGCAAACAAACAAAGCCCTATTCATGGGATGCAGGCAACACATGAAACTATATCCCCTCTGGTCTGCAGAAGAACCTCTCTCCATGGAACCAGTGCCTGGTGCCCAAAAGGTTTAGCAACCACTGTACAGGGAGACTTCAAGAGAGATAGCACTGATAATGCTGGTAAATTTTTACAGGTGTCCACCAGTTCTTACCAGGGACCCAAAGAATACATAAATGCAGATCATCTGGAGATTCACAATGATTGTAGACATGATAGTCCCAAATATGTTTTATTTTTTTTTCCCAAAGGAGAACTGGGCTTTCTTGGTATTTTCTTTGAAACCATTTCATTTCTCATCCAAAAAGCTCCTTTTCCATTTTGAAGCCTCCAAACCGAAGAAGCTTTTTGGGGTGAGAAGCTGCATGTTTTCAAAGAAAACACCAAGAAAGCCCAGTTGCATTTATACCAAAAAAAAAAAAAAAAGCTTTGGAACATAAATGCAAATCATGGAGAAAATTTGTCTTGTGTATTTTCTGACTTGTTTATGGGATGTCTAAAGTTGCCAACAAGCTCCCTACACTGTGGTGAAGGTTGATTATGTGTGGGATAAATGTGGAGATTGAATCACATTGGACCTGAAAATTGAAAACTCCTATACAAGTGCAGGATCTTTTTTTTATTTAAAAAAAGATGAAAATAATTTACACAGATGTTGAAAATCAGTGCTAGGACAGGACAGAAGGTGCCATATGCGAGAAGAGAACATATTGCATTTTTTTCTGAGGAGGATACAACGGTAAATATCGGTGACATCTTGAACTTGAGCTTAAAGATTTTTCTCTTTGTTTTCTGTTGCTTTACCTGATCTTTAAAATGTTTTAGTCTACGATGGGAGATCATTCATCAATGTGTAGCTTGATCACTCTGCTGACGTAACCTCACTCTCTATTGGTACGGTGGAAAAAAATCAAAATAAAAAAACTGAGCTTGCACTTTGAGAACAAACATCTGGGCGAGATAAACTGAAAATAGGAGCTAAATGCTCACGTTGTAACGGTTCACATTAGCATTGCCAAAAGATGGCAAGCATCCATCAGCCATTAGCTCACTAGATTCCTTTAATATTAATATGCACATTTCTTGACGGACATCACAAATGCTGAAGATGATAATGATAGAGAGTTAATAAGGCAGCATAATATGAATATTTCCCATTGGCTAGCCCCTTAAATTGGTCTCAAAACATATAATATTAACCTAGATTGGGCACTGCACTCCCCATTTATCGCCAATGCTAAATTTAGGTGCGTTGGCTACAAGATAGTCACCACCTGTTTTGCCCAAGGAGCAGCCAAACGGCCCATTTTATAGGAGATTGGTGGAGATCAAAGGCCAGTTCCCCAGCTGTAGGAATAGATGCACTTCTATTGCTACTAATGGATCCATGCCCGTAAACAGCAGCTGAGGAAAAGAGGGAGGGGGAAAAAAGCTTGCAGGCATTTTCCACTTTTAGGTGTAGTTAAATAAGATATTATTAATGGTCAAAATTGATGTTTTCCAGCTCGCTGCAGCTGCATGGATGAGAATCTGTCTTCTCCTGTGTCTAATATTCCCACTGGTCTGCACCTCGCTTCTCATTTTCTGGAAAGAGTTACAAAAGCGATGATTGCTAGCCATCTATTTTCCTACCGAAATGCTATCACGTTGTTATGTAGCGGAGGGGTATTTGTCCCTGATCTTCAGTAAGGAGATTATTTTGTTTAGTGACCGTTCAAAGTTAAAGAGGAATTGGGGGAAAAAAAGGGACTTACGGCCATTTTTCACACTTATAACCATTGCAGCATCCTTGTGGCCACGTAATCAAAATTTGCTTGCTTGGCAACTGGGTGTATTTATGATGGTTTGCAGTGACTCAGAAGTCACATGATCTTAATTTGCGACCTTCTGACAAGCAAACGCAATGGGGGAGCCAGATTCACTTAACAACTGTGTTATTAATTTAACAACTGCAATGATTCACTTAGCCATTGTGGCAAGAAAGGCTGTAAAATGGGGCAAAACTCACTTAACAAATTCTCACTTCACAACATAAATTTTGGGCTCTAGAATGTTTCTAAGTGCTATAGGAACCTCAGGATAGGACTAATCCTTATGCTGGAAAATACTTTCTAGCTATCTGAGATTGTGAGATTGTGAAAAAGAATGAACTTCCCAATGTATATTGGCTCACAATGAATGCATTTGCTCACAACTATATTTATCCAATATATGTCTACCCTATTTCCCCAAAAATATGACCTACTCTGAAAGTAAGTCCTAGCTTGATTTTTACACATGTGCCCAATAAAAGCCCTAATTAAGATCCCGCCCACTCCAGAGTGCACAGATAAAAATTAAGCTAGGGTGGGGAGCTGCCCTACTACTTACCTTTGGACAGTTGTAACCAGGCCTCACACACCTTGCCAGTCCATTTTTTCTGCAGCCTGTGAGACTTTCCTGAAGGCCTCTATAGCTGATAACAAAGTTTTGGATCGATCCAGAGCTCTCTTATCAGCTGCAGAGGCCTTCAGCAAAGCCTTGCTGGCTGCAGAAGAGGAAGTTCCTGAAGGTCTCTGATAGCGAAAAGGAGGCCAGAGTGACATCCCTTGAAAATAAGACCTGGTGCCTTTTTTGGTGGCAAAAAGTATAAGACAGAGTCTTATTTTCAGGAAAACATGGTATATAGTTTTCAAAAGTAAAAGTAGAGAGAGAGGGAAAGTTATACAGTTTCTTAAAGCTCTTTTGGACACCACGTGACAATAATTTCTACTCAGGAAAATTGTACAACGAACAGATTGGTGAAATAAAAACAGGCCACATTCAATTCACATATGAACAAAAGATTGTATATAATGGAAAAGATTGTATATAATGTGCTGTATCAGCAGAGTGATACATGGCACTGTTTAACTACTATCAGCAGAGTGAACTGACCCTATTATTAAATGATTTACTCATCTGTGCCTCAAATACTTCTGAATGACATTGCTTTACTCAATTATTTAAAGTTATGAGCTTAAACTTACTTCTTTGAAGAAATATTTCAAGAACAAAGGAGTGGCAGTTCTTCTCCATACCTGCATAATTGAGCTGGCGTTGTCCCCAAGTTTAACCCTTATTTGTATATAAAAGATTTGCTGGATGTAAATGTTGGAGTCCTTACAGATTCAAGAATTAGGAAGCTACTAAATTCGACTTGCAAATCCATTTGCTTTTTTTTCCAGTAGCCCCATTCTCCACCCACTCAGATGAAATTCCACGACACAGTAAGATTATTTTGAAGGTCTTCATCAGGATAATATCTGCCTAACTTCCAGTGACAAAACTACATATTGTGATCAAACGTCTTTCCAAAACACACGTTAGGTTGGGCCGTTTCATGTGAGATCTAATGTGGGACAGACCGATAGGACTCTGACCACCCAGATTGCAAGAACACAAGTGAGAGCAGTCAGACAAGGAGACCCAAACTCATTATTAGCCTCACACACTATAATGAACAAGGACATGCATTCAATTTTGTAGCCACTAAGATGATTGGAGTAAAATATTCACCCTTCTCCGTGCAGGGTTAGCAATATAAAATGCTGTGTAGAAATTAATTTAATATCCCACACTAGATTTTGTGTTGGGTAATTCATGACGCAGCAGGTGGAAATACTAGCTATTGTCTCCGCATGTTGTGAGCAACCCTGGGATGGTGTCTCCAAACTTTTTCCTTGCTACGCAATGTTCCCCATTTGAAAAATGATTGTTTTAATTTAAAAAAGTATAAACCAAAGGATGGTATGCTGTAAAACACTAATCTTTAACATCAGAGCTGTGGTGGCTAAGTTAAAGAGTTGTACTGCAGGCTACTTTTGCTGACTGCTGATTGCCAGCAGTTTGGCAGTTCAAGTCCCACTGACTCAAGGCTGACTCAGCCTTCCATCCTTCTGAGGTCGGTAAACTGAGAACCCAGATTGATGGGGGCAATGTGCTGACTCTGTAAACCGCTTAGAGAGGGTTGTAAAGCACTATGAAGCAGTATATAAATCTAAGTGCCATTGCTATCACATGAATTCACGGGGCCTTCAGGTTTTACAAGGGTTTTCAAACTTGGCAAGTTTAAGACTTGTGGACTTCAACTCCCCGATTTCCTGAGCTAACATGACTGGAGGAGGAATTCTGGGAGTTGAAGTCCACAAGTCTTAAAGCTGTCAAGTTTGAAGATCCCTGATCTAGTGGAACCCTAACAGGTAATCTCGAGAGAAGGTCAATGAGTCAATGAATAGTTTGTGATTGGCCACACCCTAGAAGCCATTGTTGCCTATACGCCTAGCTTTCCATATGTAACTCTGTCCCAAAAGTTTGCTTGCCTTTGAATTAAGCATCTGTCTTTCTGTCTTTCTGTCTACCTAAATATCTGTCTACCTCTCTCTCTATATATATATATATATTTATCAATTTATCTATCATTTATCCATCTACCTATTTATCTATCTATCATCTATACTTATCATCTCAATTTACAATAGTTTGCTTCAAAGTTCAAAGTTACAATGGCACTGAAAAAAGTGACTTATGACCATTTTTCACACTTGAATGTCATTTACATTCAGATGCTTGGCAACTGACTCACATTTATGATGGTTGCAGAGTCCCGGGGTCATGTGATTTTCTTTGGTGACCTCCTGACAAACAAAGTCAATGGGGAAGCCAGGTTCACTTAACAACCATGTTACTAATTTAACAACTGCAGTGATTCACTTAACAAATGTGGCAAAAAAAGTCATAGAACGGGGTGGGAAATCCACTTAACCAACCCCTCACTTAGCAACAGAAATGTTGGGTTCTAATTATGGTTGTAAGTTGAGGACTACCAGTATTTCTCAACCTTGGCGATAATAAAGCTGTGAGGACTTTGACTCCCAGAATTCTGGCTGGGGGATTCTGGGAGTTGAAGTCCACACAGCTCAATATTGCTGAGTTTGAGAAACACAGCCATAATATAATGAACGCAAGAGTTTTACTTCAATAACCCAAGGTGAAGATTTAGCCTCTTGTGTGAACCTGGTCCACTGGTAAGTAGGAAGACTTGTAGGGAAGCGGAGAACCTGCTTGGCTTCTCTTTTCCTTTGTTCCACATCAGTAGTGGGACCCTACCTTAGTCACTACCGGTTTGGTGGTGATTGTGCATGTGCGCACACACTTAACAAGCCAATTAGCTGAGAGGATAAAGAAATGAAAAGCTAGGAGCGACCGTCTCTCCCTCCCATGTGCTTTACGGTCTTTTATCCTCTCCGCTGATCATGGAGGCTTTTTTCCCGTCTTCTCAGCTGACAGGAGGCTTTTTTTTTTTATTACCGGTTCGGAAGAACCGGGCCAAACCAGTAGCATATTACCATTGCTCCACATGCTATGTACTGACCAGACCTCTGTCAGCATGAGTGAGCTTCCTTGTGGCTTAAAAATGCCTGCATTTCCTTAACTCTCCCTTCTCTTCCCGACCCCTAAGCCTACGGGGCAGACAGACAGAAGCACACATATGATTAATATGGCACAGCTGCAGCACTGGCTCATTTGCATATGTATTAATAGAGGCAGAAACAACAATTCAATTACATCAAGAAGCATTTGGAATACTAAAACTAAGTATGCAAAATAGTCTCTGAGACTGTTTTGGTTTTTTCTCTACTTTACCGAATCCAGCCAG
This sequence comes from Laticauda colubrina, assembly GCA_015471245.1. Classification (NCBI taxonomy): domain Eukaryota; kingdom Metazoa; phylum Chordata; class Lepidosauria; order Squamata; family Elapidae; genus Laticauda; species Laticauda colubrina. The sequence goes on along the minus strand of BLBF01000055.1, from coordinate 9,194,491 downwards.
ATCCAAAATTGAGAATACAACCATTTCTGCTCTAAATGCTACAACCCCTTCCCCAATTCTCTTTAGTCATTGAGGGAGAGGGCGGCCCGATGCACCCCAAGAGCTTTTTGATATTTGGACAATAGGAGCTAACCGACTGCCAGTCTTCTTCCATGAAAACTGTACTAATCTTCAGCTTGTGTTGATTCTCATTACATGCTAAATTAGCCTCAAACGATTGTAATTCCTGTCTTCTGGTTTGGAGAAAAATCCGTTCTGGCTTTCCATTTGTTTTGTTTCCCTTGACTTCCCTTGATCATTCTGAGGCAAGTTTGTAATTTTCCAGAAGCAAATCTTGCGGAACAGGAAGTAGTTTATGGTGTCACAGACATGGTCATAGGCTCAAAGCATTCAGATACTTAACAAACCCACTCCTGGATCAGCTAGATTGGGTAATTCCAAGGGAGAAAAACATATAAAAAATTCTAGGCAACAGAAGTGAGGAACATAAGCATTGTGGAGGATGCTCTCCAGATATTCCAGATATTTCTGTTTCAGTGAGAGTTGACAGAATTCCTGGCTTGATCCTAGATCAGTGATGGAGAACCTTTTTGTTGTGCCAAAAGCGTGTGCATGCTGGCACCCACAATGAAATATCCCCCCTCCCGAGTATGCGTGCACAACAGCCCCGTCCCCTTACCTGCACTGCTCATAGTGCGCCTCCCAGCCAATTTTCGGCCTGTTTGAGGCTGATTTTGTCCTCCCAGGGGCTTGAGGGAGCCTCGGGAGGCCAAAAAACAGACCTTCCAGAAATGCCAGAAGTGTCTGTTTTCAGTCTCCAGAGGGCTTCTGGAGTCGGGGGGAGGCCGTTTTTGCCCTCCCGGAGGCTCGAGGAAACCTCTGGAGCCTTAGGAGGTTGAAAATGGGTCTGTTTTGGCACTTCCAGTATTTCCAGAAGGCCTATTTTTCGGCCTCCCGGGGCTGCAGAGGCTTCCCTTGAGCCTCCAGAAGGGCAAAAACTACCTCAAACGGGCCGAAAATCGGCTGGGAGTCATGCGCATGCACAGTGCAGATAAGTTTGGCTGGGGCTCGAGTGCTATAGGTTTACCATCACAGTCCTAAATCAAAGTTCAGATATGGCTTGGCTCTGATGCCAATTCTGAATCCCCATGGTTTGGAATCATTTCTGAAAGATAAGAAGACATAGAGCTTTGTGACACCTACCTGTCAAACATCACTGGAGAATGCAAGCCATCTTTAATTTCCTTTCTCTGTAAAGAAACAGGGTGGAATAACTTGTTTCCTTTCTACCCACCCCCTTGCCTTTTTTTCCCTAAGATTAAATAGAGTATATCCCCCCCCAAAAAATTGATTACTTATAAGTTGTTAATTTTACAGCAGTCCTGTTTCAAATGGCTGGTCTCTACCAACGCTTGTGTGAGAAGCAAAAGATTTGCAATGAATTGGTTTGGATCATCTTGGCTTCAAATTGGGTGTTTAGTTACAGGGGTTTTCACCTATGTGGTAGCCAGATGTTTCAGATTAACTTCTTCATCTGGAGGGCACCAAGTTGGAAAGGTTGACCTTGGAAATCTTAAGCCAGATAGAGGGAAAGAACACAGATAAAGACATATCCCTTAAGGTTGCATTCACTTCCCCCACCTGCTTTGGTCATCACACCAAGCATTTGTTTCCTGCAATTCCTTACTCAACTGTTCTCCTCTAAAAATCTCTGGTCTGGTCTGAAATATTCACAAGAATTCAAGCACGGCTTACTCCCAGCTTACCTTGGCCAATAAAAGGCCTAACTTATTTCATTCGTTGTTCGTTGTTGCTCAGTCGCTAAGTTATATCCAACTCTTCATGACTCCATGGACCATAAAGGTCTATGGAGATTCCCCATCATCCAGATCATGTTTATCCCAAAGGTGCTTTTTCAAGAAGAAACTGGACTTTCTGGGTTTTCTTTGAAGACATTTCGCTTCTCATCCAAGAAGCTTCTTCAGCTCCTCAGAGTTTCTTCTTCAGAGCTGAAGAAGGTTCTTGGATGAGAAGCAAAATGTCTTCAAAAAAAACCCAGAAAGTCCAGTTGCCTCTTGAAAAAGCACCTTTGGGGACATCCATGGACCATGGTATGCCAGCCTCCCCTGTCCTCCACATGGAGTTTGCCACATTCATGTTCTTTGCATTGATGCCACCCTCTTCCCTTCTCCTTTTGCCTTCCATTGTTCCCAGCATCACTGTTTCATCCAAGGAATCTTCTGTTCTCCTTTGGTGGTCATAGTATTTGGGCTTTGGCTTCAGCCTCTGAAGGCTGTTCTTCTTCTTCCAAAGAACAGCCAGCATTGAATTTCCTTTAGCATTGATTGATTGCATCTCCTCACAGTCTAAGGCAGGGGTTTCCAACTTTGGCAACTTTAAGACTTGTGGACTTTAACTCCCAGAATTCCTCAGCCAGCGAAGTTGCCAAGCTTGAAGACCCCTGATCTAAGGGGCTCTCAAGTGTCTTCTCCAACCCCATGGTTTTTGTATCCTGCCCTTATTATTTGTACAAATAATTCAGAGAGGCGCCCGTACCTAACTCCTTCCTCCTCCTATTTTCTCCACAACAATAATCCTGTGAGGTGGGTTGGATTGGAAGAGAGTGATAGTTGCTTGATTGTTTTGCTAAGTTTTTCTGTTATTTGGTGTGGGGGTCCTTGGTGTTCTATGAGGTTGGTTGTTTTCTTGCAGACATTTCATTACCCAACTAGGTACTATTATCAGTGCTGGTAAGTGTGGGCTTTGCTCTCTGTTTATATGCTAGTGGCTGGCCCAATCAGTATTGTCTGAAGATAGACAAGTTGCTAGTAAAGGACAACCTAATTAAAGCACCCCCAAGATCACTCCTACCCACACAGACAGGGCAAGCCACTTGTATACAAACAGAGAACAAACCCCACTCCCTTCTAGCACTGATGATGTTACCTGGTTGGGTAATGAAACATCTATAATTAAACGACCAAGCTCAAAAAGTACCTAAGACCCCACAGTTCAATCCTGACCCACAAATATTCTCTTCATTTATTTGGTGTGTTAGACAAATCCCCCCGTTTTGATTCAGTGTGCAGTTTAAAACTATGTGGTAGGTTATTGTTCTGACCAAGGATTTCTGAGACACCAACAAACACATGTTAAATCCAAAACCCTTTTGTTTTAGTTCAACGATTGTAAATTATCATCATTCACAGCCCATAATGAGTTTCAACCTGTTGTAAATAGTCCCATGGAAGTCTGCCAAAGTCCTTCAGAAGAAGTCTGATAAGAATGCACCTTTATCTTTCTTGAAGTGTTGCCAATGACTAAAGTACCTATGAGTCTTTCAAAACCAAATGGAGCACAAATTCACCAAGGAGCTTCAGGTTCCAACCCGACCAGAGTGGACAAAGTTGCTTCCTGCAAAGGTTCCTGTCCCTTTGCACTTCCTTTATGTCTTATGGGAGGGGCAATCACCTCCAAGCCTTACTCCCGAGCTGCCCCTTTTGTCTTAACTGTTCTTGCCTTCTGGCAGCTCTGCACACACGCACACTGGGAACAGGCTTCCCTTGTTCCTCTGCCTTGCTGTGGTCAGATTCTGGAGGCTCCAGAGTCAGCACACAACTCCCAGATGGCCCTGGCCCCATCTCTGTATCAGATGCAGGACCCTAGTCTGAGTCCTCCCCAGACTCCCAGACTGGCCCATGTTCCTCCCCACTATCCAATTTGGCTACCATCTCCACAGGCTGCCGGCAGACAACAACAGGTTATATCGGTCTCCAAGCTGTGTGATGTGACAACCACAGAATAGTACAGACAGTTCACTCTGCTCCCTCAGCTTCATAAATTGAAACACAGAAACCAGCAGCCCTTTGTGAGCAGGTGCTTTCTCGGGAGGAGGGGCTGCTCATCCCCCCTCGGCACACCTGCTCAAGGAGAACAGCATCTGGCCCTCAGCATTCAGGCGGAAGCACTTTCCAAGGTTTAATTTTAGCCCCAGTTGAGGGTAAAATAACCTTTCCTCATCTGCCTTCCCTCTTCTTTTTCTCGTTCCTTCTTCTTTTCGTTATTATCTTGCCCCCTCCACCCTCCACCCCCAGCAATTCCCGGACACCATTATATGCAAACTTGTTATTTTTCTAGGTGTTTGAAAACACAGCTTGAGTAAATGGGTAATCAAGGAAGATGGCTTTTGAAATTAGAAACATATAAGGTTGGACATCAAATGAGGCAACTGCATGGATACCCAGGGTGAAATCAAAGGTCTTTATTTGAGCACTGGAGAAAGGGGAATTCATTTAACTCTTTCTCAGAAAGTCACTGGCCTTCAAAAATGCTTCACGTCACCTTGAGAGCATCTGTGCTCCAGGACCAAACAAGTCCCTCTCTTTTCAGGGTTAGAGGGGTTGTTGTGCTTCGTCCATCATTTAAATAGATGTTCTGGTAACTGCTTAAAAAACTTGAATATAGCAATAGTTCTTATATACCACTTCCCGGTGCTTTACAGCCCTCTCTAAGTGGTTTACAGAATCAGCATGTTGCCCCCAATAATCTGGGTCCTCATTTCAGATGATAGAAAGATCATAGATGGAGATAGATAATAGATAGGTAGGTAGGTAGGTAGATGATTGATAGATAGATGGGTAGATAGATAGACGATGGATAGGTAGATAGGTAGATAAGTAGATGATAGAAAAATAGATGATTGATAGATGATTGATAGATGGGTAGAGGATAGATAAATGATAGAGAGAGAGAGGATGGATGGATAGGTAGGTAGGTAGATGATAAAAAAATAGATGATTGATAGATGATTGATAGATGGATAGAGGATAGAAAGATAGATGATAGATAGATAGATGATAGATAGATAGATAGATAGATAGATAGATAGATAGATAGATAGAT
>BLBF01000055.1:9179234-9189579 GCA_015471245.1 Laticauda colubrina | reverse complement strand
GATAGATAGATAGATAGATAGATAGATAGATAGATAGATAGATAGATAGATAGATGATGGATGGGGGATGGATGGGGGATGGATGGATAGATAGATAAATAGATGATTGATGATTGACAGATGGGTAGATAGATGGATAGATGGATGAAGGGATGGATGGATGGATGGATGGGCAGGCAGGCAGGCAGGCAGAGATGAGCGAGATCTCATGCTTTTCAGTTCCCACTCTTGAAACAAACCTACATGATGTATGAGGGGAAAAAAAGGCTGTGGAACTTTTGAGAGTAATTTGTGTTATGGGAAAGAGAGAGGGAAGGTATTCTTCAAATGATTTTGTAAACAGCTTTGGAGTCCTATTGGAGGAACCAAAGGATGGAGAACACCTATCCAGTATGACTGTATCTTACGAAAGGGACAGGTGCAAATCCAGGAAAATATTAAAAGGGGGGAGGAAACAATAGCTGATTCATCACTTAATTCATGGCGTGTGAAGAGTCCATAGTCCCAGCCCTTAAAATACTTTCCCCCTCCCCCCTTTTTATTGCCCAGAATCTTAAGAGCTTTATCATTTGCAGTCATAAAATGAAAATATACACCAAACCCTCAAAGGGCAAGTATGAAATTAAATTATATTTGGGCATCTGTAACCTTTTAAAAACGATCAGATTCCAGTTAATGTATTTCTTCCTGTTCTGAGGGCTGCCAGGGTGTTTGATGGTGGGAAGCAGTGCAAAGGGCATTAGGAGATAATAAATTCTCTAAAAGTTTCACCCCGAGGCAGTGCTCCATACTCCAGCTTTCCATTTAAGCAGGCCGGGCCAAAAATCTTGTCATATTCAAAGGTCACCAAGGTTGGGATTGGTGTGTCCCATCGATCTTTCCCCAGTGGAAGAGAGTGACAGCTGAGCTCATAAGCAGTTGTCAGTATCTGGAAGAGAGGCCGATATGAATGGGAGCTGGTGGGTAGAGGAAGGGACAGTGTGATTGACAAGCTTTTTGGAATCCTACAAATGAACAATGAGGAATTACGACCTTCTGGGCTTTTTCTGCTTCCTTTGTGTGTGTGTGAGTGTTGTTGCAAAGGTTGATTCTGATATCTTTTCCCCTTGTTGATGATGGTTTGGCATACAGAGAAGGAAAACAATAGCAATAGCATCTTAAACTGGATTTATTGCATAGCCATGGCTTACAAGTTCACTTTACAAGTGGTCCTTGACTGATGACTGCAATTGGGCCCCAAATTTCTATTACTAAGCAAGACAGTTGTTAAGTGAGCTTTGCCCCATTGCACAAGATTTCTTTCTCGATGTAAATAGCATGGCTCTCTCTTAGATTGACATCTACCTGTTCAGTAGTGAGATTCAAAAAGTTTGACTACCGGTTTGGTGGGCATGGCTAGGTGGGTGTGGTAGGATAGGATACTGCAAAATCTACATTCCCACCTGACTCCTGGAGAAAAGTTACTGCAAAATCTCCATTCCCTCCCCACCCCACTAATTTGCTTTCCAGCTTCCTTCTCCTGTGCAGGGCAACCAAAGAAGACCCAGATGATCAGCTGGGACTCAATGGGAGGCAGAGAAGAAATGGGGGCAGGGCCAGTTAGAGGCGGGATTGGCCAGTTCTCTGAACTACTCAAAATTTCCACTACCGGTTCTCCAGAACTGGTCAGAACCTCCTGAATACCACTTCTGTACCTGCTGAAGATTCATATATATAATATGAGTTTACATGAAAACTACATACACAGCGGAAAGGATTTGATGTGTGTCATTTCCCTAAGCCCAAAATTATTACTCACATAATGTCCGAGTTTTAACACAACGTGCAACTCATTTCTGATGTGTTAGCTATAATTTCCTGTATTTTTCTTCTTTATCAGTCTACTTGTACATTTTTCCAAGCACCATCAATTCGTACTGAAGTGCCCAAGATTGATTGGAGATCCCAATTGTTTAAAAAAAAAGATTTCTGGTGCTTTCCTCCTAACACACACAGCAAAAATATTTGTACATAAAATTAGATAATAGGTGAGCCCTTTCTGGGCACTCTTGGCTTTGAGGCAACTTTAATATTTTGCTTGCAAATCTGTGTCACTTCACCCAGTCTTATTAGATGTGGCAAAATACGAGCCATCTTAATTTTAGGGAAAGGGACTTGCTACTTTTTAGTTTGGAAGATTTTGGAGAGGATACAGAGAAGACATCATTTAGGATAGTGGTCACCAAGCAGTGGGCTGGGGACCACTGGTGGTCCATGAGAAAATTTTAGTGATCCACCAAGAAATGTCAGCCCCAAAGCAATTAATCCAGGCTGCATGGAATACAAGACTGCACTGCCTTCATGACCCATGCAAACACAAGGCTTGCATCACTTGCATTGTGAACAACATGAGGTAGTGACAGGAGGGGGAAAAGGGCAGGATGGGGCAACTGGCCCCACTCACCTTATGTGCCTCTCCTGGCCACTGGGCTGCTTCTCTCTGCTTCTTTCTTCTGCTTTTGCCTGAAGGCAAGGAAAGCAGCAAAAGTCTTTCTTTCTCTCCCCCAAATTCCACCAGAAATGAGTCTTTGGGACCCTACAAGGCATCCTGCTCCAAGAGGTTGCGCCAGCGCAACAAGTCTCACAAAGACTAATTTCTCACAGAGTTTGGGGAAGAGAAAGAAAGACTTCTGCTGCTTTCCTTGCATGAAGCCAAAAGTCTCTCTCTCTCTCTCTCTCTCTCTCTCTCTCTCTCTCTCTCTCTCTCCCCCTGAGAATGGAGCTGGAGATGGTATCCTGTGATCCCAAATAAAGAATGATTGATCAGTAGGAAAAAGGGTGGGGAATTTTCCTGCAGTCATTTTGGGGGATTTTCCCAGGGTCTCTGGTCTGCAGAATTTAAAATTATGAGTTTGCTGGTCCCTGAGGTCCAAAAGGTTGGCCTCTCCTGATTTAGGAGACATGATCAAAACCACTTGACCTTTTTATATATGGAGCACTGAGGCAATGGATACAGGTCGTGCTCAACTTATAACCACTTAACCAGCAACTGTTAAAAAAAAATGACATTGATACTGAAAAAAGTGTGTCTCACAACCAGCTCTCACATTTACACCAGCGCTGTGTACCCATGATAAAAATCCATGTGTTTAGCCACCAGCATGTATTTAAGCTGGTGGGAGCATCCCAATGTCATGTGAACTCAATTTGCAACCTTCCCAGCTGGCATCCAACAATCAAAGACAATAGGGGAAGCTGGATGTCAGAATTCTGGCAGTTACTCCAATTAAATCATGAGCCTCTAGCCACAGTCCCAAAACTTCTTTGGATTTATTAGAAGTTAACATACCACCATTTGCCTGTGGGTAGATGACTCTGAGATACGTAATTCACTGTCACCCTTGATCCTGCTTTTCCCCCCACCCCTCTGGGTGTATCATCCCACGAAAAACATCCATAGCCAAGAGTCATCAGTCATGCTCTCCAATTAGATTTTTGCACAGCAGAAGCTTCAGTCATCTAATCAGTCTTTGAAGAAAATATGAATGGAATGTACTTTCAATTCCACACTGCTGCCGGCTCTTTGAAATTCTCCCCTTCTTTCTGTTGACAACTATAAAACATGTATACAATATGTTTTATGAGTTGACACTGGATTTTCTTAATGACTGTGTGATTCATTTAACAACTGGGGTGATTCACTTAACAACTGGGGTGATTCACTTAAAACCATGGCAAAAAGGGTCATAAAAATAAAGCATGACTCACTTAACAACCTCCTTACTGCTTACCAAGGAAAATTTAATTGTGATCATAATTTGAGGACTGTTGAGTGGTGCGGAAGAGGTGGAGGTAGAGGTGGAGCTCTTGCCTCACAATCAGGAGGCTGTGAGTTCGATCCTAGGTAGAGGCAGATATTTCTCTCTCTGGGCACACTGAGAATATATCTGCTGAACAAGACTCCGCATTGGCAACAGGAAGGGCATCTGGTCAGTAAACACTCAGCACCATTCAATTGCCCTGACTCCACCCTACAAGGGATTATGGGGTCATTAAAAGGAGATGAAAATGATGATGATAATTTGAGGACTATCTGTAGTCTGAATATAATTAATTTGTCCATGGCAGAAAATGCAAAACAAATATGGAAAAAGTATCTGCAAAATCGCACAGTCTAGTTTTCCCCATCCCATGACCAAACTAATTATATTTGCAAATATTGTACATTAAAAATGCTTCAGATAAAGGGCTAAGCTTCCAACTATGCTGTTGTTTCCATTTATCTCCCAATAAAGCTATTAATTCACTTATAATTAGGGGAGGCAGAGAGAAAGAAATGTTATCTTTTAAAACTATCCGGAACAGCATGTAAAGATGCAGTAAGGAGACAGAATGTCATATGTGGCATCAGCTGTTTGAACATATGTGCATCTCAAAGCTGTACAGTAAATGAAATACGTGAAGATGGTGCATAAAGAACAAAGAAAGCAATGGCATTCTTTCTCCAGCCCTTTGTCAAACTCCCTTGTCTTCTGTAAACAAGAGAGACGTTTGCCATTTTTTCAAAGATACCTGTACCAACTGAAGGGCAATATGCTTGTACATGTCAAGCACTGGAAAAAAAGTCACACAGAAAAAGACTGGGATCTGTTCTATCATTATATGATGCAGCCACAAAACAAGAGATTTAAGTGATTAAGAAAGGCAGATCTAAGTTGAATACTGGGAGAAATCCTCCTAGATGTAGAAGAAGAGCAGACAGGGCCTGTGGGGGTGGAATCAAGAGAGTTAGCAGCCTAAAATCACTTACATTCTCACAAACAATCAATCCAACTCCTTGAATTCCATTCGCGCCAATGTAGTGCTGACTGTTAGTTGACTAGATTCTTATGTGTAGGCATGAGTAATAAATCAGATTGACCAGAATTTAATGCATGGTCCTGATTCTTACACACACACACACACACACACACACACACACACACATACACACACACACATACACACACACACACATACACACATTCATTCTTGACTTTCCGGAGGTCCCTCAAGAACTGGATGTGTCTTGGTGGTCCGTGTGAATTATTGAGTTTATCATCTGCACCTCTATAACTGTCTGGTTTGGTTCTGCAATCCAACAGACACTTAACAACACAACAGACACAGACTTCAGAGGATAATTAGGACTGCAGAAAAAACAATTACTACCCACCTGCCTTCCATGGAGGACCTGTATACTGCAGGAGTCAAAAAGAGGGCTGTGAAAATATTTACAGACCCCTCACATCCCAGACATAAACTGTTTCAACTCCTTCCCTCAAAATGACGCTATAGAGCACTGCACACCAGAACAACTAGACACAAAGACAGTTTTTCCCCAATGCCATCACTCTGCTAAACAAATAATTCCCTCAACACTGTTCTGTTACAAAGTTTGCACTGCTATTACTGTTAATCTTCTCATCACTCCTTATCACCCATCCCCTCCCATTTGTGACTGTATGACTGTAACTTGGTCGCTTGTATCCTTATGATTTATATTGACTGTTTCCTAGTATGATTTGATTGCTTATTGCACCCTATGACTATCATTAAGTGTTGTACCTTATGATTCTTGACTCTTGAGGAATGTCTCTTTTCTTTTATGTACACTGAGAGTATTTACACCAATGCTAGACACAAATCTCTTTACACACAAATTCCTCGTGTGTCCAATCACACTTGGCCAATAAAGAATTCTATTCTATTCCATTGAATTCCATTAAATCTTATCTAGCGCCAATTGAGGGTTGACTTTGAGTTCACTAGATTCTTGAGTATAGATGTGAGCAATAAATCAGCCTAACTGGAGCTTAACGTGTGGGCCTGATTCTTCACGCTTTGCAGAGAAGTTAGAATAGGTCAACAGTGGACCAATTATCCATAAAGTGACAAGCTTCCATTTGCTGGATGTATCCCAGTAGAGACTGGACAACATCTGCAGTGGATGTTTTTTATTTGGATTTTTGCTCTGTTACAAGGAAGTGGGTTGAATGACCTGAATGGTCATTTCCAACTCTAATTCTTTGTTGTTTTATGATCTGTGTTGCAAGCAACCAGGAAAGCTAAATAAAATAGATAATTGGTAAGTTAAAACTAATCAGCATTGTTCCCTGAATGACATATTGCATATTTGCTCTCCTAACAAGAAACTTCTATTTCTTCTAAGTAGGACATTCTAACTTTTCTCCATTCTTTTCAGGCACCTTAACTTCTGTACATGCTTTGTTTGAAAAGCGGGAGGGAGGGAATCCTGGAAAAATGTCAATGACAAGCCACTTTTGTTTTGTTGCTGTGGAGCATCTGTGTGTGTGTTTGTGTAAGTGGAAGGGACATGAGCATTATCCATGAAGTTATCAGAGGTTGAACTCCACTGGAAACCTAATTGACCAAAAGTTTCTCCATGCTTTTATAAAGCTCAGCTTCTTCCAAGAATGTGAAGATCTTCTCTTTCAATCCCATCATCAGCCTGATAATAGTGGGAGGGATTTAAATTTGAAGAAAGAAGACAATCCTAGTTTTGTGCCGAGAGAGATTGCTTTCATTTTCTTGCCGAGTCTTCTGGTCCTGTTTTGAATTCCTCAGATCTTTAATAGGTTCAGATCTGAATGAATTTTTGTCATGTCGTTAAACAAAATCTGTATTGTAGTCAACCCCTATTGCTTCAGGCAGAGGAGAATTTGGTGGAAACCACAATCTGAATGTGTTCTGTGACAATGTCATGTTGCTTGACCCAAGGTCCTATATCCAGGACCTTCAAGATGGACTGTTGGTCAAACATGTAGATGTTAACTTAAAACTGGATCCTGTGTTATACACATTAGTTTCAGACTTGAAAACTCAAACATTTCAAGACACAAAAAACAGCCAAGTATGAGAATCGGTGGTCAGACCACTGATCATAAGTGTGAAAAATGTCACACTTTCCATGCCATTGTAACTTCAAACTGGCCACTAAATGTATGATTGAGGACTATAATATGTAACTACAGTTGTGATTTTTCTCTAGGAACACAAGAAGAATCAAGTGTGAAACAATAAGCCTCCATAAAGGAAGATGGCTTAAGCCATGCCAGCATTTTAAAAAAAAAAATCAGTGGCATTGATTAATTGATGCAAAAGCAGGTGGTCAAATCCATGAACCAACATTTAATTGGTTGTGGCCCAATAATAATGAATAGTTTAGATGCTTCTTAGTTTTAGCAATTTCCTTTTTCATGGGATTCTGTATTTGTCTCTTATCTAACATAGGCTTTAAGGACTGCCTTATCGAAGCAGAAAATGATGAGACATACAAATAGCTCATGGTGACATAGTTATAAATTAGTTTTCTATTTTTATGTGCTGAGAAATGTCCATATTCTCTTTTTAATCATGTTCAAACCTGGACGTTTCCATTGGTGAGGCCTGATTTAGTTGGTTGCTTCTTTCTGTGTAGAGAATGTTAAATGTATCTGTTTTCTAGCTGCTTTTGATGCAAGGATGACATGAAATTAAAAAAAAGATTACCATACTGAAAAATTGTTCCATGTTCTCCCCTCCTGTTAGCGCAAATTAGTTGATGATTAATTTTTAACATGTGGATTAGGGTCTTTTTTAATTAATCTCATTGTTAGCAATTGAAAAGTCTCCTACATATGGACATTAATTTCGATCATAATGATTTGGGATGAAGTTGTAATAGCTAAGATTACGCAAAACTTTTCATTTTCTTTTTCTTGTTTAACATTGTCAGGCTCCATGAGAATGAACAAGTAATCAAAATCAGATCTGAATGCAGCCCAATTCTATGGATCCGCAGGGCACAATTTTTGGATCCTGATTTTGCATGACATTTTTTCACACCCAGAGAGTCAGAAAAGAGTATAGAAAAACTTGTTTCTTTACATCTCTCTGTTGATTGACTCCCTGGGAAAGTTGGACTGGGGTTTACTGTTTTCTTGCCCATGTTTCATTACCTAACTAGATAAGATCATCAGTTCTATGATTCTTGACAAATGTATATTTTATTTTTGTGTACACTGAGAGCATATGCACCAGACAAACTCCTTTCACACTTGGCCAATAAAGAATTCTATTCTGTTCTATTCTATATACACTTGTGTATAACACACACACACACACGTGTACATATGTGTATATGCAGGGGTGGGATTCAAAACTTTTAACAACCAGTTCTGTGGGTGTGGCTTAGGTGGTGGGCATGGCTTGTTGCTCATGTGACTGGCTGAACATGGCTTGGTGGTCATTTTATTGGCTGGGTGTGGCCAACTCAATATCACTCACAACGAGGCACACATCTCTTCGCCTGGCCTCTCATGACTGTAGGGATGCTGTAACAGTCGTAAGTATGAAAAATGGTTATAAGTCACTTTTTTTAGTGCCATTGTAACTTTGAATGGTCATTCCACACAAGCAAAGTACCAGCAAAGGAGGGGAAAAAAACTCCAGAGAAGTTCCTGAGACAGAAAGTCTAGTCCTGCCAAGAATGTAATCAGGGTTAACGGAGAGGCAGTTTCTGTAAGCAACACCAGAATGTTTCCTTCCTGCCTTCCTTACAGGATTAGGCCAGTAATTTCTTCTAACAACTGGTTGTCCGAACTGCTTAGAATGTTAACAACCGGTTCTAGGTACAAACTGGTAGAATTCCACCCCTGGAACAAATAAAACTTTCCAATAAGCAATCAACACACTTTCATATTAGGGAAATCTGCTTCCTGTTTAATAGCATTTTTTTTGTAGTTTCCTGCCCCTCCACACAAAGGCGACTCCCCCCCCCCAAAAAAAAATAACAGTAGTGTAGGGGCCAGTCTAATCTCTGATGTTCAGCACCTCTAAAGAAAACCAGGTTTCACAGTTGTACTGCAGGAAAGTGATTTATTCTGTCCCCACACCCACCCAAACACATTTTCTAGTCATAGGGCATGTAAATGCGGAGAGGAAAAAAAGAGAAAAGTCTTTGTTGCAAGCAATCAAGCTTTATTCTTTGGATGAATTGAGGTTCTATTTAATACAGCCTCGGACTAGAGAAGACATAATGTATAAAGAACTGGAGCATGAAAGAAAATGGGACTCATTTTCAGGTTTAAAATTTAGGATGTTTTTTTTAATGCATTTATTACTTTTTACATGTATTTATACATTCCCAAGGCTCTAGGAAGTTGTGATAATAAAGTTAAAAACAAAATAATCCAATTAATCTAAATCTCATAAAAGATTGGGCAGTCAAAACTGCTGTCCATCATGAGAAAATCTTGTATAAAACTGTACGACAAACATATATTATTAGAAATGTGTAACTGATCTGCTTTTTAGAACCGTCATTCTTCCCAATGATAAATGTAAAAGAAAATTCCCATGGCTTGTTGAAAAATTCCTGGTGTGTGTGTGTGTGTGTGTGTGTGTGTTTTCTTAAGTTTTTGCAGGTACTTACATGTGTGGTGTTCAGCTTTGTTCATGTATTCTCCCGTCCTCCCTCTTCTGCCTTCCTCCCTCTTCAAGCACCTTAAAGCCACAGGACATTAAATTAATTTCAAAGGAACCAAATTAATATCCAACACTGAACACTCCAACAAGAGAATAATCAGGGAAGCCATCGAGATAGAGAAACATCCCCATAACATAAATAGACGGGATGATACCTCCCGCCTACCAGACATCTAGAAGCTAGCCCTCACCATCAAGCGAGTCCCAGCCATGAAAACCAACACCAGACCCAAAACAACACGGGACACCATCACCAATCCCCCTCATCAGACCCAGGCCCAAGCCCATCCTATAAACGAAGGACAACCACCATCCAAAAAACAGACCATGGCTGCTTTGCCAGCTGTCGCACTCCCTGACCCTAAAACCAAACAAGCTGACACACGCCAAGAACACAGACCCAGACCCCAAACTTGAAGCCAGACCAAAACCCAGAATGCTACATCACAGCCACTCGCTCAGGATATCACATCAGAAAAACCAGGAAATTACACCACAAGAACTCAAGAAGTTGCAACACAGCAAATGACCCAGGATATCACAGCACAAGACCAAGGATACCACAGTGATAAATCTCACAAGGTCATCACATAACCATAATCAAAACACAAACGACCCAGGAGATTACAACGCAGGACCCAGGATAGCACAACAAAAGAACTCACAAGCCCATCACAAAACCCATTACCCAAGCTGTTAAAACACAAGAGGCTAATGGAAAAAAGATCACTACAAAACAAACAAGCCAGGAGATTACAACACAAGATTCAGGATATCTCCATAACAAAACTCACAAGGCCATCACACAGCCCATTATACCAATATCAACTCCATCAAC
>BLBF01000055.1:9146567-9157492 GCA_015471245.1 Laticauda colubrina | reverse complement strand
TCCTCTCCTCTCTCCTCTCTTCATTTCTCTTCTCTTTCATACACCCATCAGTTTGATACATTCTCAGTTTGATACATTCTCTTCTCTCCTCTTCTTCATCCATCCATCCATCCATCCATCCATCCATCCATCCATCCATCCATCAAATCTCTCCTCTCCTCTCCTCTCCTCTCTCCACTCTTCATTTCTCTTCTCTTTCATACATCCATCAGTCCGATCATTCTCTCCTCTTCTTCATCCATCCATCCATCCATCCATCCATCTAATCTCTTCTCTCCTCTCCTTTCTCCACTCTTCATTTCTCTTTTTTTTCATACACCCATCAGTTCGATACATTCTCTTCTCTCATCTTCTCCATCCATCCATCCATCCATCCATCCATCCATCCATCTGATCTCTTTTCTTCCCTTCCTTTCCATGCCATTCCAATTTGGGATGAATGGAAAAGCTATGGCTATGAAAAAAAAATCTCTTTGACATTCTGATTGATGCATACTAGTTGTCAGACCTGCCACAGCTTAAACTCCAAAATAGACATGATCCTTGGCTCTGTTTTATTAGAAGTCAAGCATATTGCAATAATGTAAAGCCAGAACTGAGAATCATGCACTGAAATCCTTAAGGTCAACTCCCCCCCCCCTTTGCTACCTCCCATTACCTACCTCTAACCAACCAATGGGGTTCAGGCAGTGTTTTCATCAGGGATAGTCCAGGCACAGTTTGGTATGCAGCTGTTATGCCAGGTGACCTTGAAGCAGCTTCTTGAAGAGATACAGCACTTACTTTCATTTCCCCCCAAGCCTTCCCTGTTGCATTTCCCCCATCCCAGAATTCATGACAGTCTGACATCAAATAGTAGTGAAGCAGATGCAAGTATGAGGTGGCAGCTGACCCCGGTAGAATAGCAGTTATTAGTATCACTAAAACACCTATCGCAACTTCAGTTTGCACAAAAGCAATCTGGATTTGCATTGTATGGATTCCCGACATCTCTACAATTGAAGCAAGGCTTATAAACCATCCCATTCAGCATCTGCTTTATTCAGGAAATCCAGAATGAAAGCATTCAAGGTGGATAATTCTTCAAGTCTACTTCTAGTCTTCCATCAAAATAGACCTTAATAGCCTTCAGGTAATTGGCAAGGTCAAGATTCTCTTATCATACAGATGTTCCCCTTGATGTTCGACTAAAATTTATCTTCCTGTAACTTAACTCCAGTTAAATTTAATTCATACTTCTGGAATAAAACAACTGCTTACTGTCCCCCCTTCTATATATTAGCCTTTTAGGTTTCTGAAAAACACTATTTTATTTCTCCCATTTTCTTCTTTAAGGGTAAAGTTATTTTCCAATTAATTAAGAAGGTTCAATGATTTAGGAAAACTGGATATAAAAGAACAATATACAAAACTGCTATGATGAATGGATGTATGCATACACACGTACACAGAGAGACTGATTTTCTCTCTCTCTCTCTCTCTCTCTCTCTCTTTCTTTTTTAACACACACACACACACATACACTCATTCATACAGCAAGAGAGAGAGGGGGGGGGAAGTGTGAGTGAGAAATTGGAACTAGAAATGCATACAGTTTCCACGTAAATCTTAAACAAAATATTTGCAAAGTGATACAGAACAGGTCAAAATGAATTTGTTTCTTTTTTTTAAATGTGTGGAGTGAATCAATAGAGCATGTAGAGGTTAGGGTTTTGTTACAATGTGTTTGAGTTCAGATAATTTACTATCTATTTCTTTCCATAAGAAAAAGGATTGGTTTGCAGTGGCACAGGGCTGTCTTTAGAACCAACTTACATTTTGAAGTACTGATTGTCCTTATTTAGTGACTGCAATTACCATGATGATGAAACAGTAACTTTGCAAGGAATTCTCACATAGATAACCTTTTCTAGTCTGTAAAGCAAAGGAAAGCTGATGTAAGCTCATAAGCACAATGCAGTTTCATTTTATGACCATTACCTATATATGGTAGAAGGATCTTGTGAAACTGAGGGCGCATGTTCCCATGATCAGTTCAAGAAGTGTTGCAAAGAAGGAGCAGCTTCTGTCCAGGACTTCATGCTGCTACATGAACAAGATCTTTTTCATGTGAAAAGAAAGGGCATCTTTCATATGTGAGCATTTATTTGTTCATGCTATCTGGCTTCATTCCTCTTATATATTGTCTCTCAGTACTAT
This sequence comes from Laticauda colubrina, assembly GCA_015471245.1. NCBI lineage: Eukaryota > Metazoa > Chordata > Lepidosauria > Squamata > Elapidae > Laticauda > Laticauda colubrina. The sequence continues at coordinate 9,155,293 of BLBF01000055.1, read as the reverse complement.
AGCCACTGGGAGAGAAGCTGCCAACATCTATTTTCTGTATTGGACAAAAATAGAGGGTCAATCCATACAAGATGTTTGCTATACAGTTGGCCTTGGCATATAAGAAAGACAGAGAGATGGTAAGATGGATGGATAGGTGGAAAGATGATGGGTGGATGATAGATGGATGGATAAGGAGGAAGAAAGGAAGGCTGGGTGGATGATTGTGGATGGATGATTGGATGGATGGATAGATGGATGAAGAATGGATGGATGATTGGTTGGGTGGTTGATTGGATGGATGAAGAATGAATGCATGACAATGGATGGATGGATGATGGATAGGTGGATGGATAGTTGGATGAAGAAAGAATGGGTGGATGGATGGATGGATGGATGAATGGATGGATGGATGGATGAAAAATGGATGGATGATTGGGTGGGTGGGTGGCAGATTGGATGGATGAAGAATGGATGGATGATGATGGATGGATGGATGGATGGATAGTTGGATGAAAAAAGAATGAGTAGATGGATGGATAGATGGGTGGATGAATGGGTGAATGAAGAATGGATGGATGAAGAATGGATGGATGATGATGATTGGATGGATGGATGGATGATGGACAGGTGGATGGATAGTTGGATGAAGGAAGAATGGATGGATGGATGGATGGATGGATGGATGGATGGATGGATGGATGGTGGATGGATGGAATTAGCAGTCTCCACCAATTGTGGTTTTTTTTTTTAAAATCAATATAGCGGCCATAGTGGTACAGATAAATATCTGCCCACTTTTATACATATCATGTCTGTGCAGCTTTAATCCCCATCTTGCCTTTTTTACCATGTCCTGTGGACACAAGAGTGGGAGAGAACATACATACATACATACATGCTTCATACATCTAGAATTTGGTATAGAAAATAAGGAGAGGCAGCCCAGGTGGAACAATGACTTGGGTGAGGGGGGGTCTATTCTTCTCAGGCCAATTTTCCAACCAGCAGATACTGAGAGTTCCAATAAGTCCCACCAAACTTTGCTAAGAAATTCAATTCTACCCATCCAAATATTGGCCTGGTTGGCCGCATAAAGGGAGGGGAAAAAAAGGAAAATAATCTATGTCATATTTATTTCAGCCCTTATTTGGAGGATTTGCTGATTACAGTATTGACTTGATAATAATGTTCATGATAATTCAAATGCCTACCTGTGAAAAGAAAGGAAGATTTCCCCCCCCCCCCCATTCACATTTATTCAAAATACGTTTCCAGTCTTTCCTCTTTCTCACTTCCTTACTTCCTGGGGGAGGAAAATCTATTCCTCCTTTTGAGTTTCAGTCCTGCCAAGGAAGGGACCGTTGCAGAATTAAGCTGCAAAGGGAAGACAGAGAAGAGGGATGTGCATGTCTGTGAGTGTGTGTGCATGTGTGTGTGTATGTGTGTGTGTGTGTGAACGGGGGGGGGGGTAGCCCTCCAAACGGCTGTAAAATTGTGCAGCATGGTCCCTCTGATTCATGCTGTTTTCAATCTGCTGTGTGCCAGTTGGAGGTTGAGAGAAAGAGGTGGGGAGGGCGAAGCAAGGAGATAATACAGAGAAATGATAGAGTGTCTGACCTCAAAGCCAAGGCTGGAAATCCGAGACATTGATTTCACTTAGCATTCCTGCTGTGAAATCTGGCAGAGTTCAGCTGTAATAAAAGAACAAGATTCTGTTCTAATGGTAATGGCGTATGACAGACATGTCTGTCATTCGGTCGCTCCTACACACAAACACACACACACACACACACACCGAGAGGGAAGGGGGAGACATGGGAGAGTAGTCTTCTGATCTTCTTGTGGAGTTGGGCGAAAGCCATCCGGAGCTTTGAGCTGAATCACAGCCTACAGTATTAACTAAGGAATCAGAATCAGAATAAAGCTGGAAGGGACCTTGGAGGTCTTCTAGTCCAGCCCCCTGCTCAAGCCCCCTGACCTATACCATTTTAGACAAGTGACTGTTCAGTCTCTTCTTAAAAACCTCCACTGATGAAGCACCAGGGTGGGATTCTACCAGTTCGGACCAGTTCGGGCAAACCAGATGTTAAGTTTTCATCTGGTTCACCAAACTGGTATTTCAACCGGCCGTTGTCTGCTATGCCGCCTATGGTCAAATCTAAGCTTAGTACACAGAATTGCCTGCCACAACATCCTACCTGTCAATGACTACTTCAGCTTCAACCGCAATAATACACAGGCAAACAATAGATACAAACTCAATGTAAACTACTCCAAACTCAATTGCAGAAAATACGACTTCAGCAACAGAGTGGCCAATGCCTGGAACTCACTACCTGACTCTGTTGTTACATCCTCAAACCCCCAAAACTTTAACCTTAAATTGTCTACTGTGGACCTCACTCCATTCCTAAGAGGTCTGTAAGGGGGCGTGCATAAGCGCACTAGAATGTCTACCGTTGAGTTGAAGGTGGTTTACTTTGAGTTTGTATCTATTGTTTGCCCATGTATTATTGTGGTTGAAGCTGAAATAGTCATTGACAGGTAGGCGGCGTAGTTTTAGGTTGTCCAAGTCCCAAAGCCTGGTAGCATAAGGTAACTTTGAAAATGTTTCGCTTCTCATCCAAGAAGCTTCTTAGCAGAAAATCCCATTGCATTGTTAGCTATGACAACTGCTTATTTGCTTCAAAGAAAGACAGGTCCCTGGAAAGGAAGAGAACTGTGTTAGCTATGCAGGTAGTCCTTGACTTATAACACTTTGCTTAGGGCTTGTACAAAGTGGTTACACAAAGACTGTTTGTAAATCCCCCTTGTTCAATGCCACTGCAACTTTGAACGATTGGTCGTAATTCAAGAACTGTTTGTACAGGTAATCCTCAATTTACAACAGATCATTTACTGACTGTTTAAAGTTACAACAGCACTAGAAAAAAAAGTCTTATGGACTTTTTGACTTATGGACTTAATGGACTTGTGACCATTTTTTACACTTATGACCGTTGCAACATTCCCTGGGGTCATGTGATCAAAATCCAAATGTTTGACCGCTGACTCATATTTAGAGAAGGTTGTAGTGTGATCACCTTTTGCAACTTTCTGATGAGCAAAATCAATGGGGAAGGTATCTTAAACAACTGCAGCCATTAACTTAACAACTGTGGCAAGAAAGGTCATGAAATGGGACACAGCTCACTTAACGAAGTCTCACTCAGCAGCAGAAATTTGGGATTCAATTATGGTCGTAAGTGGAGAAATACCTGTATATGTTGTCTCCAACTAGGATGAATAAGCTTGAGGTCATAACATGCAGAAGAGAATAGTAAAATATGCCAGGTGTCTCCAGTGGTAGGATTCTAATTTTTTTACCACCAGTTCTGTGGGCATGGCTTGGTTTGGTGGGTGTGGCTTGGTGGGCGTGGCAGGGGAAGGATACTGCAAAATCCTCATTCCCTCCCCGCCCCACTAACCTGCTTTCCAGCTCTGTTCTCCTGTACAGGGCAACAAAAGAAGACCCAGCCAATCAGCTGGGACTCAGGAGGGAGAGAATAAAGGAGGACATGGCCAGTCAGAGGTGGGATTTGCCAGTTCTCCGAACTACTCAAAATTTCCACTGTCGGTTCTCCTGAACTGGTCAGAACTTGCTGAATATCCACCTCTGGTTGCCTCGTCATGTGCCAGATAGTGCTTTCCTTCCTTATCTTTTAACCTCATATAAAAATGAGCAGCCTTTATCTGCCATGCAACATGCATAAGCCTTGTGTGGTTTTCCTCTCTCAAGGTCTCTCTTGTCTCCCGTCAATTTTTGGCACAGCTTGTGATATGAGCTAAATCTCTCTTGGTACTTGACAAGGCACGGTACATTGTCTGAAGTCTCTCTAGGGCAGTGGGGGTAAGAGAACCTGTTTCGTGTGAAATATTAGTCACCAGTTCTTAGCTGATTTCTTTTCAACTTTATTATGGATCCTGGGTCTTTCACCCAAGACACAGTTTTGTTCAAATCCATGGCAACGATGTAGAAATTGTCTGAATCATTTGTCATGGATGTTGATTTTCAACTGTCTTACTCAACCACCGTCCTCGGGAGTTGCAAGGAGGTCTGTAAATAGGAGATTCAGGTCGGCTGCAAACCGCACTAACCGGATAGTCATAACATATGTTGTCGTAATTGCGGGCAAGAAGCTTTCCATTGCTGCTTTGAGATTATTAATCTTTAAGCAAAAGGGAAATTTTTATTGTCTCATTATCTCAACCTCCCAGATTATAAGTCAGAATGAGAAGGGGCTGGGAAATCTGCATCAGTTGGATGTTGACTTATTGTCTTTTTTAACAAGGAGACTGAATTCGTGGATAAGGGAAATGCTGTTGATGTAGTTTACTAAGACTTGACAAAGTAGAGCACAGCCTACTTTTTGGTAAGATAGAATCCTTCTAGTCAATGGTGGGATTCCAAAACTTTTTACTACCGGTTCTGTGGGCATGGCTTGATTGGTGTGATGTGACTTTGTAGGCCTGATGTGACTTGATGGGTGTGGCTTGGTGGGTGTTGCAGGGGAAGGATATTGCAAAATCTCCATTCCCTCCCCACTCCTGGGGAGAAGATTACTGCAAAATCCCATTTCCTCCCCACCCCACTAACCTGCTTTCTAGCCCAGTTTTCCTGTGCAGGGCAACCAAAGAAGACCCAGCCGATCAGCTGGGACTCAATGGGAGGCAGATAATAGGTGGGGGCGGGGCCAGTCAGAGGTGGGATTTGCTGGTTCTCCAAACTACTCAAAATTTCTGCTACTGGTTCCCCAGAACTAGTCAGAGCCTGCTGAATACCACCTCTGCTTCTCGTACTGTCACAGAGAAGAGGGGGGTTGACCTATTCACCACAGCAGGACAAATAGGTGGAAGATCATTAAAGAGATATCTAATCTAGAACTAAGGAAAAAAATTCCTGACAGTAGGAACAATTAATCCGTGGAATGACTTACCTCCAGAAGTTTTAGGTGCTCGATCACTGAACATTTTCAAGAAGATACTGGACAGCCACCTGTCTTGAATGGTATAGAATCTCCTGCTTTAGCAGGGACTTGAACTAGGTTCCTTCCAATCCCATTGTTCTATCTCCTATGGATTAAGTTGGCTTGGAAATAATGGAGACTGAGTAACTTAGGTCCAGGTCAAGACAAGTTTGTTGTGATGGTCTGCCATGATCGTTGTGTCCAAGTTTGTTGCAGAAAATCAAATCCAGAAAGCACACGCAGATAACTGATTCTGTAGGATTCATTAATTTCTTTATATACATCGTAATACATGAAGTAAATTTACAATACCAACAGCAGATTCTTCCAACGTGGTAGGAGAGGAGAGACTGTAAGTAAGTTCTTAGTTTCAGTTCAGCAGGCAGACAAGTACACATTAATTTCATTTTAAAACTGAGCACAGAGTCACGCCCAGACTCCTTCCTTAAGTTTTCTATTTCCAAAACATCCCTCATTGGCTAAACCAATTGCCATACCTATTCACTGGCTGACTTTATTGCCATGTCTCTGCCAGTTCATGAATATTCTGACATGCTGTATATCACCTTAACCATTGGAACTCAAGTCATTATGTACTTGGTGTTTATTTTCATCTCTGTTGTCCTCTAGTATTCAAATGGAGACTATCTTGGGTTTCCCTTCTCCCAATCTTACACCTTAACTGCACAAGCTGTAATCATCACCGTATAAACTGAGAACAAAAGTTGGTAGCTTTAAAAAAAAGTAAAAGAGGATGTGTTGTTAAATGTTTTTTTTAACTGAACCCAGCAGAATTTATATTCATAATTATTCCACTTGTATCTATGGTTTATTACCATCTGCTGCCTCGAACACCATTTTGAGTGGAAAGGAGGGAAAATGTCCTTGTATGTTAAATAGCATTAATTAATTAGTGTTTTAAAATAGAATAAATATTCATCAGTCTTTTATTTGGCCTGATCCTGATAGAATGTGCTGGTAAAATTCTAACTTTCTTCAAATTGTCACCTTTAATAAATGGGCATCCTGGTTGGTGCCAGTGGGAATTGTAGTCCAGAAGGCAGAGAGTTAAGAAAATCTGTGTAGGAGATGAAGAGGCTGAGCTGGAGGAGGGGTCAAATATGTCATCAGTCATGAGTCCTTTTGTGCCCATAAGAGAGCTAAGTCTAACCCACCTTGAATTCCTTCTACTCTTATCTACTGCCAATTTCCTTTGTCCGTTAGTAGTTCAGATTCTTGTAGAGAGCTTAAACTTATAATAAAACTTTATACCCATTTGAACTGTCTGGATCTCCTAATTTTCTTGGCACTTGACAGTCTGTTGGAGTAGAAGTCCAACTTCTTTCAAGTTTCTGGACATAGAACCATGGATGTTAATTTGTCCTAAAGTCAAAGAATGACAGATAGAGAAAAATTGAGCATCAAAACTGCATGCATAAAGCTAACAGCAAAGAATATCATTTTATAGCATGTATATGTATTGGACATCAAGCCAAACCCTCACAATTTTTATGGCTATTAGAATGGCAAATAGTGTTGCTGAATCCAGCTGGCCAAAAATTTTTGTGTGGCCCATAAAAATATAAGTGTAGGGCAACAAAATTTTTGAAACAAAACCAATGGCCTTGCTGTTGTTTCTGTGCTGCCAATTATTTTTAACTCTTTCAGAACTGAAATTGAATTTGGAAGGGGTTTTTTTAGAACATAAAACAGTGGTGGCTAACCTTTTTTGGCTCCTGTGCCGATAATTGCGTGATAATTTATATTTTTTTTTAAATCAAGCGACGTTTTTATATTTGTGAAAGTTATTTGGAATATTTGGGAGGGGCAAAGGGTTCATAAGATTGAATGTTGTCAACATTCTTGGAAAGGATTGTAATCGGATGGGAAAGTCATAAAATGAAGGATGACACTATTGAGTTCAATTGTCACTTGCTTTGGAATTTACAGATAACAGAAACAGAGTTGGAAGGGACGTTGTAAGTTATCTAGTCCAACCCCCTGCCCAAGTGGGAGACCTTACACCATTTCTGACAAATGGCAGTCCAATCTCCTCTTGAAAGTCTCAAGTGATGGTGCTCCCATAACTTCCAAGGGCGAGCTGTTTTATTTATCTATAAAAGTCATCAGTTGGAAATTTAGATTTAGGCCAGTGTAACTCAACCTTGACCATTTTAAGAGTTGTGGACTTCAACTCCCAGAACTCCCCAGCCAGCCATGGGGAGTTATGGGAGTTGAAGTCCACATTTCTTACTTAATAGGGACTAGATTGAGAAACATTGCTTTAAACCAGGGATCCTCAAAGTTGGCAACTTTAAGGCTTGTGAACTTCAACTCCCAGAATTCCTCAACCATTTCTCAACTTTGAGGACCCCTGGTTTAGGGTCTTTAAAGGAAAAAAAGATCCCTTCATGCTGAGTCTCAAAGCAAGACTCTACAATGGTGGTAATTTTCAAAACATTGATCAAAGTTCTGCAGAGAATTTGTCCTAAATTCAAATTAGGAAAAAAAAAAAAGGCTCCTTTTTACTTAAGTTCTAATCTGTGGCCACTGAGGATCTAATACATTTTGGTACTCAGGTAGACAAAAGCCGCATATGTTGCCCTCTGTGATTTATAAAGAAAATTAAATAATGGGTCATTTGTTCCCTTTTAATGGTGCCTCAGAATTGATCAAATGCACTGCTTTTAGTATAACGATCGAAACAGCCATCTCCAGCTAACTCTGCCTTCCTTTTTTTTTATTCTGAAAAGGAAATGCTTGAAAATTATTGAGTAACTGCAAGCAAACAAGATCAATTTAGTAAGATTAACAAGGGATCAACCCTTATTTCTTTATTTGAGTAGAATTATATGTTGCCTTTCATTTAGGAGCTCAAGGAACATATGATTAGGAGACTGGAGAATAAAATATATGAAAAACAGTTGCAGATATGTCTAGCTTAATGAAAAGAAGGACTAGGGGGTGACATGATAGCAGTGTTCCAATATTTGAGAGACTTCCACAAAGAAGAGAGGGCCTGCTATGGATGGGAATATTTGTAGCCCAGGATTGAATTATGGGGTCCTTGGTGCTCTCTGAGCTTGGTGGTTTTCTGGCAGATTTTTCATTACTCAATTAGATAATATGTAAGAAATGTAGGGAAGTAACGAAGCTGGAAGAGCACAAGGATTCCACAATTTGCTGTATTCTGTCCTCCTGTTTTTGCCCCACAAGCAGGCCTATGAGATGGGTGGGCTGAGAGAAGGAATGGCCCTGAGTCCCTTAGGAAGCTTCCATGACCGAGGATGGACTTGAAGGAGTCTTCAAGTAGGAGTCTTCCTACTCCTAGTCCATCCACACTGATGCAACAGTCCAGCTCATGGGCTGAGAGAATACTATTGAAAGTTATCAAGGAAATAAAACTCTCATGTTGGGTGAGAGAGGAGACAGAACAGGTTAGGAGAAGACAAATAGAGTTGGAAGAAACCTTGGAGGTCTTCTAGTCAAATCCTCTCCCCAAGAGAGCATATACCATTTCAGTCAAATGGTTGTCCAATCTATTCTGAAAAACCTGAATATTGGAGAGAAAAGTAAAATCCTACTCTTAGGCAAGAAAAACCAAAAGTACACATAGACTGGGTGAAATCAGGCTCAATAGCAGTAACTGTGAGAGGGAACTTGGAGTCTTAGTGAACAAGCAGCTAAATATGAAGAAGAAGAAGAAGAAGAAGAAGAAGAAGAAGAAGAAGAAGAAGA
>BLBF01000055.1:9119251-9135680 GCA_015471245.1 Laticauda colubrina | reverse complement strand
TCTCTCTCTCTCTCTCTCTCTCTCTCTCTCTCTCTCTCTCTCTCTCTTTCTCCCTCTCCCTCTCCCTCTCCCTCTCCCTCTCCCTCTTTCTCCTCACAAATGCAGCTATTTTCACATACCGTTGTCCAGCTCCATTTTGTTGTTGTTGTTGTCTAATCAGAAATTCCTCCCTACGCCTGAAATGCAGCGGCTTTACATTTTTAAAGAGTTCTGGGCTGAGTCTTTTGCATCCTTTCCTGTTGCCCCGGGTTTGAAGCTGGTATTGAGTTCAGTTCAAGAGAGAAGGCAAAAGAAGTAGCAGAATTTGAATTCACATGGGAGGCAGGTGATAAATAGTAAAGGTAAATGTTCCCCTTGCACATACGTGCTAGTCATTTTCGGCTCTAAGGGGTGGTACTCATCACCATTACAAAGCTGAAGAGCCAGCGCTGCCCAAAGACATCTCCGTACTAAAAGGCTGAAGTTTGGTGTTACCTTCCCACCAAAGTGATCCCTATTTTTCTACTTGCATTCTTACATGCTTTCGAACTGCTAGGTTGGCAGAAGCTGGGACCAGTAACGGGAGATCACTCCATTACACGGTGCTAGGGATTCAAACTGCCAAACTGCTGACATTTCTGATTGACAAGCTCAGTGTCTTAGCCACTGAACCATCGCGTCCCTCAGGTGATAAATAGAGGTGTCATATACCGATCTTTAACTTAAAAGAAAGCTCTCGTATATGATACTGGTAGTCCTTGATTTATAAACAGTCACTTAGCAATTGTTTGGAATTATGATGGATGAGACCCTCCCCCCTCCAAAAAAAAGATACTTATAATCCATTTTAAAAATTCCAAAATCTACCCTCCCATAGTCACATGTATGCATTTTGGCACTCAGAAAGAGACTCATATTTATTGCCATTTGCAACACCCCATAATCCACATGGCCACAGTTTAAATTTTTGCCAGAAGCCAGCATTTTCATCTAGATTCCAGCAAAAAAAGGCCCATAATAAAGAATGGATTTGCTTAGCAACCAGATGTTCACTTAGCAACTGCATTGTTCATTTCAACTGCAGGTTTGCCATACACTAAACAAATAAATAAACCACAGCGTTCACATAATAACTGCTGCAAAATAGGTTGTAAAATTGGCTCTGCTCTCATCGTCCCGTTTACAACTATCATGACTTACAACCGTAAATGTGAGGCTCAATTATGCTTGTAACTTGAGGACTACATTTATGGTGTGAGCATAAGTACACACGCGGAGGGGCAATGGCTATGCCACTGGACTTGTCAGTTGAAAAGCCAGCAGCCAAGGTTAGAGACCTGAGCTCCATGCAATGGGATGAGTTCCCATCCTCAGCCCAGCAACTGCCAACCTAGCAGTTTGAAAGCAATGCAAATGAGTAGATAAATAGGTACCACTTTGGTGGGAAGGTAGCAGCTGTCTCTGATGTCATGCTGGTCATGTGACCACAGAAATGTCTTTGGACACCGCAAGCTCAATGGCCTTGAAACAGAGATGAGCACTACCCTGTTGTGGTTCGCCGGCAGCAGGTGTGGACAGCTGAGGTCTCGGAGAGCGAGGACTCAGATGAAGGGCCTGTGTGTGATGCAGGGATAGGACCAGGACCATCAGGGAGTGGAGTGCTGCTTTCGGAGATTGTGGAGGCTGGCAGCAGTGATGAAGAGATCCCCACGGAGCCTGTGCCCAGTGCGCGTTTGTGCAGGGCTACTCGAAGGAAAAAGCAGCTGTAGCAGCACGGGTGACTCAGGAGTAAGGCTGCAAGGTAATGGCCCCTCCCTTAAGAGATAAAAGCCAGCTGAGAAACCGGAGTTCTTTGCAGGAAGCAAAGAAGTTTTTGCACTCAAGCCTTGTGGATGTTCAGACTCTCTTAGTTGGTATTTGGAGACTCTTTGTGTTTGAAATATTTCTTGGTAACTTTATCTAGTATTCTTGGCAGCTTTGCACAACCTTGGCAAGGCTCATTCTTATTAGAGACAATTAGTTTGAAACAGGGAAGGAATGGAATTCGTAAAGAATCATTGAAAGGTTTTGTTGTTCCCTCTGTTTCATATTTGTTTCCTTGGAACAAGGTTTGGGTCAGAACATACCCCTATAGCCACCAACAACTCATAGAATAAAATCTGCAGAGACTGCTTTACCTTATTTTTATAAACACGCAGGGACATGTTCACCTGTTAGGTGTAGGGAAAAAATAATGCAAGAGGCAGGGGTTCTCAGAACCTAGAGAGCAAAAATATGCAGAAGATTAATCATATTAAAGTCAATTCTCTTTCCCAGCTACTTTCAGACTAATATTCCTTCCCTTCTCCCAACTTTGTGGATTTTTGCAGAAGTTCGATTGCAAAGGAGCATGTTTCTTTTAGAGCAGGGGTCTCCAACTTTATGACGTGTGGACATCAACTCCCAGAATTCCTCAGCCAGCATGAGGAATTCTGGGAGTTGAAGTCCACAAGTCGTAAACTTACTAAGGTCGGAGACCCCTGATTTAGAGGGACAAATACAGAGAGTGGAATTACGTCTGACATCCAAGTTGACAGGAGCTGCTATTAGTGGTGGCCAAACCAACAATTGTATGGTGCAACTTATGGCTCGGTCTTCTTATTTCCATTTCAGGATGATGTAGCCCAGCCATTGAATCTCTCAGCAAAGCCCAAGACAAATGACAGCAAGTCTCCTTCATCACCTACTTCTCCTCACATGCCATCTTTGAGAATAAACAGCGGGTGCAGCTCATTGAAATCTTCAGTGCCAGCAACGTTAGCTAGTCCATCTGCCAGAGTCAACACAATAGGTAAGAAGATCTATTTTGCTTGAAGTCAGCCATTCATAGCCTCTGGGCCTCTTAAGCTGCCATGCCTTCTCTCCGATATCCTGTGATTGGATCACAAATATCTGAGCCATTTTTCAAGGGTTTGCAAAGAGATAAGATTGATTAAGGGAAGCATTTGTTCCCTACAGGCCTTCCGATCTCGTCCTTACCATTCATAACGCTTCTAGAATATAACATATATATTCAACAAGACAATTGTGGGTGTGAGGTGTGGTGGCTCTCGGTCAACATTATAGTCAGCTTTGCACGTAAAAGCCAAATAAATTTATACTTGCAATATTGACATCCTAAATTGTAAATTAACATTGATAGAATATTTTTTTTATTTCTCTCTTTCCTGTTCTCAGTATTCTAAGCCAGGAGTGTCAAGCTCAATTTCATTGAGGGCCACATCAGGACTGTGGTTGACTCTGGGGGGGAGGGGCAGGCAGCCATGGCCATTTTTGTCCTCCTGGAAGCTCCAGGAAAACCTCCGGAGTTCGGGAAGGGCAAAAACAACCCCCCCTCTGCCATGGTGCAGGAGGCCGACTAGGCCACACCCACCCAGCACCTGGACAAGAGAACCCTTTGCTAAAATTTTTGAAGCCCACCCCTTAACAAAATATATTAAGCTTTATATTATTACAGGTAGTCTTTGGCTTAAGACCACAACCGAACCCAGAATAAGTGAATTATTTAATAAATTTCTGCCTCTGCCATTTTATGCCTCTTTCTTGCCACAATTGTTAAGTGAATGACTGATCTTATTAAATTGGTAACATGTTAAGTGAATCTGGCTTCTCTTGGACTTTTCTGGTCAATATCAAAAGGGGATTACATTAGCCTGGGATAGTGCAACTGTCATCAATATAAGTCAGTTGGCCAATGTCTGAATTTTGATCACATGGCCAAGGAATGGTGTAATGGCTGTATGTGTGAAAAAACAGTCATAAGTCACTTTTTTACAGTGCTGTTCCCTAAACAAAACTGATGTAACTTGAGGATTACCTGTTTTAAATGGCCTCTCAATAGTACCAAATGAAAAACATAGACTCATAAATAAATTGTTGTAAATCAAAGACTATAGCTATGTCATAAGAAGGAAAAGAAGTGGGGGGAAAACAACCCATCCTCATTTTAAGATGTGTGGATGACAATTCCCCAAGTTCCTCAGTTAGCATGGCTGGTTGGGGATTCTGGGAGTTGATGGCTGCACATCTTAAAGTTGCCAAAATGGAAAAACACTGCTCTAAAACAGGGGTATCAAACTCAAGGGCCAAATCTGGCCCACAAGGTGCTTAGATTTGGTGTGCAGGGCCACCCTGGATACAGCAAAGGACTGGCCTGCAGTGCCTCTACCAGAGAAAATGAAAAGGGACGCAATTTCATTGAGGGCTCCATCACAGTTATGTTTGACCTCAGAGACTGGGGCGTGGCCAAATGGGAGTGACCAGCCCGATGTAACTCTTGTTGGGGGCACCTATGGTGGCCTGAGTGCTCTGCCAGTGAAAACGGGCTCCCAAGCTCCATTTTCGCTAGTAGAGGATTGCAAGAGGCCATTGCAGCTGCAAATAGAGTGTCATGCCCCCGTTGGAATCTCCAAGGAGGAGGTCGAACAGCTGACAGGGAGTGGGAGCGTGGCTCCGGTGGCTGTGGAGGAAACTGGGGAAGGGCACAGTCTGGCTCTTTGAGTATCTTCAAGTGTCTCTTTGAGACCCACCCCCTCTTCATCCTAGGGTACACAGGAAGGAATGAAGTAGGGAGCAACGTGGCTTATGGGGGAGAAAAAGGCCTTGATTTCCCTTCATTAGCTGCAGCTGGGAAAACAGGATAAAGAGGGTGTTTGTGCACAGAACCTTGCTGGAAGCAAAGCGTGCATTATCTTTGTTTGTCAAGTCTTATCTGGGTTCTGGCATCCTCCCAACTGTGTGTGTTTCATTATCTTTTGAAGTCTTAAATTCCCTTTCCTACCCTGTCTCATTAATTGCTGCAGCGTGGTTTGTGTTGGTTTTTATTTATAATTTATATGTTCTTTTGGTTCAGACTAAATTTCTTCCTTATTCTTGGGAGAGTGTTTTCTCCAGCCAATGATAACTGGACATTGGGGCCCAAGTTGGAGGAATTAAAGGAACTTTATCTACTTTATCTACTTCGTTGCTTTTATGCCATGCCCTGGGTCATCACACAGAGTTTGGGAGTCCATTTTCACCAGTAGAGCACTCAGGCTTCCACAGACGCCCCCGACCTGAGTGATGTCGAGCTGGCCATGCCCACCTGGTCACCTCACACCCAGGTGTGGAATTCTACCAGTTTGCACCTATTTGCTAGAACCAGTTGTTAACATTCTAAGCAGTTTGGAGAACCAGTTGTTAGAAGAAATTACTGGCCTAATCCTGTAAGGAAGGCAGGAAGGAAACATTCTGGTGTTGCTTACAGAAACTGCCTCTCTGTTAACCCTTATCACATTATTGACAGCACTAGACTTCCTGTCTCAGGAAACTCTCTGGAGTTTTTTCCCCCTCATCTGCTGGTACTTTGCTTGTATGGAGTGACCATTTAAAGTTACAATGGCACTGAAAAAAATGACTTATGACCATTTTTCACACTTACGACTGTTGCAGCATCCCCACAGTAATGAGAGGAGTTCCATGCCTCAATGTGAGTGATATTGAGTTGACCACGCACAGCCAATAACATGAGCACTAAGCCACGTCCACCCAGTCACATGACCACCAAGCCACACCCACCAACTAAGCCACACCCAAAGAACCAGTTGTTAAAAAATTCCAACAGTGAACAACCAACTACCCAAGATAGACCTCCAGTCTCCCACAAAACGGCCCTCAAAGGCAATCACGCTGTCATCAATCCCCAAGGCTTCCATGAATGAATGGGAAGATCCACCTGGATCTTCCACACCCTTTGCAAAAACACTCTAAGCATCTTCATAATTTTCTAGATACCATTTCTCCTTTTTGACTTCCTAGCCCCCCCCCCTTTTTTTTTTTTTTAACTCCCCCAGCATTTGGAATCCTTGCCATTTTCATCCTCCCCTTTTACTGAAATGCAGATTTTTGAAAGGCTGTACCTGTAATGAGTGATAATGTAATTGGATAAAAGCTGTGAGGATGACTGGACTTGTAAAGGTCACTTTTGTAAGGAGAATTAACGTATGATACCATTAATAAACTGTGGGAAACTGTGGACTAAAAGATAACATACTTAAGTTATTGTTAATGACATAGACTTCATCACCATATATCTTTATAAGACAGATATAGAAAAGGAATTTTTGGGGTTATAGAATGGATCACGGTGTGTGCTAACTACGATAAAGGAGCCTGCATGCTTCCTCTCCCTCTGTGCTGACACTTTCTCCTTACTGTTAAGTAGTTTGGGATTATGGTTAACAGCTGATGATAGAAGTCTGATTCTTTGCTCTGGACCAGTACTTGCTCCCTGTAGGTACCGGTCAGAGGTGGTATTCAGCAGATTCTGACCAGTTCTGGAGAATCGGTAGTGGAAATTTTGAGTAGTTGGGAGAACCAGCAAATACCACCTTTGACTGGCCCTGCCCCTATCTATTCTCTCCTTCCCGAATCCCAGCTGATTGGCTGGGTCTTCTTTTGTTGCCTTGCGAAGGAGAATGGAGCTGGAAAGCAGGTTAGTGAGGTGGGGAAGGAATGGGATTTTGCAGTAACCTTCCCCTACCACGCCCACCAAGCTACACCATGCCCACCAAGCCACGACCACAGAACCGGTAGTAAAAAAGTTTTAATCCCACCAGTGGCATAGATAGTCCTCGATTTATGATCATAATTGAGCTCAAAATTTCTGTTGCAGAGCGAGACCATTGTTATGGGAATTTTACTCCATTTCATGACCTTTCTTGCCTCAGTTAAGTGAATCACTGCAGCTGTTCAGTTAGTAACATCACTGTTAAGTGAGTCTGGTTTCTCCTATTGACTTTGCTTGTCATAAGGTCACAAAAGCTGATCACATGACCCTGGGACACTGCAACCATCATAAATATGAGTCAGTTGCCAAGCACCCAGATTTCAATCACCTGACCAGGAGGATGCCACAACGATTGTAAGTGTGAAAAATGGTCATAAGTCACTTTTGTCAGTGATGGTGTAACTAAACAGTCACTAATTGAATCATTGTAAGTGAAGGACTTTCTGTACTCTGTGGATACATCTGCTTGGGCTAGAAAAGCAAATCTAGAAGCAACAGGGACAACAATTCAAAGAGCACCACAGTATGCCGTGTTTTTGCATGACATGCATAACAAGCCAAAGAACAATGGATGACCAATGCAAAGTTTGGTTAGTGGTCCGTCCTCTCTCCCTCCCCCTCCCTCTCCCCCTTCCATTCCCCCTCTCCCTCTCTCTCCCCCCCTCTCTCTTTGTATAATTGTGTATTTGTGTGTGTGTGTGTTGTTTTGTATCAATGCAGATAATGGGTTACTGCAATCACTAGGTTAAGCATTCTGCGAATGCAAACAGAATATCTGATGCTGATGAGAAAACTGATTAGGTTCTCTGTATGTCCCTGCTTTTCCTGAACTATCACCCATGTTTCCCAAAAATAAGAGCAGGTCTTATATTAATTTTTGCTCCAAAAAACACATTAGGACTTACTTTCCAGGTAGGTCTTATTTTAAGGGGAATATGTGTCCGTCTGGCCTGAAAACAGCACAGGATTGCCTGCTTTATCTGCAGATCCCAGGCCAAACCATGATCTGACATCTCATTCTTCGTAAGGCATAAAAGGATCTGCAAACGGCTTCCTTTTCCTGCCGAAATTGAAAAGTTCTGCCAATCCTCGGTTTCAGTTTCTAAAGCACACTAGAACTGCCAGCTCCGTTTTCTTCCAAAACGTTTATTTTTTTTTAAAGCATTTTAGGGGGGGGGGGGGAGATTAAAAGGAAAAAAGAAAAAACACTCAGGCGCACACCGTGGCAGCGATCCAACGATTCTAGCTGGGTTAGTCTGAACCAATCTGACACCCGTTTCCCTCTTCCCTCTGTTTCGAAGCGGTGTGCAAGGAGTCCGTGTTGCACATTCTTTGGCAAGTGGTGGATCAGATAGAAGGCCCAAGCAATACAACCAGGATGTGTAATCTGACATGATTAGACAAGGCTCTTTAGGAACACAACATTCATAATTGAGACAAAAGAAAAGAGTATTAATAATACTTCCCTAACACGGCAGTTAGCCATTTTATATTTCCTTTCTTTAATCTTGGTGTTTTTCAACAAATCATGGGATTTAATAGCATGTTTTGGCAGATTAGAGGATTTATAGCCCAGATGTTTTTTGTTCTAAAAATGGATTAGGGCGTAAAGTTTGCTGGAATCTATAAAACATGTTGAGGCAAGCCGGTCATTTTCCCTGTGATTAGAGGCAGCCTTCTGTCTCGCAGCCCCACCATCTGTTACAATTCACCAATGGATCTGGTTAGATTTAGCCTCATGTCACAAACAGAAGCCTCTTTTCCGGTCAATTTCATATTACAGTTTCCAGGGCTTTAAAAAGAGGGTTTTTTATAAAAAAAAAAAAGAAAGAAAGAAAGGAAGAAGAAGCTCCAGTTTTAAAAGGATAACAAGAAAAAAGGAGATCACAATGGCCAATCTTTAATTCCAATGCATGTCACACATATGCGGATCCTGGAGGGTGAGGATTTCATTCCCAGCGCACACATGAAGAACTGCTGATATCGACAGATATAGTCAAGGGAATGAACTCCCCAAGGAATAGATTGGAAACAAAAGAGCATTTGAATCAAATCTTGTAACATGTGGAAAGCGAAGCCTTTCAGCTCTGGCAAAGCCTATAACTCAGAGGTGTGCCCTTGTGGGTACATGTGTGGGAATGAGAGAGAAAAAGGTGTGAGCGTACAGGTGTGAATTGCATGAAATGAACATTATACCAAGCCTTAGCAGACTGAGGATCGAGTTTAAACTCTCTTCACTCCTTGAATTAACTGAAGTGCAGATGGTATGGGGTGAGGGTTACTCTTCACTGTGTTTGTGCACGTGCATGGATTAATTCTCAGTCATCCAGGACATGGTTGTCCCTAAGGTGCTTTTTTCTAAAGGCAACTGGACTCTCTGTATGTTTTTTTTTCCCGTTGAAGACATTAAACTTCTCATCAAAGAAGCTTCTTCAGTTCTGACTGAATGAATGATGGAGGATGGAAGGATGTACATTCCTTGCAGTCATCTGGTCATTAGCACTCTTTCTGAGAGCTGTTGAGGCTGCTTGGAGCTTTGTCTGTGCCGTCAGGATCACCTGAGTAGTGCAAATGGGTGTGGAAACTTTTTGGAACTGCTGAAAGGACTGTGTTGTAAACAGGAGATCGGTGATGTCGTATCCCTCCCCCTCTGTCCATCTTTCAATCAGAACTGAAGGAAGCTTCTTGGATGAGAAGCGAAATGTCTTCAGGGAATAACAAAGTCCATTTGCCTTTTGAAAAAGCACCTTTGGGACAACTACTTTATTAAGGCATTTCTGAGGTTTAAGACGGGGTGGGATTCAAATTTTTTTAACAACCAGTTCTGTAGGCTTGGCTTAGTTGGTGGCCATAGCTTGGTGGTCATGTGACTCGGTGGACATGGCTTGGTGGTCATGTTATTGGCTGGGGTGTGGCCAACTCAATATCACTCACATCAAGGCACACATCTCCTCGCATGGCCTCTCGTGACTGTGGAGCTGCTGCAACAGTCGTAAGTGTGAAAAATGGTCATAAGTCACTTTTTTCAGTGCCATTGTAACTTTAAATGGTCACTCCACACAAGCAAAGTACCAGCAAAGGAGGGGAAAAAACTCCAGAGAGGTTCCTGAGACAGGAAGTCTAGTCCTGCCAATAATGTAATAAGGGTTAATGGAGAGGCAGTTTCTGTAAGCAACACCAGAATGTTTCCTTCCTGCCTTCCTTCAGGATTAGTCCAGTAATTTCTTCTAAAAATGATTCTCTGAACTGCTTAGAATGTTAACAACTGGTTCTAGCGAATAGGTGCAAATCTGTAGAATCCCACCCCTGGTTTAAAGGAATATTTTCATGTAATTTTATCCCATGCTTCCTCTCCTAGCACAGACTAAAATTAATAACCTGCCTCATATATTCAGGAAAAACATATATTGTTTTTCCAGACTTTATGTTATTTTAGTGCTGCGTCCATGCTGTGCTGACTCTTGCCTGCTTGCTCAAAAGACTTAGAGATAGTTCCCAGCTAATAGCCATTTGTTCAACAACCATTCGAAGTTACAGTGGCGACCCTGAAATTGCAATAGTTGCAGTGATCCCCAGGGTCACTATATCAAAATTCAGGCACATGGCAACCCACCCATACTTGCAAATGCAGGGGTGCATTTCAATAGACCCTTACCCACCTATCTCTGCCTTTTAAACCACCTCACATCATGATATTCCTATGATGACACTAGGCCAGGGGTGGGATGCAAATATTTTACTACAGGTTCTGTGGGCGTGGCTAGGTGGGAGTGGCTAGGTGGGCATGTCCACATGACTGGGTGTGCGTGGCTTCTTTTTTGTGCAGCAGCCCCCCCATGCTCCATTTTTTTTCCTCTTGGGCCTCAGGAAAGCCTCCTGGGGGAGCATTTTGAGGCCCAGGAAGGCAAAAAAATGGAGCATGGGGGGGGGGGGTGCTCCGCAATCCCCTGTGCTCCATTTTTTGTGCCTCTTGGGCTTCAGGGAAGCCTCCTGGGTGAAGCAGTAAAACAGCGAGGGGGATCCCGGTACAACTCATTGTCAGAACAGCTGATCATTGGCAGGGGAAAAAATACTGGTTTGGCCAAACCAGTAGCTGTTTTTTTACTATTGTTTCGGCTGAACGATAGCATTTTTTACCGCTGGTTCGTTTGAACCGGGTCGAACCAGTAGAATGTTACCACTGCACTAGGCCAAATTAGAGGACTGGGTTCTTTGGGAGAGGGTGACCAAGAACTCAAGCTGCCCCCTATATTCTTGATTTTCTGTTTTGCTGGTCTGTGACCTTAATAAAGATTGATTGGAAACCTTGACTTTCTGACCTGCCTCATGCATGCCCTTTGTGGAAACTTATTCTTCAGTTGCTCATTAGACCTCCAGGTTAATACACTTCAAGAAAAGCTTACATTTTTTCCCTACTGGCCCACATTTTGTGTGCTGTAATCCCTGCTTTAAAAAATTGTTTACTTGGATGCATGCAGACTTTCTTTGACATTGCTCCAAATGATAAAATGAGGCATAAATCAATAAATAGATGAGTGGGATTAAGTGGGAATTTAATCCAGCATAAAGTTTGGAAAAGTAGCCGAGCAAATCCTTCTATGATTCAAAGTGATGAACAAGGCTTGTTTTCAAGGAGATAGAAGTTAAGTTATTTTATTTTATTTTGAACTGTCAGAGTGAGCAAACAAAGCCTGATGCTGTCAGGGAAAACTAGACAAGGAATGCTTGCTAAATCATAGTTTCAGTGTGGCTTGCTGAATCAACCATGGGTGGATGTGCACAGCTTCCTAAATCATAAACCAATTATACTGCAGTTTGGCCCAATTTTGAGATCCAGCCATGTACACACAAACACTAAAAATAAGTCTAACTTTACTCGGATTCTCACTTTTCATCTGTACATTTGTTTTATATCCTTATGTTTTTTGGTTTCCAAAACAAACAAATCTGCATGAAACCATTAAATGATTTTGTGCACATTTCTCACAGCAGCTAGATTTTTGCTCTCATTTTTACTTATTGCACATAGATAAAATGATTTCCTTTTCCAGATTTTTTTTTTAAATGCCCATTTTTTTGGAGCCAGCAAATTGTAGATTTTGTAAATATCTTCTGACTGAGAAATATATCTGAAAGTCTCAACCAGCATCAAAATGAGAATGGAATCTAGTTCATGCCAGTTCCTACGTGCGCTTCTTCATTTAACTCCCAGTTCAGTTAATTTCTTCCATAAAATTATTAATTTGGGGTTAGGGGGGTTCATTTTTTAATTTTTATTTTGGGCATTTCATCCTTATTTGCCTCCACTAACAATCTTCATTTTCTTTGCATTGCTTTGCTTCACACTCATACAAAATGCCGACTGAATTAAGGCTAAGCATACCTGCTGAAGTGAGACTTTTGTTCATGAAACTCTTGTCTGAAATAAAAATATTAATCTTTAAGTCACCGGGACCCTTCCATCATTTAGCCACTGAGCAGATTATCTAGTTGAACACAGAGTAGGAATAATAGCCATAACACGTAGACTTATATACCGCTTCACAGTGCTTTGACAGTCCTCTCTAAGCAATTTACAGAGTCAGCCTATTTCCCCCAACAATCTGGGTCCTCATTTTACCAACCTTGGAAGGATGGAAGGCTGAGTCAACCTTGAGCCAGTGACAATCAAACTCCTGGTTGTGGGCAGAGTTAGCCTGCAATACTGTATTCTAACCACTGCGCCACCACGGCTCTTTTAATGGCTTTTTGCCAAAATTAGGGAAATTCAATGTCTCGTATGGATTTAAGGGAGGTGTGAAAATGTTCTGCCACAGAGTACTCTGATTCAAGCTCACTCAGACATACTGGAAGTGATTCATCTTCCCCAAAAAAAGCATAATGAGGAGCTCTTCCGAAAATGTAGAAGAGTCCATTTTATTATTCAATAATACAATATTTGGCATACCCATAACCTCCAAGAATCATTGGTTATTTTTTCTTTTTAATGCATAAAAGTACAGTAGTTCTCGAGTTACAGCAATTCATTTAGCAACCATTCAAATTACAATGGCAGAGAAAAAAATGACTTATGACTGTTTTTAACACTTACAACTTTGCAGCATTCCCATAGTCACGTGATCAATATTCACACCACTTGGCAACTGACTCATATTTATAACAGTTGCAGTGTCCTGGAGTCATGTGATCATCTTTTGTGATCTTTTAATGAACAAAATCAACAGGGAAACCAGATTCATTTAATAACCGTGTTACTAACTTATCACCTGCAGTGACCCATTTAACAACTGTTGCCAGAAAGGTCAGAAAATGAGGCAAAATTTACTTAACTAAATCTCTGGCTCAATTGGGGTCTCAGGTCAAAGACTACCTGTGTTAAGTATACATTTGAGTGTCAGGGAGAGAAAAGAAACAAGCCATTTTCTAGATCTCTTTGTCTAGTGTTTCTTCATCCATCTCACTTTCTCAAACTTGAGTTTCCAGAGAATACCAGCAACACAATTTTCTACTGCTGAGTTTAATGGGGCTTAATCCCAAATATGGGAGTAGATTGGTGTTCCAAATGTGCTTTTTCAAGAGACAACTGAACTTTCTGGTTTTTCTTTGAAGACATTTCACTTCTCATCCAAGAAGCTTCTTCAACTCTGAAGACCTGAAGAAGCTTCTTGAATCAAAAGCAAAACGTCTTCAAAGAAAAAACAGAAAGTCCCGTTGTCTCTTGAAAAAGCACCTTTGGGACAACCATGACCTGGATGACTGAGAATCTCCATAGACTGATTGGTATAACCAATGACTGATTGGTACAACAAGGATGTCCTCCTGTGTTTCTCAACCTTGATGACTTTGAGATGTGTGGATTTCAACTCCCAGAATTCCCCAGCCAGCATGGCCAGAATTCTGGGGATCAAAGTCCACACATCTCAAAACCTGTCAATGTTGAGAAACACAGGAGGACATTCTTGTTGTACCAATCAATCATTCGCTCCCTCTTTGGTTTCAGAGTTTTCATGTTAAAATAAATTAAACAAGGAGATTGACCTCTCATAATTTTCAGGGCACCCATATGCTGCAAGAGAAAACATTTGAATGTTTTGACTATAATCCTATTTCTGTTTATGCTCTCTTATTGCCTTCTACCTTCTTCCCAGATATCCTCTCCTCCATCACATCATCAGGTTACTTAAATGATCACGATGCTGTTACCAAGGCAATTCAGGAAGCTCGACAGATGAAAGAACAGCTCCGGCGAGAACAACAGGTGCTGGATGGAAAGGTTGCAGTTGCAAACAATTTGGGTTTAAACAACTGCAGGACAGATAAGGTGAGTATCTGAGGGGGCCCTCCTTGAGTCCGGTTGTGATGTTGTGCTCTTCAGTTCAAGTTCAGCTTCAACTTTTGAAGTGTGGAAAAAAGAAATTTGGTTGCTGAATTTTCAGTAAGGTAAAGGTTCCCCTTGCATATACATGCCACTTGTTTTCGACTCTAGGGGGCGGTGCTCATCTCCGTTACAAAGCCGAAGAGCCAGCGCTGTCCGAAGACGTCTCTGAGGTCATGTGGCCGGCATGACTAAATACCAAAGGCACACGGAACACTGTTACCTTCCCACAAAGTGATCCCTATTTTTCTACTTGCATTCTTACATGCTTTCGAACTGCTAGGTTGGCAGAAGCTGGGACCAGTAACGGGAACTCACTCCGTAATACGGTGCTAGGGATTCAAACTGCTGAACTGCCGACCTTTCTGATAGACAAGCTCAGCGTCTTAGCCACTGAGCCACCAGTTCCCTTATTTTCAGTAGCTCCAGCTAGATATTATGGTAGTATAAAACAATCTTGGCCTTACTGACCTGGACTCAGATTTAAGGATAACAATTGATGTCTTTCTCTCTGCGTTTCTAGGCCCTTTTGTCTTTTATACGACTTCTTCTTGTTCCATGTCTAGATCAAACTTTAAACTGCCAGAATGAAGCCCCCTTCCTGGCTTTGTCATTAACCAAAAATAAATCATTATTGGTACATGTTTCTGATGGTAGCCAACAGATGAGCCGGACTCTGCATATCTCCACATTCACATAGCTATCTGCTAAGCGCTTCTGCTTTAACCTGTTGGGTTTACATTTAGTATTCCAACTCACAACCTATTCCTGGGTCCTCCAAGAAGAATAAGGGAGGTCAGATCCTTCAGCCAAATGCTCCTTTAATGTTATTCCTTGCTTGATGCAAAATGCGCAAAATGTGTGATCACTTGTTGTGGTTAGCTGGCAGCAGGTGCAGATGGCTGAGGAGAGCGATGACTGTGATGAGGGGCCAGGATCAACAGGGAGTGGACTGCTGCTTTCAGGGATTGTGGGGGCTGGCAGCAGTGAGGAGGAGGTTCCCGAGGAGCCTGTGCTAAATGCGCGTGAGCGCAGGATGATTCATAGAAGAGAACAGCTAGAGCAGCACAGGTGACTCGGGAGTAAGGATGCAACATAATGGCCCCTCCCTCTAGGGAATATAAGCCTGGTTTCAAAAAGTTTTTGCTCTGTAGAAGGCAAAAAAACGTTTGAAGGACCCAGCATTGTGTGTAGCGACTCTGGCTTATCTGAAGAATTCTGTCAAGGCTTTCCTGGTTGGACTAATTGCCTGCAAGCCATCTTTTATCTACAAAGAAGTTTATTTGTAGAATAAAGCTGTGAAGGTTTGAGTTACTGTGTTTGTTTGAGATTTTCTTGCTGGTAACCAGGTTGGGTCAGAACATCACCGATCCAGTAAGGGAACTGGTAGAATCCCACCACTGGTTTCCATCCATTGTTTCTTATCCTCTCTTCAGGTGCTTTGGAGAAGAAGTTGTCCCCACTCTTCTTTGTGGCAGCCCCTTAAATATTGGAATGCTGCTATCATGAAATCTCTAGACTTTCTTTTCATTACACTAGACATACCCAGTTAATATCATTTCTCCTGCAAGCCTCTGGTTTAGTTAAATTAATCTGGATTTAGTATGTTGTATGAAAGCAATGATAAAGTAGCTAGGAACTTAGTAGCTAGGTGTGGAGAGGAGAGGGGTTGCCTTGAGATATAACAGTTTTCTCATCTGGATATTCAAGGAGGAAATAAAAGAGAAAACTCATCTGTTTTTCTTCCCTGTCCCTTTCTCCAAAATTCCCCACTGATCAGTTCATAGAAAGAATAACATAGGAAATTAATGACTGTGTTAATTAGAGCAACACCCATAGAAAGAGTGCTTTGATAGTGCTGATATCATCAATAATCTTAGGAATAATCGCAGTGGTAGCTGCAATGGCAGCAGAAATTGTGGTAATAATGAGGCAAGATTACAACTTTACAAATTGCAGCTCCAGAGTGCTTAAACCCTAGCATTTAGTTTGTGCGTCCAAGATTAATTGGATGTCTAGGAAACTTAGAAAAGACCTGGGCCTATTGACTCACCTTCAATTAAACAATCAGGATTATAAACAATATGCAAGTTGTTTTAGTGCCACCGCATTCCCTGGCAAGAACTATTGAGTAGCCAGTGACAGGAGCCACAATAGTCAGTGTTCTTGGCAATAATCTGGAATACTGTCTATACACTGATAAGCAGGAGTTGTTATTTGAACAAAGAGGCTTTGGGTCAGAGCAGAAATGGTTATACGCTACAGATAACATGTCTAGTTTATACAGTTTAATAGCAGCTGCCAGGATGGTATGGAACATCTAAAAGGGAAAATAGGTATCTTTTCTGATTCAGATCTATCCTGATTAATAGCACTTTCTTCTCATCTCCGGTTTGAGCCAGAAACCAAAAGCTTAGAACAGAACATAATGGAATGGAATGGAATAGAAATAGAAATAGAAATAGAAATAGAAATAGAAATAGAAATAG